>OZ019953.1:3951767-4367916 GCA_963970385.1 Theonella swinhoei
GGGCAGATTGCCACAATGAAGAGAGAGAGAGAGGGCAGGATTGGGCCACAATGAAGAGAGAGAGAGAGAGAGAGAGAGGGAGGGGGCAGGATTGTCACAATGAAGGGAGAGAGCGAGAGAGAGAGCAGGATTGCCACAATGAACACGTCCAGCGCGGGAATATTAGCCAGAGGTTTAATGGCAATTTACTTATGTACTTCATGCCATTAGAGAAAGGATACACAGGGAGCTTACATGCTACAGAAGCTACACCGTCCTTGTAGAGCAGAGCTGCTTCGAGTATCTTCGAGAGAGATAGAGAGAGAGAGAGAGTGAGTGAGTGAGTGAGGAGTGAGTGAGTGAGTGAGTGAGTGAGTGAGGGAGTGAGAGAGTGAGTGAGTGAGAGAGAGAGAGAGAGAGAGAGAGAGAGAGAGAGAGGAGAGAGAGAGAGAGAGAGAGAGAGAGAGAGAGAAGAGGGAGAGAGAGAGCATGTGATTGCCACAATGAAACACGTCCAGCACAGGAATATTAGCCAGAGTTGTAATATCACTCTACTATGTACTTTATGCCATTAGAGACGGGATGCACAGGGAATAATCGCAGAGTTGTAATATCACTCTACTATGTACTTTATGCCTTAGAGACGGATGCACTGGGAGCTCACCGTGTTACAGAAGCTACACCGTCCTTGTAGAGCAGAGCTGCTTCGAGTATCTAGTGAGCTGCTTCGAGTAGAGAGAGAGAGAGGCAGGGGGCGGGGGGGGAGGGAGGGGGAGGGAGAGTTGATAAAGGGAGTATGATTGCCACACAGTAAACCAGTCCGTGTGGGACATTAGGCAGAGTGTAGTATGGTACTCTCTGTATTTGTAGTAGATAACATGTTGCCCAGGAGTCCCGTCACATGTTGCAGAAGCTACCCAGTCCTTGTAGAGCATGCTGCTTCGAGTATCTAATCCTGCAACTCCTCAGACACCTTTGCATGTAGAGCAAACAGAGGGAGGGAGGGAGGGAGGCAGACAGAGTGAGTGAGTGAGTGAGTGAGTGAGAGTGAGTGAGAGCAAGTGAGAGAGAGAGAGAGAGAGAGAGAGAGAGAAAGAATAATTGCCACAATGAACACGTCCAGCGCAGGAATATTAGCCAGAGTTGTACTATCACTCTACTATGTACTTAATGCCATTAGAGACGTGATGCACATGGGAGCTCACCATGCTACAGAAGCTACACTGTCCTTGTAGAGCAGCTGCTTCACCACCTCTGCAAGTATAGCACATGGAGAGAGAGAGAGAGAGAGAGAGAGAGAGAGAGAGAGAGAGAGAGAGAGAGAGAGAGAGAGAGAGAGAGAGAGAGAGAGAGAGAGAGAGAGAGAGAGAGAGTGAGAGAGAGAGGAGAGGAGAGATTGTCACAATTAACATGCCCAGTGCGCGACTAATAGCAGGAGTTATATTGACACTCTACTATGTATTTCATGTCATTAGATACGGAATGCACAGGGAGCTCACCGTGTTGTAGAAGCTACACATTCATTGTAGAGCAGAGCTGCTTCGAGTAGTCCTATAAACTCCTCAAACACCTCTGCACCTATAGCAAATGAGAGAGGAAGGGAGGGCAGCTGGGAATGAGAGAGACAGAGAGAGAGAGAGAGAGAGAGAGAGAGAGAGAGAGAGAGAGAGAGAGAGAGAGAGAGAGAGAGAGAGAGAGAGAGTTGATAAAGGGAGCACGATTGTCACAATTAAAACTTCCAGCGCGGGACTATTAACCGGAGTTGTATTGGCACTCTACTATGTATTTCATGCTGGTAGAGACGAGATGCAAAGGGAGCTCACCGTGTTGTAGAAGGTACCCAGTCCTGTAGAGCAGAGTTGCTTCGAGTATCTAGTCCCACAAACTCCTCAACCATCTCACACGTAGAGCAGAATGCCCGCCAATGAGCGCGTATGCGTTCACGTGCTATAAGTGGTTTTCATGGCTGGAAACGCCCATGCGCATTGGCAGATGTAAGGGAAGCGCCCATGCGCATAGGCACGGAGGATCCATGGGCGGTTACGGAACTAGTCAAGGTGGGGGGGCCTGGGGCGCACCCTGTCTGGGGGGGGGTGTTGGGGTACGCCCATCTAGGTACTTTGCCTCTCGGTGCCTTGGTTTGTGACGGGGCCATTTTCGAACTTAGTCTGTGGCCTCTAGTGAGTGTACTGGGCGTGCCATACGGCCTGGGTCTGGCAACACTATTCCTCTGGACTACACTGATTCCTGGATCCGGAACCGGGCTAGATGGATCGAACCTACGCACGACCACCAACAGAACTAGCAGCAATGCACAGTGAACGTTTGAAGCTCATTACTAAATACCAAACGCGCGCCACATGATATATATATTATCGCACAAATATGTGCAAAAACAAATATGAGTATTTAGGCTGAAGTGATGACGTGTCAATATTGCGTTAGTAACAGGAGATAACAGTGCAAAGCTGACCCTCTCTGACTCCATACGCTCAGGGGCTGTATGATACAGCCCCTGAGCACCACCGGAGAAGTGTACTGTATTGTAAGATTGCACAAGCACCCCAGGAGTTGATTACAAGAAATTACTGCAGTCTGTAAACGCGCATACCACCAATAGTTGGTCGATCAACAACTAGGCTGGGCATACGGCCATGGGGACCTTAGGAGGAGTAGGGAACGAAGCCGTCAGCTCGAACTTTGAACTTTCGAACTTTGCCTTTCCGAGACTGAGTTCGAAAGTGTACGTCAAATAAAAAATCGCTGACGGGCTGGCTAGAGCATGGCGAATTACGCCATTTACCCTAAGTGTCAATCCGCTATTCCGCAATATTCCAGGTTTTACACCAACCCATCTCTGCCTCCCTCCCTCCCTCCCTCCCCCCCCTCTCTCTCTTTCTCGTTCTCTCCCTCCAGGCCTCTCTCACCTACCCGTCGTTGTGAACCCAGTAAAATACGGCTGACATAAGCTTAGTGGTTACTTCAGCTTCTGTGCCTGGAACGTACCTGCGAACGTTCTTTGGTTGTTGCTAACTTTGTAGGTATTATTAATGCGCTTGGAACATAGATGTTTTCCGTTTTTCAATACAACGTACATCTGCCATATGCTTCGGCACACTACTTTTCGTAAGAATGCAACAATAGTTGGGAATGAACATGGTACATTTATTTAAATTAACACAGATAAGGTGATCATTCTATCAATATTTCTCCAGTACTCTTTCAGATGCAGTGTCAATTGAAGAATTGTGACTAACTTGTGATGGCTGTGAAGCATGTAACAATGCAGACTCTGTGTCTGGGGATTCCTGAGGATTCATTTCACTGCAACTCCTTGATTGTGTCAATTTGTCTCCACCTTTCTTTGTAGTTCTATCAACAGGAGTGCTGTGTCTGACAAGATTTCTTTCTGATGTAGTGGGCAACTGGGTGGAAACCTTTAGGACTCTTGGTGGATTAATGCGTATCTTTCGAGTTTTATCATGCCAGGGTGATACCGACCCATGTTTTCCTACGTCCTCCTTACTAACAACTGTAGGTAGACTGGAATCATCAAAGCTGGTCTGCAATGTATGGTTACTCTCATCACTGTCATAGTCAAAGGTTGTCACTACTTCATCAGTTGCTTGCTCAACTATGTGAAGAGGACGTAAAATTGGGGAGAGTTCATTTTGTGGGGTGTTACTATGTCTGCTCTGAGTGGAATGCAAACTCTGCTTCTTGTCATCAGAAACATCAGGTTTCAAGGCAATATTTTCTTTTGCTGTGTTATCTTGGCCAGATTGTGAATGAAGGAAAATTGGAGAGAAATGATCAATCATTGTTGAAGTTTGCAAATTTGGTGAAGTTCCAGGGTGAGCCTGCCTGTTGTTTTGAGATTGGCTACTGTCTAGAATGTGCACGGATTGAGTGCTGTACTCATATATATGTTGGGTTTTCAGGTGATGTGTATCACTCAAGGATGGGTATGATGGAGAACCAGGACTTAAAATATCCCATAATCTAAGATTTTGGCTCTTATATTCCACTTCACTCTCACCCTGGAAAGTATAGTCACATGCTTGTTCAGTACTTGTTCTCTCGGGTGTGGTTTCAATACTGCTTGATAGGTAGGGAACATTATCTCTTTGGTGGAGCAGATCTTGCAATTCGTTTGACAAGTTATCACTGTTACGTTTACTGTTCTCTTGAAAGAGCTCTCTTTCCCTATTTTCTCTTAGCACAATATCAGGCTGGTCAACTGTCATATTTGCTGCACTGCTTGATGAGGGAATACATTTTCGCAGGTCATCTGTTAAAAGAGCAGCTTCTATTCCAAAACCATCTTTTTCTGACCCTGAAACCTCCAGCTTTCCCACAGTGTGTAGGTTCGATAAACCTGGTGTAGACTGGCTCATCTGGCTCACTTTCATCTTGGGTATTCTCTCATGGCTATTATCATCCCAAGAATGCTTACGAACTACTTCATGCATAGGAGTGAGGGTCTTGGAGTGCTCTAGAAACCCAGATGCTCCTTGGCACAGCTGGTGTCGCAGTGCATTTTCCTGACAGGTTGAAGTATGTGTGAGACATTGGTAAGGACGATGGCCTTCAGGTTCAGAATGTGCAATGAGTTTGTAGGTCTGTAGAAAGCAAATGTATATGTACATAAATACATTCCAATTTACTCTAAGGCAAGCTTTTGCACAAATGCACATTGTAGCTTTGAACATGTACATTTATAACACAAAACCCAAACTCATTTGTTATCCTAACACAAACTCACCTTCTCGATGTTACTAACCTAGTAAAAACATTTCCATTAAAATGTTGAAGGATGTAGGGATGACAGTGCCAAAAAGTAGAGAAACAAGAACAGCATAAATGCAGCAACACAGGGAAAGAAGAAGATGGAGAAATTGGTGGTTTAGCTATTTTCTGTATGTCTGTATATTGTACCTACTTTGAGAGTACTTTGAAAGTTTTATTGTGTATAAGAACACTCGTAGGCCATGTTATGTGTCTCAAAAGGCTTATTAGAGAGTCAGTAGACTCTCTATGTAGGGATGGCACCAACACGCCCATTAAGTCTTAAGAAATCTAACGGCTCAGAACTCTCCAACGTGGCAGCTATAAGCCCTTTTAGAAACATAACATGGCCTACGAATGTTTGTATACATGATAAGACCCTCAAAGGTGGTAAAATACATCGCTACAATGATATGCGTGATTTTGCTAAAACCCAGATTTCTCCAACATCTCAAAATCGGCTTAAGTATTTATCTTCATTTTTGCACAAATCGGTTTCTTTTGGCTGGCACAGTGCCTTTCACAAAATGGTTATATAAAGTACAACTAAGAGCCACGCCCACAGACTTCCTCTCTGCTTGTACGCCATTTTTATTTTGTGCATGTATTCAAGCTCGCAGTGTAGTCGTACCCAGGCTCTCGAAGAAAGAGAGAGCCTGGGTAGCTACGAGTCTACAGCATAGGTGTGCAGCAAATCGGTTAGTGTAACTTCGGTTTGCGTTACAGGTGTTGATCGACTCTGTTCCCAGAATCTGCTTTTTTTTCTCAGTATCTCTGCTCTCCATCGCGCGTACTGGCTTTGGAAGTGGCTGGGGCCAACACGCCCATACAGAGGATGAAGGCAGTATATTATATGCACCAAGACAGGGGATGAGGGCATGCAACAATAAGAACATGCGTAACCCCTCCCTACATCTCTTTCGTTATGGGGTTATGCATGTTATTATTGTTGCATGCCCTCATCCCTTGTCTTGGTGCATATAATATACTGCCTTCATCCTCTGTCTTGCTGCATATAAATATAGTCCTTCATTCCCTGTGTTGCTGCATATATATACTACACTTGTTTCTCTACTTTTTGGCACTGTCATCCCTACATCCTTTAACATTTTAATGTTTTTACTCTCTTGTAACTGTTCCGTTCGAGAGATCCGAGCCATTTCAGTTGTTAAGGCTAATGGGCATGTCGGTGCCATCCCTACATATAGAGTCTACCGACTCTATGATAACGGTCTGAAAAATATATATGCTACACTGTAGAAATGGGTCATGTGTTGTGAGGCAAAATGGACACCTGGTTTTGATTATATGTACTGTTTACTTTGCTGTGTAGATGCTTAGACTTTTAGCACTTCCATCCCTACACCCTTCAACTGACAAATGTCCTTACACTTGTTTCATTGTTTTTTCATTCAGCAAATGCTTAGTTTTGCAAGGCACACACATTAAATTTTGTAAAGTACACTGCTATTAATGACATATGGAAATTGGCGAAACTGCCAATTTGTTCATCTTAAAAATATAATCAGTCCCAAAAATACGCATAAACATAACCCCCAACCCCCAGTCCCCAACATATAACCATAAGAGGTTGGGCTCAAGCACATGGGGGTAAAGAGGATTTTGGCAGGTAGAGAAACTATGCAGGGATTTTAGCAAAGCTGTTAAGTGAACTTGAAATACTTGGTGTACAGCCATGTAACTATTCTATTGATGGACGTAGAGCTTATGACTTGTCCCACAACAATATTCTTCTATGACTGCACATGAGTATCAATGCACCCAGATAAAGTTTGCTCTCAGCAATGGCAGTTCCTCACTAGTACCTAAAACGCAAGCCCGTAGCCTGAACCTGGAGTGGGGGGGTTCTTTGTTCTCACTAGGTGGATCCAGAGCAATGCGCGCAAAACATGCAGTGGCTGGGGGGGGGTGGGCGGGGGGTCTGGGGGCATGCCCCCGGGAAATTTTTGACGTTCTGAGATTGATTCTCTTGCTTTTTGGGACACTTTTCTATCTTCTATCATGGTAAGGCAAGTGTAAACCCCCCGAACCCCCCCAGCCTACGGGCTTGAAACAAGTACACACATACACGTTCTAGTTTATCTACTTTTATTATACAGGTAAGACATTGCCCTTTCCTGTAACTGCTGTTTTTCTGAGCAAGTGTGCCATGGCTGTATTCAGAACTGGCATGTTCATAAAGAGAGATGGGCACTCTGTAATCAACAATTGTAAACTACAAGCTTCCTACAGCAGGACTTGCTACAGTAGAAGCTTGTAGCAAGTTAAAAGCAAATGCAACATTTCATAAACAATGTTTAGTGGTGTTATTCTTGTGCAAAGCACTGTATAATGTGATATACTGATTGGACAAGGACGACTACAATAGCTATGGTTGACTAATAGTAATCCATAAACGTACTGGGAGTGATTGCCTTCGGGGAAATGCACCTTGAAGTGTTTCCAATACATCTCCTAGTTCACTTATATTCTCTCTGCGTCTGCATGTAAAGATTGAAAACACCATGCTTTCTTGTTACACACACTTCATGCATGTTAATCACTCCATACACTGACCTCCTGAAGTTAACTATATTATCATACTGTACTGTGTATATAGGGATTTATCCCCATTGACTATATTAAGATGAAGAACATAACTAACTAGTATGCAAGAATTGGATATAATGTGTGTAATAGCTGAAAAAGTGCTCTTCTCATTTTGGCCATGTTTTGCATCTTCTTCTTCTTCTTGAAGAAGCGTAACTCAATAACTGCTTGCTAACATTGCGTCATATAACAACATAATGAAATGAGACTCATTAATTACATCATCACACCTGCTGTGCATGTGCAAATAGTAGCAACTAAACGGGCTTAGAATAATGTGTTGACGATTTGTATAGCACCTAGCTGTTGACAATTCTTGCGCTACATACTCTCAATATCAGAATATTCTTGTAACTGCACACTTACAGTGTGTTTGCATCTCACTATTCTATGCACTGTCTGCCAGAGAAGCAGCATGCTGTTATGCCACATGGAGCATCAAGCTCAGCAGTGGTGACGATAGTGTATTGCTAGCAGGTTTGTACATAGTTCTAGTATTTGTAGTTACCATTAGTGCACGCAGCTGGCATACTTGCAGCTTGCCTCGTTACGGCCTTTAGCAAGCAAACCACGACCACTAATGAAGGCATTCACACATTACTGTGTAGCTCAGTGTGCCCTACAGCAATACTTGACCAGATGTTTTGTATATGGTGTAGCATGTGCTAGTGAGAATTACTGCTTACAATATACAAGAGACAAATAAGGAAGTGTAAAATAGGGATTGTGTAGAAATGGACAGAGATAATAGTAGGACACAGACATGCTTATATACATCATCATATTTTTATTGGTACACTGATGTGTGTGTCCCAATATTGTCTCTGTTCATTTTACACATTCACAATTTCCTAAATCTATTTACTTGTGTAATCCTTGTGTATCTTAGATCTACAGGTTTCTTACTTTGGTGATACATTACACTAGGTTTCACAACTACTAAATTATATATATGCACAGTGCAATAAGGAAGGGAAATGGGGGAGGGGGGTGCAAAGGGAGAGGGAAATCATTTGGCAGAGTTTCTATCATAGTGTAATTATACATACCTTTGGGGAGGTGTTCCTAAAGGTGTTCTGTAGGGATTTCTAGTGAAGCCATCATCAGGGTCATTTTCATCTGTAAGTGGCAAAAATGTATAAATATAGCTGTCTTTGCTGCTCACTGACCTAAATTCTCTTTGATATGGCTTGCAAAAGGGCATATCAGCTGTTGTTGCTGCTCAATGACCTTAAGTGTTTTTTGATATGGCTTGCAAAAGCACTTGAGATTTTGCTATGTATAATGCATGCCTACTTGAAGCTGAAAGTTCTATACAACCCAAATATGTATATATACAGAGTAATTGTCTAAAAAGTTGTCATTGCTGCAAGCTATGCTGTGAAATATAATCTGCAGGCCACCTGAAACAGTAAAATGGCAGCAAAGCCTGTATTTCGTTGAACTGTTCAATAAGAGAGACCTTACTGGAGGTATGGAAACTTCATTCAATGATGTGGCAGTTGTGAATGAGTGGTCAGATAACAAATGGCTTCGTATATGCCTCATTAACTGATGCAGGTGTTCCATTGCCTGAGAAGTCCCGTGCTACATACAGAGGAGCCAGAACAGCCCTGCAGGACTGTCCAGAGAGTAGGAAGACAGTGGTATCTAGCTGAGTTCAAGACCCTTTGGAATAAGCGCTCAGATGCTTCAACCTGTAATTCAGAAATGCCTTATCAGTGAGTGAACAAAAGTGTTCACTGATGTTCGCCCGTCCTTCTTGCCCTAAAAACCTACTTGCAACAGTTGGAGCAACCCTTCAACAGTACTCCATATAACACGGGTCTCTGTAAAACGTGAACTCTGGACTGGACCATGGACTGGACTGTGGACTGGACTCGAAGTGTGTTCAGTGCCTGGTAAAGCAAGTCTCACTCCTTCCGCGTAGCATAGGGACATTTTACCAGCCTTGCTGAGACTTCACACAGTGTTAAAAGCAGGAGCTGACAAGTATGCTGTCAACGCGCACGTATTGTGCAACATATAGAGATCTACAATTGCATAGCTTAGAGTAGGAAAGTGAGTTCTAAACCTATTTCCAAGATTTTAGCACTGCCTCCTATACTATGCCTTTACACTACTTTTCCTCATGTTTTAATTTGAAGGTATGCAAGGTATGTTTGATAAATGGCTGTCGTGGGTAAGTTGCATTGTGTTGGGTTGTATTGCTTTGGGGGGCTGTTGGTCTGACTACACGTATTTCATGTATATACTTGTCTGGTATGTTTGGTAGTTTATTACCCCAGTCTTATTCTCTATCTTCATGTTGAGACACTTTGCTTTGTCTTTGTATGTGAGATTTGACCCAACCAGCTGAGCTGCCTCAGTAGCTCAGTTGGTGGAGCATCTGCCTAGAATGCAGAATGTTGTGGGTTTGACTCCTGCCTGAGGCAGCTGATTTTTTTCTTTGAAAAATGACTGCCTTGGGTTAGTTGCATTGTGTTGGTGTTGTATTGTTTTGGGAGTCTCTTGGTCTGATAATTTAATGTTGCATGCAATCATCCCTTGTTATACTATTTGATTTTTGGCATTGCCACTCCTATATCTCATTTTGATGTTTTACTACTGAAGGACCATTTATGTGTATTACAGTTTCAACAACGGAGAATACTGCCAGAAAAGGAGAGTACAAGGCCAAGTTATACTATCTACCTAAGTATTCTTGTAAGGCAGGATGCTCATGTCCCAGTTTACATACCTTGTTTCCCGAGTGATTCACTGGTGTTCATTATTCCATCAACAAGCCTCTATGATGAAAATGGTATCTCAATTTATTACGAGAATCAAGAAGCAATACATACATGTGAATATACATACCTCTTCTACATGTCCTTCATCAGGGTCAACACCTTCTATCTGCAAAACCTCCTCCTCTGACACTGTAAACACCTGAATAAGTATACAGGTAGGATTTTAGCATTTAGTTTTTGAGGCACTTATTTTCAATGGAGGAGGGAAGATAAGTGAATACATATTTGTAAAGATACTACCTATCAATAGAACAGATGTCAGGGTCTTATGGTAATGTTTTATGCTAGAATGCCTAGATAGTAAGTTCCTGAAGGTATTGACGCCAAAGAGCCAAGTATATACTAAGAAACAAGCAGAAGAGTCAGTAGACTCTATATAGGGATGGTGCCCACACGGACATGCCCATTAACCGAGATGAAACAGCTCAGAGCTCCCGAACGCTACACAGTTATAAGCCTTTTCAGACACACAAACAGGGTCTACGAATGTTCTCTACCATATATGACCCTCAAAGTAAGTAAAATACACAGATGCAATGACATATGGAAAACTGCCACACTTCTATTGGTTCATCTTCTTCAAATGACCTACCTCAAAATTGGGGAAGTATTTGAAATGCTGGTTTCAGACAACATACGTGGTACCATAAGAAAGTTGGTAATCCAATTTGGGTAATACAAACTTCACAGAGAAACGATATATCAACCGACTATCTGACGCTCAAAAATTAAATCACTTTGAAGAAATCCTCAAGATAAAAACACGCCAAGCCCTTCGAAATGTGTATCACACAGTACGGTAGTACTGTGTATATAGGGATCGCTATGGTCTATCCCCATTGAAAACCATATGTAAGGTTTTTCATCACTTTCAAGTTTGCCACCTACTTGACTTCTGTTAACATGAATTTGTAACTATACCCAGAAACTAACTATGATTATAAAATGGTATAATTTGATTGATGATAAAGGGGTTAAATTAACAAAAGTCCATTTTGTGAAATTTTCTTCTTCTTCCGCTTGAACAAGCGTAACTCATTAACAGTAACACATCTAAACATGAAACTTGGTACAGTGATTCAGTTCAAGTGTGGGTAGTGCATCGTCATGTTAAAAATTTTGTAAACAATGTACTTCTTGTAAAATAAACAAGAATAGCCTCAGGCCATGTATTATTAATGGAGGCCACACAATCCTATATATGACTAATGAAAGGTCTGCTAAATGTGAAATCTTGTATGATAGACCACAATGTTCAACGTAATAAAATCTCTGTAAACAATGTAAATCTTGTAATATAACAACAAATAGCCTCAGGCAAGGAATACTGTATCTCACTAACAAAATCTCCATTGAATGTGGAAATTGGTATGACGATAAAAGTGTAATACACCAATGATCAACATTGTGATAAGATCTCTGTAAACAATTAATCTTGTAATAAAACAACAAATAGCCTCAGGGAAGCATTGGTTAATGAGATACAGTAACACTTGCCTGGGGCTATTTGTTGTTATATTACAAGATTTACATTGTTTACATTGATCTTATCACAACGTTCAACATTGGTGCATTACACTTTACCAGCATACCAATTTTTACATTTAGGGGAGCTTTTGTTAGTGAGATACGTTAATGCTTGCCTGAGGCCATTGGACAATATTTACATTGTTCACATAGATCTTGTCACAACATTGTGTATTAATATTAAGCTTTACCATCACACTAATTTCCACGTTAATTTTAGTGGAGCTTTTGTTAGTGAGATACGGTAATACTTGCCTGAGGCTATTTTTTACAAGATTTACATGGTTTACACATATTTTATTACAATCTTTAGGGTATTAAGCTTTATCACCATACCAATTTCCACATCTACTGGAGCTTTTGTTAGTGAGATACAGTAATGCTTGCCTGAGGCTATTTGTTGTTATATTACAAGATTTACATTGTTTACAGAGATTTTATCACAACGTTGATCATTGGTGTATTACACTTTACCATCATGCCAATTTTAGTGGTTAGTGAGATACAATAATCCTTGCCTGAGGCTATTTGTTGCTATCACAACGTTGATCATTGAGGTTTAAACTATACTATCACAAGTAAATAAAACATTTAGGAAATTTGAAAGGAAATATAGGGATTGCATAAAAAGGAACAGAGACAAGATAGGGACAGAGATATATTATGTTATATCAACGTACTGATATAACATAACATGAAATAATCAAACCAAGAGACTCACAAAGCAATACAATACAACACAACTCACCCAAGACAGTTATTTTCAAAGAAAAAAACTGCCTCAGGCGGGACTCGAACCTGCGACATACTGCGTACTAGGCAGATGCTCTACCAACTGAGCTACCGAGGCAGCTCAGCTGGCTGGGGACAAATCACACACACAAAGCAACACAACTCAAGGCAAAGCATCTCAACCTGAAGAACAGGCTAACTCAAACTTAGTATAGAGAAGAAGACCGGGAAATTAATCACCAAGACGCCAAACTTCAAACTAAGTAATATACATGAAATAATCAAACCAAGAGACTCACAAAGCAATACAATACAACACAACTCACCCAAGACAGTTATTTTCAAAGAAAAAAACTGCCTCAGGCGGGACTCGAACCCGCGACATACTGCGTACTAGGCAGATGCTCTACCAACTGAGCTACCGAGGCAGCTCAGCTGGCTGGGGACAAATCACACATACAAAGCAACACAACTCAAGGCAAAGCGTCTCAACCTGAAGAACAGGCTAACTCAAACTTAGTATAGAGAAGAAGACCGGGAAATTAATCACCAAGACGCCAAGCTTCAAACTAAGTAATATACATGAAATAATCAAACCAAGAGACTCACAAAGCAATACAATACAACACAACTCACCCAAGACAGTTATTTTCAAAGAAAAAAACTGCCTCAGGCGGGACTCGAACCCGCGACATACTGCGTACTAGGCAGATGCTCTACCAACTGAGCTACCGAGGCAGCTCAGCTGGCTGGGGACAAATCACACACACAAAGCAACACAACTCAAGGCAAAGCGTCTCAACCTGAAGAACAGGCTAACTCACATGTCTGTGTCCCTATCTTGTCTCTGTTCCTTTTTATGCAATCCCTATATTTCCTTTGAAATTTCTTATTTACTTGTCTCACGTCTTTTTTTTCTAGAACTAGGTACATGCATTTTACTATTTTGCAGTTTACTTGGTAGCAAACGTATTAGCTAATAGACCTTGTAGCTGAAGCTATCTAACACTTTTATTGCAACATCAATTGTTTGTGTATTATATTGTACCAATTTTACTTTTCGTAGAGCTTTTGTTAATGAAATACAGCAAAGTAGTGCCTGGGGCTACTATTTACAAGATTACAAGATTTTATCTGCAACATGCAGTAATTATTGGGATACACCAATTTCCACATTTAGTACTACTTTTGTTAGCGAGATATAGCGCAGCGAATTAGACAGAAAATATGTTCCCATTGTTCGCGTATAGTGCGCATGTGCGGTTGGGTACGCGGGATTTATAAGTGGAATGCGTGGGATGCTTTAGCATCTCTCGGCAACTAGCTGTTCGGCAGGACCGGGAAGTTTTTCTTTTAGGGGATGGGACATGGCTGCTAGGATGGTGAGTAGGTGTGGTGTGTGTCTTATGTAGACAGTGTTGGTGGATAAAATTTGTTGTTAATTTTGCTGTTGTGTCTTTATGACTCCCTGTGCGAGTATCTCTTTCTGTAGACAAGCTTGCAGGTTGGATGCAAGACAATCAGTTGCAGATCTGAGAAAGAAGTGGTGCTGTGTGGGGACTCAAAACTTAATGCATATATAGTGCATATTGTGTTCGGTTGTTGTATGGTAGTGGTTTTTTTCCACACTCAGAATTGTTTCCCCGAAGACAGTTTTTTTTGCTGAGTGTGGTTTTTTCCCCAGAGCATTTTAGGAAATGCTCTAAATAAAGTTTGGTGTATCGTTAGTTACTATTGTAAGTTGTGGTTTGGGTGTTTTTCTTTTTTGTTGTTTGTATATTGGTTGTAGTACATTGTCTTTCTGCCGGCAGCTCTCGCAAGTTGCCTGGTCACCCTAAGAGAGGGTTGTATGCATGCGCATGGAGGGGTTAAATGGGAGGGAGCCCTAGATATAATACCCCGTGAAGGAGCCCTAGATATACTCTGCATGAGAGTGGCCCGCTACCTCTGGTACCAGTTCTAACCAGTGATGTGGAAGTTGATGGCTCACCCCTCAGCCCTGATTGATACGGGATCACCTGTTAGCGTCATATCTCTCGACTCTTTCCTACAGGCAGCCACCAACCAGTTGGGCTGAGTTGATTCAGTACATCAACAGATACCATGTCATTCAGCAGCTATGGATGAGACAAGTCTCTTGTATATTGAAGAAGGGAGATGCCACTGTGGAAAGCCTGTTACAACTTCAGTCAGGTGCTCCTGTTGACTTACTGCTGTAGAGTGATGTGCTACCCAGCCTTGAATTCTGTCTGGTGAAGGGCTGAGAGAGTACCGCTAATACCTCCCTGGGAGGAGGGACAACAGTGGATGACCCTACTTCAGTTACTGCTGAAGCGAAACTGATCAAACCTGCATGTCTACCAGCTGGTCATTCCAAAATCGTCCAGGAGTTGAGTGGAGACACCTTCTTGTTTGAACCAGCTGCCAAATAATGTCAAGATCTCCTTATATCTGATCCTCTTGTTGAGATGCATGGAGGAGGGACCACCCTAGTGATATCAAACTCCATTGCTGCTGCCAGAGGGAGATCTGCAAGATTGTGAAGTCCTACAACCAGATAAGAGTGAAACACAACCAGTGCTCTTGGAGGAGGGGGTTCTTATTGGGAGAGTTGAGCAATGTGAAATTCTACCACAGGGGAGACAGTAGACCAGCCTGTCATCAGCATGGTGAGGCCCGAAGGACTAGACTGGATCAGAGGACACCTGGAGGAGCTGGTGGACAGCTTAGAGTTAGGGTCCATCTCTTGAACCTTATGAACGATCTTAACCCCATTTATTTGTGAAAGGATTTGCTGACCTTTTTGCCCTGGATGATAATGAACTGGTAAGAACATCCCTAGTGAATCACTGTATTAACACAGGAGAGCACCCACTCATAAAACAGCAACCTCGTTGACTTCCATTTGCCTTCTGGCAGTACATAGAGCAGCTCACAGAGAAAATGTTAGCCTTCATGCAGTCCGTGGGTGGTCGTAGTAGCCAAAAGAGATGGATCAACTAGATTTTGCGTAGACTAATGCTGCCTGAATGCTGTGTCTAAACAGGATGTTATTCCAATTGATGACTCCCTGGACCTGCCGGCTGGCTCTAAGTATGTCAGCTCTTTGGACTTAGCCACTGGCAAGTGTGGCTAGACCAAGAATCTCAGGAGAAAACAGGACTTTTACTAGGCCTCTATGAATTCACAGCGATGCCCTTCGGGCTATGTAACCCCCCAGCCACATTGCAGAGTCTCATGGAGAGAATGCTGTCGGAAATCGCGAGAGAGGTGTGTAGTCTACTTGGACGACGTACTGGTGATTGAATAGACGGTCGAGGAGCATCTAGGAAATCTGCAGGAGGTTTTTCAGTCACATTTCATTGGTCAGACTAAAGTTGAAACCCACTTTGTGAGATCAGAAGTCTGATTTCTCCGCTATATCGTGTCAGCGAGAGGTGTCTCTGCTGATCCAGAAAAAATGAGGGCTGTTCAGGACTTTAGTGTATCAAAGGACCTAGGACCTTCGTGTTTTACGTGCTTTCCTGGGGCTTACATCATACTACCGATTTATTTCGAAACACTTTGCTGTTGCCCAAGCTCTCTACTTCCTCACATGAAAGGACATTCCATTCGAGTGGACGAATAATCTCAGGTCATATACTCTTCTAGAAGAACATGTCCTGGCCTATCGGGCATCCTTTTCTGCTGGAGACAGATGCCTCGGGAGCTGGTGTTATCACAGAGCAGCCTGATGGGACTATTCACCCTCTCTTGTACACCAACCACACCCTTCAACCCCATGAGTGTATATCGGAGCTGGAAGCCTTGGGTGTTGCACATTTCTGTCACTATCTATATGGCCATCGTGCACAATACACACACACCACGAAGCTGTTAAATCACCATTGAACACAGCACAACACTTGGGGAAGTTGGCCAGATGGGGTCTCGCACTAAAGGAGTTGGAGCTGGATATCCAGTACTGTCCAGGTAGCCAGAACTGTAGGGCTGATGCTCTGTCAAAATACCCATCCTGATGGACGTTCGGAGGGACATACACCACCCGTGATTGCAGCTGTGAGGGGACCGGAGGAACCAGCTCAGAGCGGTGACAGACCTTGCTGGAAGAGAGAAAGTTGAGAGATCCTTAACCCTGCGACATTATTGACTACCTGGAGAATCAGAACCTGCCAGATGACAACAAACGAGCCAGGGAAATACTCTCAAGCCAGACTGCATATACTTTGGAAGTCACTCAGGATCATCTCTCCAACAGGTAATTGCCGTTTTGGAGGCTCATGAAGGAGTATTCTCTGGCCACTTGCGGCAGGCTATAAGATCCATAACCAATTGGGCCGACACTATTGGTGGCCCAGGATGTGGAAGGATTTGGACAAGGGGTGCAGAGCGTGTACCTGTGGTGCCACACGAAATGTCAGTAGACAAGTGAAACTAAGATTCACCCCCATACCAGTTGGCGGACCATTTGATATGTAGATGTAGTTCAACTGCCAAAACCAAACAGGGGAACAAATATGCAATGGACTATCTTACCAAGTGGTCAGAAGTCCATGCGGCCAAAGACCAAACAGCTCCTACGATAGCAAAGTTACTAGTGGAAGGAATTGTGAGGGGTATTAGCCAAGTTACTCTGCAGGGGTGGATCTAGGAAATTGGACAAGGGGTGCAGAGCAGGAAAGGGGGGTTTTCTTCCTAGTTCCTCCTAAAATTTTGTTTGCCACACTCTAATTTTGTGAGGCCACGCTTATTTTGACCACCTACTGTCAGCAGAAGTCCGCCCATGTTGCAAATTCACTTACAACCAGGCGAACGGGTGTGAACAGCTACAGTACACATATAGCCACTGGTAGCTGTGCAGAAACTCACAATCGAGGGCCGCACAGAGTCATGCTACTAGAGTATGATAGAAGTACAGTCAAACCTCTATACTTCTATACTCCTCTATACGATTGCTCTCTGGTAGCGTAGACTGGCATGGAGGGACCGCAACAAGCACGTTTGACTGACCATTTAACATCTGCACTCCGATCGCTCTCAGGCTCTGCGTGGCCGCCTTGAGCTTATTTCTCGTGCCATCATCAATGCTTTTGCCTGCATATGCTGCATCATGTTCCTATGCTTTTTGGTACTGTCATCCCTACATCCTTTAACATTTTAATGCAAATGCATTTACTCTTGTTTTTTCATTGCCAAATGCACGCAGCAGTCTTTCACATGTGAGCCCTAGCCCTTTTGCTCCTGGTGGTCACGTGAAACCACACATGCATGAAAATAAGTTTGTGTATACAGAAATACATGTATTCTTACGTCAGGAAAGGCCTGCAATGATTCCGCTGACCAAAGGCACTCAGCAGGGGAATAAGAAGCTGTTTCCTGCAAAATCTTAAATACTTGTACCGTTTGTGAGATGTCTACTGAAGAAGATGAGAAATTGAGGTCGACAATTTTACGTATGCGGTGTATTTTGCCTACATTAAGAGTCATATCATGTAAAGAAACACCCACATGATTAAATAAACCATGTAATTGCACAAATGAGGATTTACCCCCCTAATCAGTCTAATATCGATTGCAGGAATAGTAAACAAATCACTTTCATATACCTGGTGCACAATCTTTTGCTAGTTCATTTTCTATGCACACTTGCACCCAGCTATCAGATGTGGAGATGCTGAGTATCAAAATCTGCTGTTCTCAGTTTGTCTACTATGTATATTTCATGCTGTGGAGAAGCAGCTTGGGAGCCAGGTGAGCCATATCTGGTTAACTCATTTCCAACTGGTCAACTGGTCAGTGTGCACCGTAGTTACTAAAAGCTCACCCTGATAAAATAGCTTCATGGTTGAGGAGAACATAAATATTGCCAACAAGATTAAAGAAATGTGAGGTAAATTTAGGGTGAAATATAGGGAATGAATATAAATGAATGGAGAAAGGATTGGACATGAACATGCTATGATATGTACATCAAAATGTGCATACCTCTCATTGTGGGTGCTTAATAGAGGGGTGCTTAACATGTATATTAATATGTATTAATATGTATATACGTATATGTATCATGACATGTGTGCGTCTCAATCTTGTCCCTGTTCCTTTTTATGTTGATTCTAAATGACTTATACATGGGAAACAGATAAATCTGTGTTGTAGTAACATGTATGCACATTACCACTGGAAATATTTTTTCTGTCTCTTTATAGAACTCCTACACCCTTACATTCCTACATCATCCCCTCTTGCATACAAGCTAAAGTTACATACCTCATGTACATGAGAGATGAGAATTTCAATAGTTTTGGCCTGTGCAGTCATGTCTGCTAGCAAGGTCAAAGATGCAACATTATCCCTGTACAGTAAATAAATATCACCACATAAAAGGCATGATACTCTCTACATTGGTAACATACATGAGCAACAATATCTGCTAACTGGCCATAGTATGAGACAATTAAGTAACCTTTCATTTCCGTATTCCTGTCAGAGAGTTTGTAGGGACACACCCATTAGAAATAAAATGGAACTTGAACACAGCAGCTACATGTAAAAAGCCTTTTCAGACAAATAACCTGCTATATGAGTGTACATGAAAACCTCTCTAAACAGACTGCTATAATCACAGAGGCAAATTGCTAAACTGCCAATATCTACTTCTCAATGAACCGCATATATGAGAAATCTTGGGGGGGGGGGGGGGGGGGGGTAAATGAAAACACGTGGAAAACACATGTGGCTGTATGTCAGGAAGGTCTGTTTGACTTAAGGACCCTCCCCCCCCCCCCCCCCCCCCCCCCCCTAAAAAACCTGCAACAGTTCACCACACTCACACACATGCAAAGTCTATTATATATATAAACTTCACTGACTCTAAAGTTTGAACCCAAAATAGCCATTTTTAGACTAATATGAGCTATGTTGGCCTTGATTCAAAACTCACACCTATAGGTTCCAGATATGTGTAACCTGAAACTTAAATTCCAGATACGTAATATGTATGCTCTACCAACAGTGATTACTTTACTATATGTTGTTTACTGTGCCACCTGAACCCACCCTATATTCTTGTTTTATTTGCATACCTTCTCCGCAGAAGGGTTGGTCCAAATACAATCCCAAGATTGCTGGCTGGCATGGCATTATTTTTCACATGGGGAGCACTAGCAACTCTGTGTATAAAGTAAGAGTGTTTCATTTTAAAACTGGCTGGCTGACTTTAAAGCCAACATGGGGTTAAAAAGTTTGAGTTAATCTTAAACATATACATTAAGTTTCTCTCTGTACCTGTGCAGGTGGTAGAAGAGCCTAGCTAATGTGAGATAACGTTGATGGTCAAGACAACTAAGTAGCTTCTTCAGTCTTTCCAACTCAACAAGAGCAGTCTGCTTTGCTGCTTCAGAATTAGTAGAAATATTGCATGGCAGTGTATGAGATGCTTCCTGAAAAATACAAAAACTTCATGTTTATGCAATAAAGCATTATGTATTAGTTAAAGCACGGAAGGAAGTGCTGTACGCGCAATAATGGTACGAGGGGTGTGGTCGAGATAGCAATACAGCACGAGGCGTAGCCGAGTGCTGTATGGTCTATCGAGACCACACTCCGAGTACCATTATTGCACGTACAGCACGTCCCTTCCGTGCTTTAATTGATTTATTGTACTTAGCATCTTACCTGCCTTGTTTCTTGTGTAGGGAAAGGCTAAAACTGTCACTGTTATCACGTGCCGTGCTATATTGTGCGCGCCTCCACGTAAACCGTGCTGTATGACGGATACAGCACTGGCGGCGCCTTTGATTCGCCCACGCAAAGTACAATAAAAGTTAATATCCAAGAATTAAGACTTACCAATATTTATACACTCTGCTGGTTTGATTATCGCGGCTTTCTCCTAAATACTAAGTATGAGTTCACCTGTTTATCAGGTTGTGATTTGTATAGAGGATTCGGCGCAGCCAGCTGAGCTGCCTTGGTAGCTTAGTTGGTAAGAGCATTGCCTGGAAAGCTGATGGTTGTGGGTTTGAATCCCACCCAAGGCAGCCAATTTTTCTTTGAAAAATGACTGTTTTGGGCGATGTGTTGCTTTGCCTTTCTGTTGTGTTGTTGTGCTTCTCAGCATCTCTTGAAGTGATTGTTCATGCTACTGTAAACAATGTTATACATCAGATGTCATGTACCTTTCGGCTAAGCAATTTCAATCCCGTTTCCAAACGCTGAATTTGCAATCACACAGGCTCGCGTACTTTCTTCTTTTTCAAATGTAATCACTCAGGCTCTCATACTTTGCGAAGTTTTAAAAATCAAAATCAAACATAAACTCAAAACTCGCCCGTGGTTTGCGAGCTTGAAGTTTCGCGTCAAACCCAAAACTTGCTCCTTCAACTTCATTTAAAACTTCCATGCGTCGAATAGCAGTATGGGTCTGGGACCCCATCTATGGCTCATGGATCTGGTACCACGTGGGTGAGGTGAGATGAGGACTGTTTATCAGATCAGAACCTAATGACATTTCTCTTTGCGTTTGCTGGTGAGATCTCTGCTTGGATTGCTTCTGGAGAGACCCACGAAGTTATAAGTGTCAGTTTACAACGTAGATACCCACACGACTGTGGCTTTTCAGCAAGAAATATTCGTCGTTTTTGTTCTATCCACAACATTCACTATCACAGTCGACTTGGAGACCTCCCGCTGGACAGACTGGGGCTCTCTCAAGTGTGAGCTGTTGGTCACTCCTACGGAAAGCGCACGTTACACGGCTTACTCAGTTCTCATGGCATCCATGTGAGTCAGCGTAGGCTTGGTGAGTCTTTGTCCAGGGTAGCACCGGGACCCCACACCGTCACTTGAATCCTCCCATGTATACTACTCGATATTTTGGGGACAAGTTACATCAAGACCAGAATGAGAAGTTGTCAATGTACGGTGTGATGCATGTGATGGCTGTGGATGGGTATAGCCGTAAATCGTAGGTATGATAACTATTCCAGTCAAAAACCCAACAACCATATATAATACGTTGATGGGTCCGTTGCTGCGTTGTTATGGCTTGTGGCAACAGGTTAGAATTGACCATGCCAGTGAGTTTGTTTTGGCAGCATCTTTCACATCTCAGGTGCAAGCAAGGTCGCCATCCTGTTCTGCTAAGCACATCACGTCAGAACCACAGAGTAGAGCGTATGTGGCCAGAAGTACATGTAAACTCATGAGTTAACTACCCGGTCAAAAGATTGCTAGTGGAAATGGAATCTAACAGTGGAATAGACATGTCTGATGACGTCGTCAAGTTCTGCGTGTCCTGGACTACCATCACAGTGACTAAGCATGCTGTGCACAACTTTGTCAAGGCTTGGAATGCATATCGAATCCCCGGTGTACGGGGTGGGATACCGAATGGGTTGGCTAGGCGCACTCAGACTGCACAACTGCCAGCATCTGCAGTTCCTATTACTGCTGACATTATTGACATACTTCGAAGGCAAGGTGGCTCCTTGAGTCAAGAAGGTTATTATGGAAGAGATCCTCTACACTGCTACCCTGAACTACAATGCCTACGAGAAAGATACTCAAGCATGGAACGTGTATTTCAAAGTGTATTAGATAGTGACGGCAGAGTGTTCAAAGCAGCAATTCATCATTTCATACACCTGACACTCTCGTTTAGTGACATGGTACAAGTGTAAATATTGTGTTGCCAGGTGCGAAGCTAGGTGTACGGTGTGAAGTTAGGTGCGAACCGCTAAGGCTAGGTAGGAGACAGTCTTAAGGATGACCAATCCGAGCAGAGATCTCATCAGCAAACGCAAAGAGAAATGCCATTAGGCTCTGATCTGATAAAGACTCCTCATCTCACCTCACCCACGTGGGTATCAGATCCATGAGCCGTAGATGGAGTCCCAGACCCATACTGCTATTCGACGCATGGAAGTTTTAAATGAAGTTGAAGGAGCAAGTTTTGGGTTTGACGTGAAACTAAGCTCGCAAGCCACGGGCAAGTTTTGAGTTTAGGTTTGATTTTATATTTCTGATTTTTAAACTTCGCAAAGTACAAGAGCTTGTGGGATTACATTTGGAAAAGAAGGAAGTACGCGAGCCTGTGTGATTGCATATTCAGCGTTTGGAAACAGGGTTGAAATTGCTTGGCCAAAAGGTACACTGACCTATTTGAGGAGACTACATGTGAACATAACAATTCTCAAATACATATATTTACATACATGTAACTCACTCTTGCAAATGATATCATATCTTCATAGAGAGAAAATGTAAATATCGGTTCAGGCAGCTGAGAAAAATTAATATACATTTCATCATAAACAAACTGTGGGGCAAGCCCAATTCACAGCTGATACACCATGGTCTTTATTAAATATCATAGCTTAATTAGTGCAGCTGGACTAAGTGGTTGTGGTCACAGTCTAATGTACACAAGCAGGCCTCACGGGTTGTGATAACAAAGTATTGTGTAGTGAATGACTAATAGATGAGCATACTCTGCCCTAGTTATATTTCAGAGGATTCTAGTCAATCTACATGTCATATGCATAGTCCTACCAAACCTCTAAAGAGCTGTTGAAATGATGTCATCCCTCTATATAAGGGAGTGCCAATTTTGAGGTAGGCTGTTTGATAAAGAATGGAGAAATCGGTGGTTTAGCAATTTTCTGTATGTCATTGTAGTGTATTTTACACTTTATTGTTATTAAAAACCCTCGTAGGCCATGTTGTGTGTCTTAAAGGTTATAACTGTCATGTTGGAAAGTTCTGAGCCATTACATTTATTAAGTCAGTGCCATCCCTACATATAGAGTCTACCGACTCTATGATACGGGGAAGGCTTTCCCTAAGTAAAACATTTTACTGAGTATGTATACACATATAAATGAAAAATAGTTATACGTATGTACACAGAAAGATGATTTTTAACATATAAACCTGCCGAAAGTAGAGCTTGAGGCAAGAGGCAATAAGGTGTGGCTGTCTGTCAGAGAGGTCAACTCTGTCTGCACCACTCTCAAAGAGCTGGCAAAGGTGCTCTAGTTTGGTTTTAGTAGTGGATATACGGTAGAGGCCATGTGTATCCAAACCACGTTCTTCAATTTCCTTAATGCACTTCGTCACAATAATAGGGATGTTAGTTTTGGATACTTCCAGGTGTCTTAAAATATCCACACCAAATGTTGTCAGCTTACGATCAAGGGGCTAGAAATTATATAAATGAGGGTGCACACACACAGGATATCATGGATTCTTCCACATACCTTGCTGCCACACCTAATAGACAGAGGTGCAAGGCACTTTTTGTGGCTTGCTAGACCACACTGTTGAGAAATACATATGTATGTCAATATATATAACAATTTTTTCTTCGTACGTGTAAAGGGTCAAAAATTAAAGAGAAAGTAGGCAGGAATGAAGGCAATGACAATAACAACAAACCAAACTAAAAGGGTAGGAATTTATTATTGCTGTAATTTCATTGCCTATGGCTGCTTTCCTATTTCTATCAGGTATCTGTTTTCAGAAAAACCAATTAATAATTTAAGATTTAAGAATGCAAGGTGTGTTTGCACATGTACATATGCATATTCCAATACATGTTTTACCATTTCACACTCGTATCCATTAAAGTAGACAAAATTATCACACTCTCTGCACCGTGATGGAGCATGTAGTCTCTTGAAAGTGTGAGTAAGGGCATTTTTGGACATAAGGACTTCTTGCTCTCCTTTTGAATTGAGAATAGATGAATAACGAGAGAGAGGTAGTGGTTGCTCACTGCCTATTATAGTAACAAGTAGAGATAGAGTTGCACACGTATGTAGAGTAAGGACACACAAGTATACAATGTCCTGGTAAGGTAATATAATAGCTTTAAATTTGAGTCTTCCCCCTTTTATACATGTAGCTCTGGTGCGTGTCAGTTCTCATCTACAATAATTATTGATGCTTCCCCCACATATTACATATTACGCTAGTATATTTGAGGTAAATTAATAAAGCACAAAATTCTCATGTAATACGCGCTCAGGGGTAACTACTGACTCTAATCAGCTTCAAACAGGAAAAGTAACTACTAGTCCTATGCCAGCAACTTACTAGTTAGGAGTGCTTAGGCACATACGTAAAATTTCTGTGTTATTCTGCCCTTTTGTATTTCTACAACATTTTTTCTTCTGCCAATCTCCACAATCTATTTATAGGCATAATTTCTGTTAAACGCTTTCTTTCTTCTCTTATGTAATAAGCATAACCAGGTGTTTTCAAGTTAAAGAGGGAATATAGAGGGACAAACATTTCAAGTACTGTAAACTTCAGTACAAATACAGAATTATAAGAGTAATTATTACGATTATAAACACTGTGAACGCAATTGGTTGTCAAATAACATATTAGACTTACTTCTTCTGTTTGTAGATGGTTTGATGTAATCCGTGCTTGCTTCTAACAGAAATGCCATAGAATTGACTAATGTATGGTCTCCTTCCATTGTTCCAGCTTGTTGAAAATTCCTGGCTGTAGCTTCAGAATGCCCACTTGCAAAACCATGACAGAGCTGTGGACTAGGCATTCGATGTGAAGGGTCATGGTTCAGTGGAGGGGCAGAATAAACTGTGTCACTGGAGCTGGATGAGCGTGTGCGAAAGTTCCCCAAATGCTGAAGTGACTCATAATCACTTCTGCGGAAAGTGAAGGATGGGGATTATAATACTGTTTTCAGAAAGAGGAGACATACAGGGAATGCAAAGGTAACAGATGAGTGCATTTTAGTGTGGTGAGTAATGAGAGTGTGTATCTGCCTTCAAATACCTATAATGCTGTTGGGTTTCAGTTTTTGTGATCAAAATTTAAATCAAATGTTGCAAGATGTAGGGAGTGCCAAAAATCAAGCAATAGCAGGAAAGGAATGTCATGTAGCAATAACAGGAGTAAGCTTAATGTGCGTAACCCCATTGGGCATGTTTGTGGTGTAGTAAACATTTTTTGTTTGAAATTCTGCTAAGTAGTGGTGGGGAAGACGGGCACTGCCTTAGCGTAGTTCCTAGGTGTTCAGTCAGCGGGAAAGAGTAAAACTTACTTGTGCATGTGTGCAATTATATGTTTCTGTTATGTCAGTAAATACGTGATTCATGCAGAGCTGATAGACCAGGTTTGAGTTTGACCAGGAGATTCTTATACGTACCTCCAATAGGGCACCATTTGTGCTGTCATTAGTGAGTTACTATGGCTTATAGCTTGAATTGGCTGGGAAAGTTTGACTTGGAGATAACTGCAGAAGGCACCATTAGCAAAGGGAAAGAATGTTCATGTGTCTTGCCATTCAAGAATAGCATATCCTATGTTTGTCAATGACACAATGATGTTTCACATACTGTATGCATGTGTCCTAAATTAGCATTATTTTATTGAGATAGTTATGTGCATGCTAGTGCAAGTTGTACTAGGCATTCCCTTCCCTAATGCCTGGCTACACAAGCAAACTTAGCTATTTACACGTATGGTTGTTGGCAATGAAGGTTTTGTGGCATTAGCACTGACTCACAATACCACTTGTCGCCAGTCGTACTACACAATGCATGCCTTGTTCACAGAGAGAAAAGTGCACAAATTTGTAGGAAATATTACTCTGTGGACTTGGCTGCCTATGATTCAACCCTTGATGCAACATGATAAAATGGTCATACACAAACATTACGCATGCACAAAGGAAGTGACAGGGTATGAGGTTAGAAATGCACTTGGTCTCAGCAAATGGTCTTAGTTTAGTCATGAAATGCATCTAAAATATGGTCTGGCCCATCCAATATTTGTCCATTCACACACTTGCCATGGAAAAACGATGACGACTTAGAATGACTAGCTCACTTATCTAGATTATTGGATTAGAACAGCCAATTGCTTCCGTATCACACAGTACGGTAGTACTGTGTATATAGGGATTGCTATGGTCTATCCCCATTGAAAACCATATATAAGGTTTTTCATTACTTTCACTTTCAGTTTGCTACCTACGGGACTTCTGTTAACATGAATGTGTAACTATACCCAGAAACTAACTGTGATTATAAAATGGTATAATTTGATGCATGAGAAAGGTGTTAAATTAACAAAAGTCTATTTTGTAAATTCTTCATCTTCTTCTTCTTCTTCTACTTCTTCTTCTTCCGCTTGAAGAAGCGTAACTCACTAACGGTAATACATCTAAACATGAAACTTGGTGAAGTTATGTAGTTCCACTGGGGGTAGCACATCGTCATGTTAAAAATTTTGTAAACAATGTACTTCTTGTAAAATAAACAAAAATAGCCTCAGGCCATGTATTATTAATGGAGGCCACACAGTCCTATATCTGCCTAATGAAAGGTCTGCTAAATATGAAATTTTTTATGATAGTATAGTTCAATACCCCAATGATCAACGTTGTGATAAAATCTCTGTAAACAATGTAAATCTTGTAATATAACAACAAATAGCCTCAGGCAAGGATTACTGTATCTCACTAACAAAAGCTCCAATAAATGTGGAAATTGATATGATGATAAAGTGTAATACACCAATGATCAACATTGTGATAAGATCTCTGTAAACAATGTAAATCTTGTAATACAACAACAAATAGCCTCAGGCAAGCATTACTGTATCTCACTAACAAAAGCTCCAGCAAATGTGGAAATTGGTGTGATGGTAGAGCTTAATTCAACGTTGTGATAAAATCTCTGTAAACCATGTAAATCTTGTAAAAAATAGCCTCAGGCTAGCATTACCATATCTCACTAACAAAAGCTTCACAAAATGTGAAAATTGGTGTGATGATAAAGTGTAACACACCAATGATCAACGTTGTGATAAGATCTCTGTAAACAATGTAAATCTTGTAATATAACAACAAATAGCCTCAGGCAAGCATTTCTGTATCTCACTAACAATAGCTCCCTTAAATGTGAAAATTGGTGTGGTGGTAAAGCTTAATACCCCAAAGATCAACAGTGTGATAAAATCTCTGTAAACCATGTAAATCTTGTACAAAATAGCCTCAGGCTAGCATTACCATATCTTACTAACAAAAGCTCTACTAAATGTGAAAATTGGTGTGATGGTAAAGCTTAATACCCCAAAGATCAACATTGTGATAAAATCTCTGTAAACCATGTAAATCTTGTAAAACATAGCCTCAGGCTAGCATTACTGTATCTCACTAACAGAAGCTCTACCAAATGTGAAAATTGGTGTGATGGTAAAGCTTAATACTCCAATTATCAATATTGAGATAAATTCTTGTAATCTTGTAAATAGTAGCCCCAGGCACTGCTTTGCAATATATCATTAACAAAAGCTCCACTAAAGTAAAATTTGGTACAATATAATACACAAAAATTGATGTTGCAATAAAAATGTTGGATAGCCTCAGGCTACAAGCTCTATTAGATAATATGTTAGCTACCAAGCAAGCTACAAAAATAGCAAAATGCATGTACCAAGGTCTGGAAAAAAAATGATGGGAGACAAGTAAATAAAAAATTTAGGAAATTTGGAAGGAAATATAGGGATTGCATAAAAAGAAACGGAGACAAGATTGGGACACAGACATCTTATGATATATCGACGTACCCATAATGTTACGTTGATATATCATAACATGTCTGTGTCCCAATCTTGTCTCCGTTTCTTTTTATGCAATCCTTATATTTCCTTCCAAATTTCCTAAATTTTTTATTTACTTGTCTAAATGTCAGTGGAACATTACATTAAGTCTTAATGTCAATCACATGATAGAGGCCTCCTTCCATTTTTAATGTCTGGGATCCAAAGATCATGTACAATAAAAATATGTGTAGTGCTAGTGAATGTGGGGAATGAGGCTACTAAAGTGTCAGGAAACAGTCTATCAACCTTTGATTTTGGGATTTCACCTTTGCTTTGGCACAGAGACAGGAAACAGTGTGCAGGGGTGGCATACAACAATGTAAACCCTCCCTACATCTTTTATTAGTATATGGGGTAATATTGTTCTGTGCCATCATCCACCGTCTTGCTGCATTCATATGTACAGTCCTGGTTTTTGGCACTGCTGTTCCTACATCCTTAAACCGAAATGTTTTTACTATAGACTATACATTTCACTGATTTTTGGCACTATTGTCCATATTTCATACAATGACCTTACTCTTCTTCCACTGGGTCAAATTCCTCAAAAAGATAGTCTTCAGGTTCCTTCCTCATCTTAGGGTGTTTTTTAATGTACTCCATGAAGTCGTAACCTATTTCATAATCCTGAACTGTAGTCAGGAAGCTGTCCATCTGGAAGTGGTGTCAATATGCTTACATTTATATACTCATGTAAACTATACAATTCACTGACCACATCAGGAATGGGAAAGAAGACATTATGCTGCAATTGGAAATATACTTCCAGTTTCTGTAATAAAAAAAATAGTAGACATGCTAAATACACCTGTGCAACACTGCATATGAGACAATGAGGCTGGTATACAGATATGCACATTTCACTAGTGATATATATCATAAACACTTAGCAGGTCCCAAGTATGAGTCCTGCTCTAAATATATGTAAGGAACTACCTATAGACTATGATGCAATTTCATCCAAATAGCTGTTTATTTACAAGTACATTAAAATATCGAAGTGCTATATTGGTAGTGTCTTAAAGCTAAAATCACTCAATAGTGATATTGCAATTGACAATGCAGTGCATGGGCTGAGTCCCACATACACACATCAGAGTTTCAGACTCATGTAGAGCACTGACATGCCCAGTAGCTCTTAACAAATATAAAAATTCAGAAATCTCAAACATAGCTTATAAGCATTTTCAGACACAACCCAACTCTACAAGTGTTTTATAACAAAGTACATCAAAAATACGTACACCACAGTGATACATGGAAAATACCTAAACTGCCAATTTTATTATCATCTCTTTTTCTTCAAACTACTTTTATTGACAAACACTTTTGTTTTGGTTCTGTTTCCCAGGTGCATCATCCTTGGCCCACAGAAAGCCAAGAACTACAAAGATTTACTAGCACTTACATGTAATTATCGCAGCCTTCTCCTAAATACCAAAGTTTGAGTTCACCTGTTCATCAGGTTGAGATGCTTCGTGATTTGTAGCAGGATTCGGCGCAGCCAGCTGAGCTGCCTCGGTAGCTCAGTTGGTAAGAGCATCGCCTGGAGAGCTGATGGTCGTGGGTTCGAGTCCCACCCAAGGCAGCCATTTTTCTTTGAAAAAATGACTGTTTCGGGCGAGTTGTGTTGTGTTGCTTTTTGCCTTTCTGTTGTGTTGTTGTTGCCTTGCCTTTCTCAGCATCTCTTGAAGGATTGTTCATGTAATTGGCTGCCCTTTCCTCATTGATTGTACATCTGTCATGGGATATATTCGTGCACTATTGCAATCACATCTGTGTCAAGAATATAATGGGGGGAAGGGAGAGATCCCAGCTTGTTTATGGTGTATTTGTCCCCATTTCCCCCCTCCCTCTATGGAGTCATTGCAGAATCCAGGAAGTGAGTTGAACTGCTGTGGCAGGTAAATAGGGAGAATATCTGTGGCGTTCTCAATCCCTTAGGTTTTCCCCTTCACCCAAGTAGATGTGAACCGAATGCCACCATACTGGATTTAGAAGTGAGAAGAACAAGCCAGTGGAAATCCTACTCTTCAGTACAGGGGTCCAATGAGGAGGGAGACGGTATTCACCAGTAAAAAATTTCCAATGGAAAAATTTTCACCTATGAATGTGTCTGGATGACTTAAGGTTATGGGTACGTATTGACCTAATTAAATATTCATAAAACAGCTACGAGTGTACCAGCCAAACTGCTTGACCAACGAAGGACAAATCTATTTCACTGAAAATTGGTGTGATATGAAAGCTTAATACCCCAATGATCAACATTGTGATAAAATCTCTGTAAACCATGTAAATCTTGTACAAAATAGCCTCAGGCAAGCATTACTGTATCTCACTAACAAAAGCTCCACTAAATGTGGAAATTGATGTGATGGTGAAGCTTAATACCTCAATGATCAATATTGTGATAAAATCTCTGTAAATCATGTAAATCTTGTACAAAATAGCCTCAGCCAAATTACTGTATCTCACTAACAAAAGCTTTGCTAAATGTGGAAATTGGTGTGTTGGTAAAGCTTAATACCCCAATGATCAACATTGTGATAAAATCTCTGTAAACCATGTAAATCTTGTACAAAATAGCCTCAGGCAAGCATTACTGTATCTCACTAACAAAAGCTCCACTAAATGTGGAAATTGATGAGATGGTAAAGCTTAATACCTCAATGATCAATATTGTGATCAAATCTCTGTAAGCCATGTAAATCTTGTACAAAATAGCCTCAGCCAAATTACTGTATCTCACTAACAAAAGCTCTGCTAAATGTGGAAATTGGTGTGTTGGTAAAGCTTAATACCCCAATGATCAACATTGTGATAAAATCTCTGTAAACCATGTAAATCTTGTACAAAATAGCCTCAGGCAAGCATTACTGTATCTCTCTAACAAAAGCTCTGCTAAATATGAAAATTGGTGTGATGGTAAAGATTAATACCCCAATGATCAATGTTGTGATAAGATCTATGTAAACAATGTAAATCTTGTAAAACATGTATAACAACAAATAGCCTCAGGCAGGCCTCACTAACAAAAGCTCCACTAAACGTGGAAATTGGTATGCTGGTAAAGTGTAATGCAACAATGATCAATGTTGTGATATATCTAATGTGCATTGTAAATCTTGTAATATAACAACAAATAGCCTCAGGCAAGCGTTACTGTATCTCACTAACAAAAGCTTCACTAAATGTGAATATTTGTATGATGGTAAACATACGTAAGTACTGGCAGTTACATAGAGCATATAACTCTTCATGCACACGCTATTACGTACCTGTACTACTAATGTAATGTACAATGCATTAGTTTGTAACCAAGTAAACTGCAAAATAGCGAAATGAATGTACCGAGGTCGAGAAAAAAACGAGAGGAGAAAAGTAAATAAAAAATTTAGGAAATATGAAAGGAAATATAGGGATTGCATAAAAAGGAAAGGAGACAAGATTGGGACACAGACATGTTTTGATATATCGACGTACGCATAATGTTATGTTGATATTTCATAACATGTCTGCGTCCCAATCTTGTCTCTTTTCCTTTTATGCAATCCCAATATTTCCTTTTAAATTCCCTAAATTTTTTATTTACTTGTTTAATTAGATCATTACATATCCGTAACCTTAAGAAGACGGTATTCACCCCTTTGATGTGTATGCATGCACCAATTATGTGCACCAGTCAAACTGTTAGAACAATGAATAAGGAATCCACATCAAGCAAAGCATTGAAAGTGCCTATTCTACTAGCAACTAAAATAATGTCTACTTGGTTTATATTTAGACATGCTACGCACTCAAGAAAGAAATGCCCAACTGAGGTCAATTTCTCACGAAGAGAGGTAACAATGGAAACAGTGGCATCTACAGGAAGTACCATAAGCATTTGCATCATTATTACACACACAACAACCTTCGAGGATTTTAATTCGAGAATGGATAGCAGGCTTGGAGACAAAACCCAGTGTAGGTATACAATTAAGAGGCCTCAAACTGACACTGCAAGTTAGAGTATGGTACCTAAGTGAGTGACCACCTCTTGTCACAGAAAACGACATAAAGTAAAACACCATTCATTTTTTCTCCACAATGATATGAATTATCCTATCCCCTTTGCATAATCTCTGTCTGCTTGCTTTACATACATGTATGCATGCTTAAACTTACAGATCTCAATGATCTATCAAAATCCAGCACAAGTCTTCTGTAGGCACACAGTATTGATTGCTGTAAAATGAAGTAGGTACATGTAGAATAACTAATTAAAATATTTGACATTGATATCGATGTTAGACTGATCATGTATTAATAGCATGTACATGTTACCATAGTACAAGTCACTTTAGAAACTATAAATATAACAATCTAGAATAGTGGTCAGGTAGTGAGTTTGAATAGAAACTGTAATATAACAATCTAGAATAGTGGTCATGTAGTATGTTTTCAAACTTACTACCTGACCACTATTCTAGACTGTTATATTTACAGTTCTAAAGTGGCTACAGTCTAGTGAAGCAGGATAGTTGTCGTTGTCGTTAGACTTTGTTTCCTTTATTTACTTCTCATAATACAAGTCAGTTACATATGAACAACTTGGTGTAGAGTTGTTGCATTTTACACAGACTTCAGCTTTCAGTTGTGTAAAAAACCAGTAAAAATGTTGAAAGATGTAGGAATGGCACTGCTGAGCAGTATATACATGTGCAGTAGAACAGGAGATGATGACATGCAACATAAATCTATTCCTAGACTTTTATTATAGGGTATATTTTTATTATTGGGCTATGCTTGGTACATCCACTGTTTTGCCTATATACAATCTGGATTTTGGTAATTCCATTACTACATCCCTCAAAAATTTAAATGAAAACATTGTTTCGTAGATACGATGGACATCGTTTCTGCCACAACAGCTCACATATGCTGTACATATGCATTTGGTATACTTAAAGGGATTTCCTACTGAATTAGTTCCATGCTCTCTTCCTACAAGCTAACAGAAGTGTAGGAAGGACTTTATAAGTGGTCTAGCTGTAATAGGCTAAATTTGCACTGCATTACGCTTATACAAATTAACCGAATATCTGTATTAGTTGACGCAATATTTTCCCTAAATTTGCACTGCATTACACTTATAGAAATTAACTGAATACCTCAACGGACATCGTAACGATATTAAACACATATGCCTCGAGAAGCTGGTAGCAGCACATTTCTGCAGTTCTAATCATTCACTCTCTCATCTCACCATCATGGCTTTAGCATAGTCAGAATGACGTATTGCGTAAAAGAAGAGAGAGCTATTGGATCCATCAGTTACACTCGCTACACCCTGCAGGCTTGAACCTGGATCCATGACTATAGGTTTCCCTTTAATGTTTTTTTATATTTTTCTTCTGTGTTTTTATATATACTTGGACTGCATTTTTGTATTTTCTTTTTCATTTCTTTTCATTTCACTTATTTTGTAGAGTATATTGTTATCACCACCTTGTTCTCCATTCCTGCTTTAACATAGGTTGTCTAGAAGCTGCATTCCAATGTATTGTTTGGCACCGTCATCCTTTGTACATTTTGCACACCTGACGAAGACTGAAGAGTCGAAACATTGTGTCTTTGTGAAATATATATTTTGACTAAATTGGCCCTCTATAGCTTTCTATAGATACTGAGCCTATGTAAGCACTGTTTCTACTTCTTGCCAGGTCATTAACCCTCGGCGCATGCGCCGGAGGGTTACAGTACTTGGTTTGTGTGTGTGTGTGTGTGTGTGTGTGTGTGTGTGTGTGTGTGTGTGTGTGTGTGTGTGTGTGTGTGTGTGTATGTGTGTGTGCGTGTGTGTGTGTGTGTGTGTCAGTTCGGCGAATTCTGCCATTGCATCCAATAAAAATGTACAACATATGAATCAGCGCCGTGAAGGATTTTAAAAAAGGAATTTTTAAAATAAATGGTTCATTCCAAAGTTACGGCTATTTCCCATTTATACAGTCCCTAAAAATGTCAGCCATTTTGTTATATCAGTGAGCATGCGCAAAGGGCTACATGCATCTAGCGATGGGAGTAATATGTGCTTGAGAAGTAGATGCGGGTACTAAATGCTACCTGAAATGTGAGCTAATGTATTAAATACAGCGTGCTTCTCAAGCCTCCCCTGTGCAGTTTTTCGTTTTCATGTTACGTCAGTGAGCATGCGGAAAAGGGCTACGTGCATTTTTTATGAGAGCGATGGGAAGTAATATGTGTTTGAAAAAGGTATGTACCGATTGTTGTTCAAAAGCCTGACAGGTTACTAAACGCTACCTGAAATATAATACAGCGTGTCTCAAGCCTTTTCTGTGGCTGGGCCAGTTCTTCGCTATTTTCCTTTCATTAGACGGGAGGCAGGGTTACAATGTAATTATATAGCTCATTAAATGCGCCGAGGGTTTTGCACTTTAGTGCTATTCATTAATCAATGTTTTGATCTACTTGAACATGTTTTTTTTCCGGTGAGACTAGGTGCTTGCCAATCACGTACATTGCTGCCGTGATTGTATATAAATAAACAATTTCTATACACAGTCTATAGCATGTAACCCCATACATATGACAGTTCCAACCTCTCCCTGACCATGCCAAAAAAGTTCAGCACTTTCATGTATATACTCACAGTATACAAACATACCCGTATAATGAGATGAGTATGTTCTTGAAATAAATATGAAACAGGTAACGAAATGTACGTACCTGGGCAGACTTGTGCACTTGGTACTGGCATGAGTTACACAGATCCACAGCACCCTTGTATGCTGCCTCAGTCTCTCGCCACTACAAAAGTAATAAAATAAACACATAGTATGGTAGTATTCTGTATATAGGTATGGTCTATCCCCATTGATAAGGTTTTTCATCACTTTCAGTTTCAGTTTGCTGCTTACTGGATTTCTGTTAACATGAATACTAACTGTGATTATAAAATGGTATAATATGATTGAGGATAAAGGCTATTTTGTAAATTCTCCATCTTCTTCTTCTTCCACTTGAACAAGTGTAACTCACTAATGGTAACATATCTAAACATGTAACTTGGTACAGTGATGTAGTTCCACTGTGGGTAGTGCATTGTCATGTTAAAAAGTTTGTAAACAATGTACTTCATGTAAAATAAACAAAAGTAGCCTCAGGCCATGTATTATAATGGGGCACACAGCACACAGTACCTTTGCTTCCAAATCTGCTAGTTCCTTTTTGCGCTTGTCGGCTTGCTTTCCATGCGGTTCTGCTGACAATAGACTCTTTACCTACGTACATCATGTTCAAAAATAAGTATGATAAGCAGCACAAACATTTTATAAAGAGCTTTTTACATATCTAGATACTGTATTCCAAAAAGGAATGTGGGAATGACCAAAGAATCTCAGAAGACAAGATTTTACACAATCCTACATGTACGAGTGGGTATGGGTGTCTTTGGTGGCTCCATTGCCCTGCCCCAACCTGTAACTGGTGGTTTTGAATAAGGGGCCTTGCCCAGTTTATTGCTCTGGACGCGGCAGGCACTACGTAGATAATGATCTACGAATATATCTCATTAGTTCTGAAACCGCTGAACAAGAGATGGAAAACATGGACAAAATGTGGAAATCATTTTTTGGATATTATGTACATCTTATATCACAACACAACCAATTTTTGTATACTGCTTATTTTGCAAAACATTCTCCACATATATTTCCATATACATATATATCTTACCAGGCTGTACCATTGTCCAAGTATGTGCGTCGGTAATACTGCTACCATGATAATGAATGCACTAAAGTGCAGAACCCTCGGCGTCTATAACGCGCTTGCGAGAATGCTAGAAAGGCACGTGCGATTGAAACTCAAGGTTGGCTCTATAGCTTTGCCGGAGCAGTACACATGCTTGTACTCCTTCATGCAGTAACCGCTGGTGCTTTGCTGTACATTACCTGATTGCGGGTAAGCCAGAGTAGGCTAGATCTAATTAGCATATTGGCTCTTTCGCTTGCGTTTCATGCCATAACTCTTGAACGGAGCGGTTTCAAAGAAAACCCTACAAATTTTTTTGACCTCCGTTGCCCGCTGAGTACACGACAGTATTTTCAGGACGAACAGACGCTCCAGAAGTGAGATGTGACTTAACAGACAGACAGACACACAGACACACAGACACACGCGACCAAGTACCGTAACCCTGGCTGCGCATGTGCGCCGAGGGTTGTGACTCTCCAGCATCAGCAAATGTAATGTTCATTAATGTGCACAATAGTGGTAGAGAATATTCTATTTCTCAGTCTGTTACCATTTTATTTGTCATTAGTCATATACAGCCATTTTAGGCTGACATATTGTGGGAAGGATGAGAGGCTACCATTAAAATATCGCAACTGTAAACCTTCTTCACATGCACAACTCAAGTGTTATATACAGAGATTTAGCCTATGAATGTAGGGATGGTGCTAACACACCTACTAGCCTTGACTAATGAAATGGCTCAGACCTCCCAAACATTGCAGTTTTAAGCATTACAAGATACACACCAAAGCCTATGAGTACACTCCCAAGAAGACAAAACAGACAGAGAGTCACATACATACATACATACAAGCACTACTTTGAGTGCAGACTTACCCTGGCTAAGTCTTGTCCCATGAACTGATATTTCGCCCTTGCATTTTTCATGGCAGCTTTAGCATCAGTCTATGAATTAAAAATAGAACTATTAGAGCAAAAGTTGCTGTTCCTAAAATTCCTCTACCACCAGTCTTTAACAACTACATGTACTAGACATTGATAAATATGTTGCACAACGAATGAATATGCACTCTCTATGGAGTGCAAGCACCAAGACATAAATGTGTATTAGATATAGACAGAAATTGCTAAAATTACATATTGCAGTTACGTAGTACATACCCACCAATTTCTTTAGTTCTTTTTGCCAAGTATGAGTCAGATCCTTCTTGGCTCGTTCATTCTCTGCCATCTTTTGTTCTAGTGGCTAAAGATGTGTAGTATGAACAGAACAATGTGCAAATTGTAGTGCTGTTTAATCTGTAACTTTCCTACATATCGTAAAATGCTTCTTAAAAGAATGAATGCACTAAAGTGCAGAACCCTCGGCGCCATGCATTCGCGAACCTTCAAAACGCACGCACTATGTAATGTGCGTGTGCGCTTCCCACAGGAAAATGGCGGACCGTACGTATGCTTTAACGGAGCAGTGCTGGATCTCTGCAACGGAGCGGTTTCAGAGAAAGCCCCACAAATTTTTTGACCTTCGTTGCCCACTGAGTACGTGAGAGTATTAGCAGGACGAACAGACGCTCCAGAGGTGAGATGACTTAACAGACAGACAGACAGACATACACACACACGGACGACTAACCCTCGCTGCGCATGCGCACCGAGGGTTAATGATGACAGGATTGGTACACACACAAATACATATATATCAACATGTGTGTTTTGTTGGGTATATCGAAAAAGTGCATCGGAAGATCCTGAGAACTATTCAAGGGATGCCCTTACGCTGTCACAGCAGAGTTTTACAGTTTCTAATGGGTGTTCCCAGTATCTTGTCCTTCATTCACTAGAGAAACCTCATCTGATTTTTGAGAAGAGATTGGCAGATTCTCCAACAAACAGTTTTATTTCAACCCTCCAAATGCTAGTCGAATCTCTCAATCTCCCCCGCCCCTCACTGACATTCTAAGAGGAGGCTGGAATGGAAGAGGTATGTGAGGAGCCTTCTGTTTTCGACAGAATACCCTGTGTTTTAGACCCCTATGACCACCTTCCACTCTCAGATTGTCTGTTTCGTTTGGGGAAACCCATTCCTCAGTAGATAGTGACTCATGGTCTAACTAGGATGACATGCTGGAACAACTTTCACATCAGACTCCTAGTTGTCTTGAAAAAGATCCCTGCCATTTCCGCAAGAGAAGGTTGCCTAACTGCATCATGAATGACCTGATCCACAGGTTGTGTGGGCTGAAGCCTGAGTATCCAGCTCATTTTATTGTTCGTTGTCCTGCCCTCATTTGGACTAAAAACTCTATTCTCAAAACTCAAACATCAGCTCCAACATGGATTCCCTGATTCTCTGATCCAATTCGCTTCCTTAATGTAGTACTGGGAATTTAAAGGATCGATGACAAACTGCTGGAACTATTTATTATTAAATTTCTCAGTGGTCTACGGCAAGCCTGTTATTCTCTACCATTATTGATTGGGCTAATCTCCTTTAGTGGAGGTTATAATGTCCAAGTGTTCCTTTTTTATTTACATGTAATCACTTCCTCTTCCTCTTCTTCTTCCCCTAATTCTTCGGTTTCACAAGCCCAGCTCATGAATGAATTGTTGCATGAAACATATTATTCAATTGTGCAGTGCCTTTGGCCAACAAAACCTTCATAGGACCTCTCCTGCACAAGTGTATAGATGAACACCATCTCCTCGTTATAATGGAGATGTGGTTTCACATCACTGCGAGGGACAAAAGGGGCAAGTAAGACTACTGCACGTATTTGCCAATGAAAAAGCAGTGAAACAAGAGTAAAAGCATTTTCTGAAGTACATGTATGTGTCAACAACCATAGGAACAAGAATATGCAGACAAAAGCAGTAATTCTGGTATATGTGAAGTAAGGAGCTGCAGGTAATGGCAGGGGATGGGCATGCAACAATCATAATATGATTGTTGCATGCCTATCCCTGGTCTCATGCTGCTCCTTACTACTTTTGTGTGCATATATATACATATACTGCATCTTGTTCCTATGGTTTTGGCACAGTCATCAGTACATCCATTAACATTGAAAATGTTTTTATTTTTCTGATCATAAGCGTGGGTAGAGTGGTTGATGGGATGTTATTAGGCTTGGATAAAAATGGAAGATAAGGGGGAGAATGATAATTGGCTTTATTTTTGTGTATGCAGATTCTGAAGTGTTTTAGTGATAGAGAAGGTAGGCGGCATTTCACTAGAGAAGCTATATTGAGTGGAACAGTATAATGAACCCTTGACAAGTTGTATGTGGTTTTTAGGTGAGTGTAATAGCCCCAGTAATCCCACATGAAAACAATGTTTATTTTACTGCCACTGTTTGACCGCATGGATTTTAGCTACCATATATTACTGGATGTCTCCATAGCCCCAGCAAACAGTTTGGTTTGACATAAAAGGATAGTTCTGCATCAGTGTAGATTTTTTATTTCTGCAGTAGTCTTCCTTCAGAACAGCATGCTGCTCAAGTGAGGGTGAAAAACAATGATCAGTATGACATCAAGGTATGACTGATATCCAGAGGTGAATGGGGTCATTTTGAGCTTTTGTGTTTGTTTCTGGTTTTGTTTTTCATTTTCCACTGTTTACTTCTTTGTTCTCCCAGGTCATTGAAATTCATGGAAACTGTAGAAAAGCTATGATTGGACACCTGCTGTAAATCAATGGAAGTCTCAGTTACAGCACACATACATCGGTTTAGCAGAACTTGAGCATCTGGGCCGCGACCTCAATATCAAACTCAGAATATGCACAAAAGCAGAATGAAGAGATAGTGATGGGTGATGGTAAACCCTCTAAGATTGGGATTGGGAGTAGCAGAGAAAATTTCAGAAGTGCTTTTTTTATTTAAGAGTGTTTAACCCCAGTGATCCATCAAAGAGACAATAACGCGAAGAAACAGCAGAGTGTTATGGAAGTTGAGCATGGTTCCTTCATCCTTGTCTGTCTCTCACAGTAGGTATGGGAAATGCTGCTACATTCTGCTATAAGAGACTTGCCTCTTTGCTTGGAACCCCGCCTCTTGTCTAATGAAAGTATACGGAAAATAGCGATGAATATACTGGCCCAGCTCGAGAAGCTTGCTGTACTACATTAGCTCATTTCAGGTAGCGTTCAGAACCAGAGGCATAACTAGAATACTCATAGCAAAGGGGCGAAGGCTATATACAACAAGCCTTGTTCCTAGGCTACCCATCCTACACTGCACTGCGCTAAGTTACTGATGTTGAAAAGTGGTGGGGTGACTGCCCTACCTGCCCCAATGGTAGTTACGCCCATGAGAGCCTTGTTGTCACCAAACAGATCAGCCACATATCGCAGTGTCACCACCTGGATCATCCTTTTCACTTCTCCTCTCCTTGATCCAGTGCTTAGAGGTGCTCGTTCTAGCAGAGACCATGCAATCAATCAACCCTTTCTACTGATTTATCTGGTATCCTCAGAAGTGGATCCCTGTAACTATTTCTCCCTGAAATATTCTTTTTTCTGCTCTCCCTTTTTGTTTTTGCCTTAATGGTTTATTGACTTTACAGGCTCAGTAGAGTTTCACTGTGTATTGTGCTGCATTTTGAGATCAATTCTTGTTTGTAGTTTAAAAGAATCAGTAAGAGAAGTCTACTTACTACAGTCTTTTGAAAATGTCTCTGAGCAGAGCAAATTTATGAGGTGTTGTCCAAGATCAGGCTGGACACTAATGCACCCTAAAATACACGATAAGCAATCAAAGTAATGGTAAGGGCTGTCCCAAGAAATACAGAGGGTATTCAAAATGTGTTTCAACTCCTGCAGCAGAACTACATATATCAATGCCACTAACTACTTTGCTCTGCAGAGAGTTGCAACTAAATTATGGAACAGGTCTTTGACTACTGATCTTACTTGGTTTTGATTGAAAAGCTACATTGAACTGCATGATTAACTACATTGATTGATATTACACCTTATTTTGTGGTGTCAAATACTGGAATACAGTGCCAGTTTGCAAGAAAGTAGGGCTTCCAATACATCATACCCAGCCCTTACTGCTCTCAGCTCAGGCAAACAAAGAAGCAGAGATAGCAGTTAAACAATCTAGTTCCTGTAGTACAAAACTGTTATTTACATAACTCTCCTAACTTATCAGTTCACTGTCAGGTATTGCTATATATATTTTCTGGCGTTTGAACGCAGCGAATTAGGCAGAAAATGAGCTCCCATTGTTTGCGTAGAACGTATGCGTGTTTAGTAGTGTGCGGGATATTTAAGTTGCGATGTTATGGTGCTCGGCATCTCTCGGCACCTGGCTGTGCGGCAAAAAAGTAGTACTATGGATGGCGCTGGTACGTCCAGAGAAGGCGATGGTGCGAGTGTGTCATGGGACGAGTTCCAGCGGCTGTTGGCTGCGATATCGGGCGTTCAAGGTCAGCTGTCGACGATGAAAGCGGAACTCTCAAAGGAGCGAACTGAGGCTGACGAACGCCTGGTTAAGTGACTAAAGCTGGAAAGCAACACCGTCTTCAAGAAGAAGGGGAACGAGCAAAATACAGACAGGGGCACCCATGTGTATTGGTCAGCGGCCTCTTACTTCCCAGTTTGGGGGGCAGCGTGCATTCCCTGTTCCTGTAGGAAGAGAGGATACTCAACCATTGAAGGTTCAATCCACCAGTTTCGGTCCCTGTTTCCAGTGTGGGAAGCTTGGGCATTATAGAAGGGCCTGCCCGCTGCTGTCCAGCACTAAGTAGCACTGGGGAATGGTTTACTGTATTTGTGCATGTCTTGACTGTGTAGTTGGTACATCTACATATTCTTGTGTTTTGTATGTTGCTGGGCATGTATTGTATTTCTTGATGTGAATTTGTTGAGCTGCTAAAGTGCTAGTTTGCGTGGGTTGCTGGGCATGCATTGCATTTGCTGATGATCATTGTTAGGCACCTAAAGTGCTATATTGTGTGTTTTGATATTTGTTGTCAAGCAGATAGTGTAGCTACTCAGACCATTGGTCAGCATCATGTACAGTTTTTATTTCTGATAGTTGTGGTAGTTACAGCTGGTGAGTCAGTCTATCACATTATTGCCTTTTCAGTTGACCAAGTTCAACCAGGTTTCCCTAGTGATGAATTGAGTGATTGGGCCAGTGAGTTGCTCTTGGCCGATCAAGATGGCCTGCTGGAGTTGGCATCACCTCAGGAGTCAGTGCAAGGGAGATTGAAGTCCCATTCGAGTTTTTGGTCCAATGAGCTTAAGCCCTCTGTATTTGTGGAGGATATTGTTCTGTCTGGGTACATATTACCCTTTGTCTCCTACCCTGATCTAGTTGTTATGCGTAACCACCCATCAACTTTGGTGGAGAAGGAGTTTGTTTCTGCAGAGATTGACAGTCTGGTAGCAGCCTCCTGTGCCATTGAGAGCTGTGTGTCCCTGTGTTTGCAGTCCACTGTTGGTTGTCTGTAATTCGAAAGGAAAGAGGAGGTTAGTGTTGGACTTACGGGTGGTAAATCAGTTCCTTCCAAAGCGGAAGTTTAAATATGAAGGCCTCAATTTGATTCCTGATCTGTGTAATAGAGGTGATTTCTTATTCACTTTTGATCTAAAATCTGGATATCATCATGTGGATATTCATCCTGATTGTTGGACATACTTAAGTTTTTCATGGTCTACCAATGGAGTTAGGAAATTTTACAAGTTTCATGTGTTGCCTTTCGGCTTGTCAACAGCTTGTTATGTATTCACAAAACTCCTCCGCCCACTTGTGAGGCATTGGCGCTCTTTTGGCTATAGAGTTATTCTCTATATTGATGATGGAATTGCTATTGCGAGTTCACTTACCAAGTGTGTTACAATCAGAAATGCTATACTGTCAGATTTAGAGAAAGCTGGCCTAGTTCTCAATATCAAGAAGTCACATTTGGTACCTCAAAGAGTGGGTGCATGGTTAGGCTTCATTATTGACTTAGAGCATGGCATGTTCTTGGTGCCACAAGAAAAGATTAGTAAATTGCAGAACTCCATCAGTAGTGTTGTTTTATTTGGGAGGGTGCCAGTGCACCTTCTTGCCAGAATTGTTGGGCAAATTATTTCGATGAGCCTTGCTATTGGGTCTATTGCCCGGTTGAATACCAGATATATGTATTGACCACCGGCTCTCTTGGCATGACAGAGTGATGTTATCTGATGGAGCTTGGGATGAGCTACGATTTTGGAAGGATAATGTGGTAAAGTTTAATGGCCAGCCAATTTGGTTCAGTGCAGGAGCTACTAGGGTTGTTTTCTCAGATGCCAGTAGTACAGGTTTTGGGGGGTATGTAGTGGAGCTGGGTAAAGAAGTGGCCCAGGGACAGTGGTCAGAGGAAGAGGTCGGTATGAGCGCGGCATGGAGAGAACTCAAAGCTGTATATAATGTCCTAGTGTCGTTTGCACCTAAGCTACAGGGCCACAAAATCAAATGGTTTACTGATAATCAGAGTGTTAAATATATAATTACAAACGGTAGTAGAAAAGTGCATCTGCCAGATGGTGCGATTAGCATTTTGAGTGCTGTTTGAGACACTCCTTGCGTTTGGAAGAAGATTGGATTCCCAGAAGTGAAAATGACAGGGCGGATTTTATTAGTCGAATCATTGATTTCGACGACTGGGGGTTGGACTCAGCTCTATTTGTGCATTGTGACATTAGTTGGGGCCCTCACACGTTGGCCCTCACACGTTGACTGCTTTGCATCATTCTATAATACCCAGACCCCTCGTTTTTTCAGCAGGTTTTGGAATCCTGGAGCAGAAGCTGTCAATGCATTTACAGTAGACTGGAATGGGGAGATTTGTTGGTGGGCACCACCTTTATATTTAGTGGGTAAAGTTTTAAGTCATGCTCGGGAGTGTTCTGCAGTTGGTACTTTGATTATACCAGGATGGAGATCGGCCCCATTTTGGCCTGTGGTTTGCCCTGATGGCATCCATTTTGCCGAATTCATTCATGATTGGATGCCTGTGCAATATTACAAAGAGTTATTCACAATGGGTCGCAGTGGTAATAGTATTGGAAATGCCCTGGATGAGAACACAACACTTTTCGCACTATTCGTAGACTTCTCCAGGAAACCTAGATCTTTTAAAACTGGTTTTTGTACATATGGTACCTGTGGTATTAGTAGCTTGTCATGGGCACCAGTATCTGAAGGACAGCATTAATTACATTCTGAGTATGGCTATTTGTTGTTGTGCTTTGTTATATACATGTATGTCATGTTATGCTAATGGCGGTTTTCCTGCTCAACTATGTTTGTGTTTATAGTATGCATGGCACTTGTGGTGATATGACGGGACTCAGTGGTGGTTGGAATCACTCCATATTGAAGGGGCCTCAGTGCTCCATTATATGTGCACCTCGGTGGTGTGTAGACCTCGGTGGTCTGTATCTGTGTGGGCCGCGATGGTCCGTTATGTGCTCACCTCAGTGGTGTGGAGCGCAGTAAGCTGTTGCAGTGGCATGCAGTGAGCATGTCGCACAAGGGTATTGGTAGCATGATGGGTGGCGCATTGATATTATTATTAGTATTTGATGGTTTTGTATGGTTGTTCTTATATAGATGTGTTTGATCAAGGTGTCTGGTTACAAATGAACGACATAGAGGACGCGGAGCTTAAGGAGCTTGCTAGTTCTCTGCCGGATGTAGTTCTGAGGGGCAAGGCCCCATCTACAGCTAAGCAGTATAGTGGAGCTTTTGTGTGTTGGAAGAGATGGGCGAATTCAAAGCCAGAAGTGTGTGCATTCCCAGCATCACCTTTCCAATTCAGTCTGTATCTAAATTTCCTCGTCAAAAAGGCAAGTTCGCCTGCATCTGTGGAGAAAGCTGTTTATGCTCTATCCTGGGTGCATTCACTAGCTGTTAGGGAGGATCCTACGCAGCATGCCCTGGTGAAGCAGACACTGGCTGGTGCGAAAAGAATTTTAGCCAAAACAACTGTTAAGAAAGAGCCAATGACGGCAGATATTCTCCAGTTACTAGTTGATAGGTTTGGTGGGGAGGAAGCATCTTTGTCAGATATACGATTTGCCTGATCAGTTTTGCTGGTTTTTTTTCGATTTGATGAGATATCGAATTTGAGAGAATCAGACGTGATATTCTTTGATGATCATCTTGAAATATACATCGAGTCTAGCAAGACCGACCAGTACAGAGATGGGGCATGGGTGGTTATTGCTCGTACGTCATCTGGGTTATGCCCAGTGCTTATGTTAGAGAGATACGTGAAGATGGCAGCTGTTGGCAAAGATGCTGATAAGTTCTTGTTTCGGGGGTTGTTACACACAAAAGATGGAGCCACACTACGGCCAACTGGAGGCCTAAGTTACGGAGCTGGTCCTTGAAAAGTTATCTGCAATTGGGCTGGATAAATCTAAATACGGCTTACACAGTCTCAGATTGGGTGGAGCATCAGCTGCTGCTAATACAGGTATGCCTGACAGATGGTTCAAAAGACACGGCAGATGGAGGAGCGAGAATGCTAAAGACGGTTATGTTAAAGATAGATTAGAAGATAGGCTCATGGTAACTCGCAGCATAGGTTTGTAAGCATAGCCTTACCTCCTTTCTTTGGAGTCTCTCACCTGTTGCACGGTCATCCTTAAGTATGTGGTTATGGCATGCGGGTGGCATTAAATGGGAGATATATTTTCTGGCGTTTGAGTGCAGCGAATTAGGCAGAAAATGAGCTCCCATTGTTTGCGTAGAACGTATGCGCGTTTAGTAGTGCACAGGATATTTAAGTTGCGATGTTATGGTGCTCGGCATCTCTCGGAAACTGGCTGTGCGGCAAAAAAAAATGCACACACGCACAGGAGGATAGGATTTTTTATGGGGTATGTGTGGTAAGTTGTTGCATTCTCCTACATTGTATATGAAGGTATGGTGTTAGGCAGTGTGAAGGCATTCTGGCATGCTATGGGAATCTTAGGAGTGGTAATAACACTGTAGTTGACAGTTCAATTATGTGTCTGTGTGAGTTGTCACCACTGCAGATCTCAAGAGGTGAGAAGGAACTGACAGACAGATGTTTAGGGTTGGTGACAGCAGTTTTCTGGCATTATCGGGAAAGTGTCCCGAGGCTGGGGATTCAGATAGTCCATAGTTGTTTTTTTTTGTTACAGCAGTGGATTTATTACTGTTTATTGTATGGGTAGTGGGTTTTTTCCACACTTGCAGATTTTTTCCTTCTGGAAGAAGTTTTTTTTTGGTGAGTGTGGTTTTTTTCCTTGGGCACTTAGAAGTGCTCAAAATAAATTGTGCACCATGTTTGTGTTTTAATGATATGTGGATGGTTGGCTTTTTTGTTTTTGTTTTTTGTTTTGTTTTTGTTGTTTTTGTTTTGTTTGGTGTATGGTGTTTGTGAATGGTGCGATATGAAACTTTGCCGGCAGCTCTCACCTGTTGCACGGTCATCCTTAAGTATGTGGTTATGGCATGCGGGTGGCATTAAATGGGAGGTCATCCACTTCATATTCCAGTATCAAGCCAAGAACCTATTCCACCTGACTAAGAAGTGGGAATATAGTGAAACACCAGAGTGGGTTGATAACAACTACGTAAAACAGCTACAAAGATCTTAACTATATGCGTATCAAGTGTAATGCAAGGTCAATATTTGCGTGAAGTTTTTGAATATACACACTGTATGCACTCTGTATGTTCAGTAAACGAATAATCTTAGTAAGCTACTCGGGGAATTGAAATTGGCTTGGATCTTGTAAAACGCATAAACCCCTTAACACTTTGCATGGGGAAGGCTCTGAGTGATCAAATATGTAGTACTTGTGAGTCTTGCTTTGCAAAATTTCAGTAAACTGACTGCAGGATTCCTGAATCCTCCGCTATTTGTTTCAATTGCACAATATGGTCAGCAAGATCTGTGTCTGCACCAATTGTCAACCAGATCTGTATTCGTCAAGACGACCAGGTGATGCTGCGCCTCGGCAGGCCCTACCTTCTGACAGTTGGATCTACGTTTGGAGAAGCAGGTGATGTTCTTCATTAATTTCTGATTGTTCATCAGGTCAGACTGAATGCATTCATGATTCTCCAGAGACTAAATAAGTGCCTGGAAAACTAAAGAATCTCACAGAGGTTGAAACAGATGAAAGTGTATACAAGCACGTAATGAAGTGAGAAGTGTGGAAGACTACTTCACTTTGTCACACGACATACAGATGTAAATGTTGGTCTCTACCCAGCACTTAGAAGTGAAGACTTAAGACTCCACTGACAATCACTAGCTATACCTCGCAGTGCATTATATGTAGGTTCACCATTGAAGAATAAGAGAATGTCAATGCTAAAAATCAATGAGATGAGGCAGACATGGATAAAACAAAGCATGCATATTCTGATCCATATACATGTACATGTATCAGTGAGTACGCTCATTGCAAATATACTACACCATGTTGATGATGTAACACGATACGTGTAGCTCACCTCTATTACTTCACCTCCAACTTGAATATTGAATGTTGCATTGCAATTGGCAGCAAATCTCATATCCTAGAAATTGCATGTGCATATGTTTAGTGACCTTAAAATGTGTTAGAAAACTATATAGCTCCTACATAAACTGTCATTCTACCTTTCTTTGACTGACACAAGGATTTATCTTTAATCCAGCCAGAATATATTATCTCAAATAAATACAGTGGATGGTATTTTTACAAGTGCACGTACATGTATGTGCACATACATGTACTACGTAGGTAATGATGTGGTGGATGCATCTCATTAGTTCTGAAACCGCTAAACCACTAGTGTTCTGGTGCGTCTTGCGTATATAAACCGGTGGTGTGCTAGACAAGCTGTGCATATTCCCTGCTGATGAGAGCTAATAAGCTCGAAACAGCGCTGTCTGGTTTTTACTCATGTATGTACAAATAGCAAGGCATATACATGTACATGTGGGGGTAGCAATGAAATGACGAGAATTCATTAGGTCATGTACTAGGTGATACTGTACCTACTGAATGGTATAATGAAACACTTAACGTACTCAGTGGTACTGATTAGCAAGTCTGAGAAAGTAGCACTAATTTTGTACGTACTGTATCTTAACCTTCATACTCAATGCGGGATTTACGTACAAACAGAAAAAGCAACAGCCGACATGCACTGTGTCAATTACTAAACTGTGTGCAGGGACTTCTCTCTCTGCATTCTATCATCTCTAGCCTGGTCATTTCTATGTTAGATGTGCAACTGAACTCATAATTGGGGTTGAATATTACAACATGGGGAAATAAAAAAATTGAAAGCAGAGCACAGAGCAAGGCACAACTGAAAGCAGAGGTGCACACTACAGGTTACCAGTATGATACTGCACACATTGTAACTGACCTGGTCAACTGATTCTAAGAAGAGGTCAGCAAGAGGAAGGCACTCCTCCTGCTGCTGTAGTTCTTTAACTGCAGAATGGGTCTTCTTAGCCAGCTTTAGCATTTCGTGATTGTACCGCATCTCTGCAGACGAATGGCATGCACAAAACCGACATTTTCATATGAGCAGCACACCCAGAACTAACCGATTTGTCCCCTCTTTAAAAGATATGTAGTAACTTCACGGTGGTACTTGGTTCTCATTTTGATGTACTACACAATACAAAAAAAAACAGTATTTTTAAATGTAATTGGCGAGTTGGAGTGAGCAAACCTAGTCGACAGCTGGCACAATTTTATATATATGTACATATTTTATATATATATATATATATGTATTGTTCATGCACAATACTTGGTTTGGGGTTTGGTGTCTTGCTGGTTTGATTATCGCGGCCTTCTCCTAAATACCAATGCTTGAGTTCACCTGTTCATCAGGTTGAGATGCTTCGTGATTTGTATGTAGGATTCGGCCCAGCCAGCTGAGCTGCCTCGGTAGCTCAGTTGGTAAGAGCATCGCCTGGAGAGCTGATGGTCGTGGGTTCGAGTCCCACCTGAGGCAGCCAATTTTTCTTTGAAAAATGACTGTTTCGGGCGAGTTGTGTTGTGTTGCTTTGCCTTTCTGTTGTGTTGTTGTTGTTGCCTTGCCTTTCAGCATCTCTTGAAAGATTGTTCATGCACAATACTTGGTTTGGGGTTTGGTGTCTTGCTGGTTTGATTATCGCGGCCTTCTCCTAAATACCAATGCTTGAGTTCACCTGTTCATCAGGTTGAGATGCTTCGTGATTTGTATGTAGGATTCGGCCCAGCCAGCTGAGCTGCCTTGGTAGCTCAGTTGGTAAGAGCATCGCCTGGAGAGCTGATGGTCGTGGGTTCGAGTCCCACCTGAGGCAGCCAATTTTTCTTTGAAAAATGACTGTTTCGGGCGAGTTGTGTTGTGTTGCTTTGCCTTTCTGTTGTGTTGTTGTTGTTGCCTTGCCTTTCAGCATCTCTTGAAAGATTGTTCATGCACAATACTTGGTTTGGGGTTTGGTGTCTTGCTGGTTTGATTATCGCGGCCTTCTCCTAAATACCAATGCTTGAGTTCACCTGTTCATCAGGTTGAGATGCTTCGTGATTTGTATGTAGGATTCGGCCCAGCCAGCTGAGCTGCCTTGGTAGCTCAGTTGGTAAGAGCATCGCCTGGAGAGCTGATGGTCGTGGGTTCGAGTCCCACCTGAGGCAGCCAATTTTTCTTTGAAAAATGACTGTTTCGGGCGAGTTGTGTTGTGTTGCTTTGCCTTTCTGTTGTGTTGTTGTTGTTGCCTTGCCTTTCAGCATCTCTTGAAAGATTGTTCATGTATGATGCATTTTGGCCCCACATATAAACTGAGTATTTCATATGGGACCCGCAAGGGCTGGGTTCTGCCCGCGCGCGCTACATGCAAATGTAAAACCAGCTCATTGAAAGTTCAAAGGTTGCAAAGTCACGACTAAGCTGAAAATGTTGCTTCTCGTGGATGCTGAGAGGTCCTGGAATGCAGTGGAGCCAAGCTCTATTATAAACTGAGCAATCCCCGCACTTCTGAAAGTGACAAAGCTTGGGAGCGGCGGAGAATGAATGACAGAGTTGCATGTGTTGTGTTTCCTTACATGTACATATATGTGAATTGAAGATGCAGCGCATTGAATATATTTCAGCCACAGTTGGGTCGCTCGCACTCGGCAAAAATGCACAGCATTCATCTACTAGTATACAGTAGTTCTCCATGCAGGTTATATATACATGTACATCGGTGTGCTATCACAGTATTGCTATGGTCTCTCCATTACAAGGGTATTCTTCATTCTCACTTTCAATTTCAAGTTGCTACTGATAAAAGGTGAAGAATATGTGAAAATAAACTAGTATGCATATTTCTGACGTAAGATGTGTGTAGTAACTGAAGAAGCTATTTTCACATTTTTGCTACGCTTTCCCCTTTTTCTTTTCATCTGCTATATAGAGAATCTTCTAGAATTCTATCTAGAACATGGCAAATATTCCAGCTAGAATTGTAGAAGATTCTGCCCACGTGCCTATGATATGGAGTTTTCCTCTTTTTATCATCAAAATTGGCAGGGTCCCCCTTCTTTATGAAATAATGCACAGCAGTATAATCTAGGAACAAAGCTAAAGTATATATTACAATAACATACATGTATGTAAAATACTTCTGTATACCTTGGCAGCAACATCGACACCGTTTTCGGTACTAGCCAGAGCCTGGTCTATGTCATCCACAACTGCAAAAAATACGTAGTAACTTGCAAAGTATGTGTATTTTTCATTCCAGATTTATAAAAGACATATACATTGTTCTTGTTGCTATTATTGGCAAGAAAACTTGTCATGACAACTGGTCAATTTTCTACAATTACATGTGCATATTGGAACTCACTGTACACACTGTAATTACATGACTTAATTATCCATGAGATGCTTAGAGAGAGAGAAAGACAAGGCAACACAACATAACTCGTCCAAGGCAGTTATTTTTCGAAGAAAAAAATGCCTCAGGTGGGATTCAAACCCACAACCGTCCGCTTGCTAGGCGTAGCTCTTACCAACTGAGCTACCGAGGCAACTCAGCTGGCTGGGCTCGAATCACATATACAATACAAAGCAACCAAAGCACCTCAAGCATCACAAACCAGATAAACTGGTGAACTCAAACTCAGTATGAAGGAGAAGGCCACCGTAATGAAACCAGCAAAGACCCAAATACCAAACCAAGTATATACATGACATGACATGACTTAATTATCCATGTATATACATGACTTAATTATCCAAGTATATACATGACTTAATTATCCAAGTATATACATGACTTAATTATCCATGAGATGCTTAGAGAGAAAGAAAGACAAGGCAACACAACACAACAGAAAGACAAAGCAACACAACACAACTCGCCCAAGGCAGTTAGTTTTCAAAGAAAAAACTGCTTCGGGTGGGATTCTTACCAACTGAGCTACTACCATGTATATGTGAGTTCTAATTCTATGTGGGTATTGACTTTTCCATTGTCACAACTACATGTAGGTGAACTCATTCTGTTCGCCAAAGATGCCCTGCATTCACCTAGTACATATCATTCATAAGTAGTGCAGCAGTGGTCCATATCATGTCACATGCACACACATGTACATATGTCATGATTGCTCCCTTCTGCATATATATAAGTGTGTATGAGAAGAAGAGAGGTCAGACAAAGACAATGTGGGGTAGTTTCCATTTGAGAATGTGTATAATCAGCAATCCTTACATAATGCACAAAACATGTGTCAGCAAATATTTGCGCATGCAGTATTCCGTGTCCCTAGGTATATGCTTCAACATTTTAACGGAAATGTTTTTACTCTTGTAGAACATACTTGTGTATGTATTGGTGTACATGTACTTACGTACTTGGTTCATTGGCTTGCTGGGAGAGGTCCACACTGCTACCATATCTTGATGCAAGATGTTCATATGACTATTGTGAAAATGTATGGCATCATTAAAAAATCATGTGTATATGTGTATGTGCTTACTTTTGAAAATCCTTTAAGCATATTTGTAGATCCATGAAATTTCTTATGTGGCAGTGGTAGTACTTCATGGCTATCACCGCTAAGAAACACTTGAACACTGTTTGTAAAAGCATCTACCAACACATCAATTGCTGAGTTGCATGATGGACATTGAGATGCGCTCATGTGCTCACATGCTGGATTGAAACAATATATAAAAAATGCAAAACAAAATGCACATATCAAAGAGTCATAAGAGGAGTGGCACCAATAATACTCGAGAAGCTACATGTACCATACATGTAGCACCACCGCCATATCGACCATGCACCCACAATCATAAGCTGAGCCACACATATATACATGTACATACAGGGAGATTCTTACCATCTGTTTTTCTGTCACCTGAGGAACAAAATGCAAGTTCTTCGCTACTTTCCATAGCTAGATGGTGTTCCAATGTACAGCTCATTAACGTGCCGAGGGTTTTGCACTTTAGTGCTATTTATCAACTCTTCATTCAAGCCATGTGTTCCTAACCTAACTAACAATAGTCTAATTCTTGCATCACCTGAAGTACCTCATTCCTTCCTACATATTCAATTTACTTTACTATTCAGTCCTTCCTCAAAATGCCTACCCCTTCTCTCTCCTTTATACAAGCCAAAAATGAACTCTCTCCCTTCCGAACAGGGCCGTAGAAAACTTCTATATTTAGGGGGTGCCCAAAAAAGGCGTTATGATTATGTATTCTGGGGGTACCAAAATTTAATATAGAAATGAAAACAAACCTACATAAAATCACCAAAACTAGACGGCTGAAATTTCTACTAACGAATTCATTTGCCACTGCTGTTAGGTCAATCGCATCTGTATAATCATTGTAAACATGTAAGATCATGCACCAGTTTAGTATGGTCTGGTACATAGTACTCCTGAGCCAAGCTTTAAACGTCTTAGTGCACTGAAGGATCTTTTCTTCTATGGTATCCAACATGTGTCTCAAAGAATATGACTAGTTTTCACAGGTTCTTGGACAGCAAGATTAAGTGCATGACCATAACATATGTACATGTAGTGCCTGTGGCTCCTTCTTAAGTAGAGTGGTTGCAACTCATGATTTGCAACCAGCCATTGCACTGGCACCATCATAACACTGACCCCTGCAATTTTCTAGCTGCAATGACAGCCTTAATAGAATGTCTTCCATTGCATGGGTGATACTCAGTGCTGCTGTAGAATCTATGCTATGCAGCCCAATGAACTCCTTGTGACAGTTGAGTTGCTTATCAACATACTGAATACAGAATACAAGCTACTCACTATTTGAAATATCTGTTGTCTCATCAACCATAATTGAAAACTGCCTTCTAGCAAGGTTATGTGAAATTTTCTACGTATAGTTGTTGCTATGATTTTATTTTGTATTGTTGAACTTGTATCGATCCTGAGATCTATGGAGCCATAAGGCACATCATCTTTGTGCGGTTGTAGAAGCTGTGTAAAGTTGCTATTGGATTCACCACACCTGTGACCGACATGACTCCCATGCAAAGGTAATCTTCAGTGAGCAAGGAAGCGTACTGTAGATAAAATAGTATACAGATACAGAGCTTTTTAATGTGAGCAGTGCTAAGCATCTCACCAACATCTTTAGAATTCTTATTGTGTCAACAGCATACCAATGACACAGACTGCTCATGTTTCCTGAATTTTTCGCCAGTTATGAAACCAGTTTCTGTAAAAGCCTTGTCAGTATGCCCTGTCATCGGCATCTTACGTTGGACAGCAGTGGCATAGTAGAAGCAAAGTGCTGAATCCTCTTCCTGTACATAGTGGAACCATGGCTGTTGATACAATGTTGCAGAGAGGCTACGTTTTTGTATAACAAATGCCTGTTTAGGGAAATAAAGTTTAAGCCGATTCGGTTCACTAAGAATGAGATGATCTTCCAAATACCACTGGAAGAAGTACTGAGATCATCTGCACTCTCAGTGCTGCTATCTAGGCTCAAACAACTACATCTACATGTACTTATCGACTCACATTCACGATCATCAGCTGAGTCATCAACTGGACCGAGAGACGATGCTGAATCAGAAGGATCACTGATACCACTAGTTGATGGTTGTGAATCTCTATGTTTGAACCACTTTAACAGTTAGACATTTCATAGAGTTTAATAGCAACACAACCAGTCACCTAGCCACGAGTCTATGTCGTGTGCACTCTGGACTTTCGAATAATTAGAACAGTAGGTAATTGTGCGGTCTACAACTTCTGCAGCTCTGCTGTGAGCGAGTGAATCAGTGATTCGACAGTGAGAAAAACGTGCGCAGTCCAAAAATATAGCTCAGGCCTAAAATTTGGGGTTGCTTCAGCACCACCAAGCACCCCATTGTCTACGGTCTTGGCAAATATCCTCCACTCATTCATGCTTACCTGAAACTAAAGACACAGAGAGTCCATCAACTACTACACAATGCTTTCCTCTGTCTACCTCTACAAGGCTTAATTTCCCATTTCTGACTAAATACCTCAGGCATTGGTACTAATTATACCACCAATTCTATTCCTTCGTCCCCTCTGGGATTTTAAACCCATATCACTTCTAACTTCTTCATTACAAGTTTTAGATGAACATCCTTTAGTTACATATACCTCCAAAATAAGGGACTCTAACACAGCTAATGAACCCTTACTTCCCTCCTAAATCTCCCCTCTATACTAGGTCTAACTACAGAAAGACCAACACATCTTTTAATCCTAAAATATAAAAAAAAATCAGCACTCCCAGTTGCAGCAGCTACATACATGTAGATACATAGTTTATGAGTGTTTCTGTACCCACGAAGAACCATACACCAATACAATGAAGCTGCCAAAATTGCAAATTTGTAGTCACCTTGATTTTCATTTCTGTGAACTCTTCACATGCAACTGAGTAAATCAACTTGTTATAGGATTGTAGTAAATCAACTTGTTATTAACCCTCAATGTGCCTGGGCAGCAAGGGTTACTGTACTTTATTGGATTTTGCTATAGAGAAAGTTGTTCAAAAGCCTAACTGGGTACTAAACACTACCTAGAATATGAATACAGTGAGCTTCTCGAGCCTTCTCTGCAGCTGGGCCAGTATATTCTTCACTATTTTCCGTATACCTTGTACTTTCATTACAGGCGTCAATTTTACTGGTTTTAAGAGCATGTGACTACATGATACTTTGGAATTCAACAATACGGAAGTGTTAGTAACTCCACGTTCAGGAAAGGTCTAACGATGAATTGGTTGATCAAAGGCACATGGACAGGAAAAGAGTTTTGTATATATAGCAATAAGAAAAGGTCAATACTTACACAAATTTTCATATAGGATAATAGTAAAACTGGGGTCCTAGCAATGTCCACATATCACTGCATCTGTTTAATGGGTGTGCTAGTGCCATCCCTAATTGGACAGTCTACAGACTACATACACATGTACATGTACGTAATACAAGTAGATTTAACTCCCAAGAGAAGACAGAGCTCAAAGTTACTTTCCAGGAAATCATGCATCTGGATATACATATACATGTACACTGCATTCTACTAGATAATTATTCTAACCAAACCAGTGAAACAAGTTTTGATTTCTCATGAAGACTTCCTTAGGGAATAACTACGGCACAGACAGAAAACAATAAATGAATGAAGACAGACACCTGACTGATGTGGTAATTAATCACATTTCTTATATTATTCAATCACTTGATTATATCATATCTCTGCATGTATATTTGCATTCTCTTTTACATTCCACTGCAGTCAGGTTGATATAATTTTTCCCTCACTCTTTTTTGGTTATCTGTCTGTGCTGTATTTATTCCCTAAGGAAGCTTTCAAAAGAAAATATCTAAATATTGGATATCTTGTTTCACTACTCTGATTGGAAGTGTATACGTATATATGAAGGGCTCAGTGGAAAATGGGGATAAGTCATCTTTTAGCAAAATCTGCTTTTATGTGCCAGACGAAAGACCAACTCTTGCTAAATTCACAGTTACAGTCGCAAGGCAAGTCTTGCGCTTATTTCAATTTTACAGGCGTTTTTGCAATGTCGTTAATTTAGATTTACGTGCATTACGTCATAGCTGCGTTTGTGTGTAGAAATGGAGTCAGATTCGAGCTCTGAGTGCAGTGGGCCTCCATTCGAGAATCAAGGGAGAAAGCGCCTTCGTTGTGTTGAGCAATGGGCTAAGAACAAGAGGAAAAAGCAAAAGGACAGTGGAAAAGCCTACAATACCTACCGTGGTGAGCCAAGAGCCCGTAAGCGACCGCCCATTGCACTTGCTTGCCGCTGCCAACACCACTGCTCCTCCCGCGTGACTAGCGAAGATAGAAAACGGATGTTTGAGGATTTCTACAAGCTTGGTAATCACGACGATCAGAATAAGTATCTATATGGGCTTATAGAACGCTCTGTTCCTAGACAGCGAAGACTACGGAAATCTTCAGGCAATCCACGGGCTAATACCTTTTGCTACTTTGTCAGAAATACCCACGGAGAGCGAGTACACGTTTGCAAACAGGCTTTTTGTCAACTGCATGCTATTGGTAAGCGAAGGGTCGAAGTTATCTCCAAAAAGTTGGTGTCGGGGGTGTTGTTCTCAGGGGATGATCGTGGGTTGCACCACAGTCGACCCCATGCCATCACAGATGAAGTTAAGGCTCAGGTCAGGGAGCATATCGAATCCTTTCCATGTAGAGAGCCATTACTCCCGTCAAGATAATCTGAAGCGCAGATACTTACCCGAAAATTTAAGCATTGCACGCATGTATCGTTTGTATCTGGAAAAGTATGAACCAGAGGTTAGTGGAGAAACCCTGCCTTGTGTAAAGGAATGGCTCTATCGCAAGATTTTTAACGAGGAGTACAACATCGGATTTGGCTATCCACGAAGTGATACATGCGAAAAATGTGACATGCTGAAAGCAGCTAGCGAAAATGCAAAATCTGATGACAAGAGAACCGAAATACAAACTGAACTGGCTAGTCACCACGAGAAAGCTGCTCAAGGTTATTGCTCACTACGTACTGATTCGCGCGTGAGTAAAAGTGATCCAACTGCAACTGTTATCACTTTTGACCTCCAACAAAATCTTCCAGTGCCAACCTTGTCGCATGGGCCAATGTTCTACTTGAGGCAGCTATGGGTTTATAACTTCGGCATTCACAACTGCTCCAAGGATAGAGCTGTAATGTGCATGTGGGACGAAACCATAGCAGGGAGAGGAGCAAACGAAATCATCTCGTGCCTCATGCAATATCTTTCCAATATGCCACAAACTATCAAAGCGCTCACCTGCTACTCTGATAGTTGTTTCGGACAGAACAAAAATACACAAATGATCTGTTTCTGGACTCACCTTATTTTTCAAAAACGTTTTTCACGGATTGATCATAAATTTCTAGTTCGCGGGCACACCTACCTTCCGAACGACCGAGATTTTGCACACATCGAGAAGAGAAAAGCCAGTGCTAAGGTTCATCTCCCTAAAGATTGGGAGGAGGTCGTACGTGAATCCTGTCCATCGAAACCATTTCATATCCAGAAAATGACCAAAGAGATGTTTTATGACGTGGAACCACTCACCCGATATTTTACGATGAGGAAAAAAGACTATAAGGGTTCTCCAGTACTCATCAGCAAGGCAAACTGGCTTAATTTTGGAGAGGGGGAAGAGGATGGAACTATAATCTCTCATCCTGGCGAGTACTGGATGAGATCATCCTTCAGCGAAGACGAAGATTGGCAGAAAGTTTGCATTCTCAAAGGGCATCGGAAGGTACCGCCTCCTACTAGCGTAGAACTTCCCGTGAAGTATCCCTCTGGTCACCCCATCAACTCAAAAAAAGTTGCGGACTTGCAAACAATGATCCCATACCTCCCTACTTCATGCAAGAACTTCTATGTATCCTTAAAGGATCACCCTATATCAAATCAATCCACAGATTGATTTTTGTAACCAGTTATTTTGCACAATTTGCTACAATGTATACATTGCCTGATAGGAGTTGTGTTCATCTTTTTTTGTGCAAAAAAAGACAATTTTAAACTGCTCATAAGCTGAGAAATCTATGATTTTAAGTCTGCAAACTTTAGGCACTGATTACTCAAAAACTCAATATATGACTTATCCCCATTTTCCACTGAGCCCTTCATATATATATATATATATATATATATATATTTTAAGCTACATGTATATCAACTAACTCATCAAAGATGACATAAGCTGCGTGGTTGCATTCTTGACTTCGGTTGACTGCATGCCATGGTAGTGGTCAAGACAGTTGCGTACCAACTGAACCAAGTCCTTCAAGTGGACTAGAATGGCTGCTTCAGCATCACTTTGACTATTAGTATCTCTTTCAATTGATTCTTGACTGCTGCTGTCTACAAAAGCAAGCATATAGTTGCAAGAGTAAAAACAAAATGTTGAATGATGTAATGGCAGTGACAAAAATCAAAGAAACAGGACTGTAGAGCAAATTTTACTCAGACACTCAGGCGAAAGAGGGAGAGCAGGGAAGACTGACTAGTGCACTGATCATCCCTCTCATATACTGCCAGGTCAGCAACATTAATATATTGATCATTGGCGTATTACTCATACCAATTCCCAATTGATACATGTAGTTGCCCTTTTCACCAGGACCTGAAGTAATGTCTGCAGGGCACGAACTCCAGAGATCTATGTCAACTTTTGAGCAACATAGATCCATCATAAATGCTTAACCTATAAAACCTTATTATACAAATCCTAGGATAGGGCCTGAGTGAAAGAAATACAATGTACCCTTATAGATATGGCTAGAGGGACTAAAGTAACGCAGGGTATTAGCGTGAAGCTAGAAAGACAGGGACAGTACTTGGCCAATATCATAGAGTCGGTAGACTCTATATGAAGGGATGACGCCGACACACCCATTAGCCATGTAACGGATAAAAACTCCCAAAACGTGGATGTTTTAGCCTTTTCAGACAAACAACATGCTATGCAAGTGCTTCTATACACTATAATGCTCTCAAAGTATGTAAAATATACAGCTACAGTGATTCCCGGAAAATTGTAAAAAAGGGCCGACTGTTCATCATTTTCTTCTTCTTCAGTTCAAACGGCATACCGCGAAACTGGTGTTAGTAATTGCTTTAATTCTTTCATTTATACCGGAGCGTACATGATCTTTGATGCACAAAATCTTCATACGTACCTTCTCCCAATCCTGTCAAACCACAGGTCCGCAACCTTACAAGTGTTAGTTTTAGACGCCATTTTCTTGTTTGCTCATGTGCCAAACACGTGAAGTTAGTTTTGTCAGTTGCGGTTTCTATGACTAATTGTTCTGAAAACTTGATCTACTGTTGTACTCAGTAGGCAATACTCGTACCAGACAGGATGTAGGAGTCAGCTTATCCTGCTTACAGGTACATGTATATATACCTGTATGCAAGGAAGGTAGTACTCTGCATGAAAGTCAGTCGTAGGTTTATACACGTGTTGCTCAGTACAAACAGCAAAAGCCAGTGGAACAAGATTAAAAACATTTTCAGTACAAATGTTGAAGGATGTTAGGGAATGAAGTGCCAAAAAGCATAGAAACAAGGTGCAGCATGCAAGCAAAGGCAGGGGATGATAAGAGAATAAGCATGCAACGATTAGCATGCAAGCAAAGGCAGGAAATGATAGCATGCAACAATAATAACATGCGTAACCCATATCCTTGCATCTGTAAATACTAAAAGGGGGTACGCATGTTATTATTGCATCATCCTCTGCCTTTGCTTGCATGCTAATCTAAAACTGGTTGGTATTTATTCTGTACAAACATTGCTCTTTTGATTAGGTCAATACATACCTGTAACCTTAAACGTTATGGGTTTGAGTGTGAGGGAGCAAAAATACACTGGAGTGTCTAGCAGAATTCAAACTTGTAATCACATGTATGCACAAAGTGGTCAGCACACACATATGTATATACAAACATGTACAAGGAAATTACACATGCAATCATTGAATTTCTTGGGTAAGGAATTATTATATTGTGTTGTGAAATCATTGCCTCCTATCATCCTATACATGTACATCCGTTTGGGTACTTCATACTAACCACACTTGATAAAATGTAACACAATACCATGTTACACTTGGTATTGAAGCCTTTTATATATGCCATAAACATACCATAGATAATTGCAGTTGCTACTATATGCCCCCTTCCCACTGGAAAACATATATTGCATTCCTATTCAACCACAGCAGGCATTATCATAGTAGCCTAAGAGTTCTTGCATTGAACTAGTATATACACACTGCAGAATGTATGCATACATGTACATATATATCACAATAGTGCAGGAAGGTGCTTGCACCTAAATGCCATGCACTGCACTGGTTGCATGTATATTACATACATATACTTGTACCTTGCTAAATTAAACCCACTCAAGTCAAGCACAAGTGTATGGGAACACGTACCACAGAAATTTGCAAGCACTTGTAAAGGTGAACAGACAGACATATTCCTACATACACTAGGTTACATATATAACACACTAGCCCAGTTTTCACATCATTATAGCTCAATTGCATGACTTGTAAAATCCCCATCTTACCCCATCTTACATTTTGTAGAGCTTTATCACTACATCAGTGTGAGCTAAACTCAAAACCCACGGCCTATATACACATGCATCAAATGTCAATGACCTACACATGCACACAAGATATGAGTAAGATCGATGTACATATTATATGTGCAAATTTGAAGCATGTAGTGAAGCAAACTAATACATTTGCCAAAGAACCTACCATCTTCTTCAATCGCCTCATCTGCTTCCTCCATGGCCTTCCTCAACTCACTGATGGCTGCCACAAACTTCTGTACATCTCCGGTAATCCCAATTACTTCCTTGCGTTCCAATGGTTCTTCTAAATGTGTTAATACAGGGTTCCCATATGATGATCCAGAGGCAATGGAAGTAAGGGAGTAATTACTTTCATGTTTAGTGATCTGCAATGAAGAAGCTTACTAACTTTAACCTTCCGAACACACATATAACACAGTAAAAGATAATATTGGAAGGGGGCAGACCCTTCCCCCTAAAACATTGACCCCCTGGCCCCGTAACAGAATGTTCAGTAACAACAGCAAAAGGATACACACTATATGTATCAACCAGTAACGTCTCCACGGATATGCAGTATCATAGAAAGACTTTAAGAGGGGCTGTACGCAGCAGATATCCCGGATCCAAGGCTACGCTACGAGTGTCACTGCTCTTCAAGCGAGCCTGCGCACCAAAACGCTTCACAAAGGTAGGTGACTCTACCTGCGTGTGTACAGGAGAGGCCGACGGAGTAGTTTCCGGGGAGAGGGTTGGAACGGACCTGACCCTGCTCTTTTCCTTGGCCTTGCCCAACCTCCTCAGCTGTGATCTGAAGTAATTTTTGGACATGCTTTCCAGAACCACGTACACTACTATCGAAGTGTACACTGCAAAATTTGCTAGTCTCCCCTTATAGGCTTGGCACTTCTGATCGCAAAACTTTAACTAAATTAATGCCGATATAAGTATTGCAGTTCTAGCCACCACTGTAAGCTAGGTACAATAAGTGATCAGCGGATACTCCTCTGCAGCGTCGCTAGGCATTCGGTATGTAATGCGTAGGTGCGTACAAACACTGTGACAGGGCGCATGCGCATATTTGCACCAATTTCTCAGCACATAGCCCACATTGTGCATGGTGGCAGCCTTATACATGTCGTATGCTTCTGAAGGCATAGCATTTCATAGACCACCAGTGGAGGTGGCCAACGCATATTCATATATCCCCACTGGTTATATAATCCAACTCACCGTGTTATTGAACCAATTGCAGTGCCTTCTATGAATGCCTTTACTGTAATAAAATGCTGGATCTTAGCTGGTATTCTCTGTACTCTTTAGGCTCCAGAATTACTGGTTGGGAATCGGCAGAATTCGGCGCGAGGAAAGGGTTAAAGGGTCAAAACCACGCCTCTCGTTGTTCGGTTCCTTGCCTCCCTAGGCTATGGCGTTTACTTGGAGACTGAAGCTATCATTACCGCGCCTTCATGGCATTCAGGTGCTAGGTAACTTACACAGATTCTTAGTTGTACTCGCTGTTGGTGTATAGGGGAAGTGAACGGCGGAGCTCATATATAGCCCGTTATGTGTAGGGAAATGGAACATGTTTGGAAGAAGCAGACAAATGTGTGTGTATTTCCTGTGACTGATTTACTCATTCCGAAGGCAAACGTATGGTATTCATGCACGTGGGTTCACATGACAGGTAGTGTGGAAAACAGCAATAACATACTGTCATGTTATAAATGGTTATCCTAGGCATACATGTACATGTACATGTAGTTTGTGTAGAATGCCTGAGGCTACAGTCTACTGTGAGGCTACTAGTCAAATTTTATACAAAAATTGCTTCTAAACTTCTGCATACATTTTCATGCACATGTACAGGTATGTCTCCCCTTCTTTGGTGATGTGCATTTAAAATTCAGCACTTCTGCTTTTCCCACAGTACTCTCAACAGTTGTGTATTTTTGTTACTCCTGTAGCAATTTGGCGGTACACCGCTGCAAATATCTCCAGTGAGCTGGGCTTTCTTTCTTATGTACATGTATGTACAGATCCATGGTGTGCATGATGATTGTGATTTACTGAAAACCACGTTTGAGCAAAATGATCCAAATCCACTAAATACCTGCAAACATTTCCAGCAATGCAGTAGTGGTGGGCAATACAATACTGAGGTATCAATATTTTCGATTCTAGTGCTGGGTTTGCTAGTATCAATAATTTGATACTGCTAAAAACTGATACAATACGTGCTCACGTGCATAGATCACATGTGTAGATCTAGACATGTGCTGATTCTAGCTATCTAGCGTTAGTGCTAGTACTAGGCGGTCTGCTGTGGCGGGTCTGGTAGCCATGAGTAAGCAAAAGAGAAGCTACATTTGGACTTAGTTTGATGATATTGATGGGACAGATGCCACTTGCATCTTTTGTAAGGACATTGTGAAGACCTAAGGCAACACTTCCAACATGATGAAGCACCTGAAGAGCAAGCATCAAGAGGAATATCAGTTAGTCCATGCACAGCAGGAGGAATCAAAACGTCTGAGGTTAGAGCAGAGACAAACACCAGCAGAGCAGTCCAAGCAGGTCAGTCTGGAAATGACCTTAGAGCTATTAAGGGTCTACCCAAGAGAGTCAACCTGTTGCAAGAAGCTTTATAAGAGTCTGGTTAGAATGCTGACAGTGGACCTACAACCTGCCTCAATTGTTGAGGACGGGATTTCTAACCATTCTGAATGCACTTGACCCGAAGTACCAGTCTCCAAGTTGACATACTATCATGAGAAGCACTCTTCCCAACCTACAAAGAGTCGAGGTAGAAGTGAAAGCAAAACTTGCTAGTACCAAGCACTGTGCTCTCACTACTGACCTTTGGACTTCTAGAACCGCTCAAAGTTACATCACTGTAACATGCCACTTCATTTCCAGTGTTTGAGAACTTAATTTTGCTGTTCGTGATGCTCCTTTGGTTGATACTGACCACACTGCTGAGAATCTAGCAACTGAGCTTACTAGTGTGACCAGTGAGTGGGAGATCATGGATATGATTGTATATGTAGTAACTGAAAATGCTAGTAATATTGTTGATTGAATGGGTGGAAGCACATGCCCTGTTTTGCACATACGCTCAACCTCATCGTACAAGATTCCATAAATGGTGACTCACAGTTGACTGGAATCCAGAGTAGCGCCTAAGCTACCAACATGTTAGTCACACCATTCAGAATTGCTTGAAGCTGGAGCCTCAAAAGCAGATACAAGATGTGTTCTATATGATCGAGAGAACAATAGTGTATGCAGTCTACTTGGTCACTTGATCCGAGCAACAAAGTTCAACATGTGCTGTTGCCTGACAGAACCAATAATGATTGAGATTGTATTAGTGACCACAAAAATGACAACGTTACATAGCCCCCCTTCATGAATGGGAATGAATGAAAGATTACCAGGAAATCTGACATGACGCCCTGACCTGGTAACTGAGGATGTTTGTTGGACAGGTTGGAGGGGTGACAATTGAACGTGTGGAGTGATTACAAAAATCATTTTGGTGTTCTGATGGACTTTGAGTGAGATCAGCATGTTTGAGGCGATCAATACACACAGTGCCCGTACAAGTACTAGAGAGTTCAACCACAAAATATTGTTCCTTGCGCCCAAGAACTTTGTATAATCCATGGTACATGTATGTCGGTTGGAGCGTAGTTTCGTGGCATCATGTCGGATGAACACATGAGTGCAGGTATGCAGATCCAGGTGTACAGAATATGTGAGGTGTGAGCCAGAGCAGCTGGTAACCAAGTGTTCATAGTGTCCTTCAACATAGAAAGTTGGGTCCTGCAGTTTTTAACCAATAGTGTTCATAGTGTCCTTCAACATAGGAAGTTGGGTCCTGCAGTTTTTCCCAGGAGAACTGTGAAACAAAAATCGGACTGTATAGGCATTCCACCGTTCCGTTTGTAGCAGGATGGTAAGCTGTTGTACGTTGTCGTTAGATACTGAAGAGTAGGTTTAGTTGAGTCCACAGGTTCAATTCGAAATCTACTACGGTCAGCTATGACTGTTGATGGCACCCCCAATCTAGCAATCCATCCAAAGGTGAATGCTCTGGCGACCGACTCAGCAGTAATGTCGATGAGGGGAAAGGCTTCTGGCCATCTCGTGAATCAATCAACGCAGGTGAAGACACCGGTAACCATGTGGGGATATTAGGGGTCCTCCAATGTCTATGTGTACCACATCAAAGAGTGCATCTGGGGCCTGAAATGATTGGTGTGGTGCATGAGTATGCGGGGTACACTTTGGATCGCAGACAGTGTGAGCAGGTTTTAGCCCACAGGTTCACATCTTGGTTGGTTCGTGGCTAGACAAAATGAGTGTTGTGTAGCACATACACCAGGATGAGATAGGGAGTGAAGTGCATCAGAAACAGGTTTTTGGAGACTTTTGGATACAAATGGTCTGGGTAGTCTTGTAGAGGTGTCACATAAGATGGTGAGGTCACTAGTATAGAGTTGGCAGGGAATGATTTGGGGAGTGGGTGCTTGTGGGTTTGCTAACAAGGTTTTCAGCTCAGGATTAGTTTGTTGAGCTTTAGCCATGACAATGAACTCAAATACAGGTGGTATTTCCTGTGTCAGTGCATTTGCTTCAATTCGTGATAGGGTGTTGGCAACAGAGTTATCAACTCCACGAATGTGGCGGAGATCAGTTGTGAATTGAGAGATGTAATCCAGGTGTCAGAGATCATCTTGGTATGTATCGATTTGGACAGGCTTTGAAGGCAAATGTGAGAGGCTTGTGATCGGAATGTGCGTCCTTCAAGAAAGTATTGGAAATGTTTTATCTCTAGGTACACTGCCAAGAGCTCTCTGTCAAAACTGCTGTACCTTGTTTCGGCTGGTTTGAGCTTCTTGGAGAAAACGAGACTGGCTGCCATTGACCATCAACGTACTATTGGAGCACTGCAACAGCAGTGTCTGAGGCATCAGTCATCACACAGGTAAGAGCTGGATCACTGCTATCTGATGGTAAGTTCTAACCAGATCAATCTTGAGAAAACTGTATCGCCATGGAGAGACGCGGAAAAATCCTAAATGTGTGGGGTGAAATAACAGTCAGGGTGAAGTAACATGTGGTTCCATCTCTACATCCTTCATCTACATTTGTACATGTTAACCTCTATGTACATGTATATATATGCATATCGCGTAGGCAACAATTCTGTCCCAGAAAGTGAGTGAACATGCACTTACTTGCATTTATGAACATGTATGTAGTCCTGCAGGAAGGGGTGAAGCCATAAAATTGTGTATACATTGTATATTTTGCAGGCAATGCCACTTACTCGGCTGCAGCAGACTGCTGCAACTACTGATGGAAAGAAGAATGATCGCTTGAAACGATTTCTGATCTATCGATGGGTGGGTGTATTTGTAGTGCTTGTATACGTGTGTAAATATACTACTAATGTACATGTGTATGTTTTCATGTATCATTGAATCATTTTGCCCTTGCTCTCGTAACTGTTGAGAATATTAAACATACATGTACGTACAAGTGATGCTGGATCATGATGTAGTTCCCTCAAGCCAGCGATATCTATTGCGCGTGTGTGCTTGGTTATTGTTTTTTACACTGGCCACATCAATACTAATGTCTTAATATTAACATGTAGCTTGCAGTTGTTGTATTTTTGATGTCTTGGTCTCCGATCAAACTTTTATGCCAAGGTCATTTACCTTGCTTCACTCAAGATCTGACTGATGGTTTGTGCTGTCATAAGATAGCTGACAAATGTATCGCACAGTACGGTAGTACTGTGTATATAGGGATTGCTATGGTCTATCCCCATTGAAAACCATATATAAGGATTTTGTTCATTTTCATTTTCAATTTTAAGTTGATTTCATATCAAGGTGAAGAGTTAATAACCACTGTTCAAAAATATGTTGTGTTGTGATGTAAAGACGTACAAAAAATGATTTCCTCATTTTGTCCATGTTCTTCTTAAAGAAGCGTAACTCCATAACCATAAAATCAATGAACTTGAATATTTGCATGATGAACTGGGGAATTGAGGTATAATTTTCTCAGTTAACTCCTGTAGTTCATGTACTACTGATCGTTATCTTTTCCAGCAATGTGTTATGCATGAGGATAACTAATGAGCAAAACTCAGCAACCATGGTAACCATCAACCTGAACGTTAGCATGTGTAGAGATATCATCACTAATAGAAACACATATGTTGTTAACTCTTGTGATTCTTGTAATACTGATGTTAACGTTAACACTCCTCTCAATAGAATACATGTACATGTATAGTGATTATGTAATTTCATTTTGAATGTACGTGCATAGTACACAAGTAAATAAAAAATTTAGGAAATTTGAAGTGATTGCATAAAAATGAACAGAAATAAGATTGGGACACAGACATGCTATGTACATCAACATACCTTTGTTGGTACATCGATGTATATGGCATGTCTGTGTCCTAATTTTGTCTCTGTTCATTTTTATGCAATCCCTATATTACACTTCAAATTTTCTATGTACTTGTCTCTTGTCATTTTTTTACTATTGTAAGCAATAATTCTCACTAGCACATGCTCACCATATCCATAAACATCTGGCCAATTATTGCTACTCTGAGCTACACAGTATAAATGTGTGATTAGTGGGGCGTGGTTTGATTAGTAACGAGGAAAGCTACAAGCGGCAGTGTACCCTTTGGTGACCACAAATACTAGAACCATGAGCAAACCTGCTAGCAATGTACTATCGGCTGAGCAAATCTGCTAGCAACGTACTATCGGTCACCAGCGCTTTGGCTCGGTGGCGTGCCACTTCTCCAGCAGACGTAGAGTAGTTGCCTGGGAGAGAGCAACAGACTGTACGCGTATACAGTGTTCTGACAGTGGGAATAGCACAAGAATTGTCAACACATCTGTCTTTTGTTATGTAATACTAAGCGTTAGTTGCTACACGAATCGTCAATGCATTTCTCTGGTATCAGCTAGTTCACTGCACCTAGTTGCTATGCGCTAGTTGCTAAGCATTTGTGCATGAATGGCAGATATAGTCTTGTGTCATTACGTAGTCGGTTTATTATATATGACGCATGCTTCTATACGTATAATGTGCAGGTACATGTACATTCAAAATGAAATTACATAATTACTATATACATGTACATGTACATGTATTCCATTGAGAGGAGTGTTAATATTAGTATTACAAGAATCACAAGGGTTAACAACATATGCTTTTGTTTCATTGCTATTAGCGATGATATCTCTACACATGCCAACTTTCAGGTTGATGGTTACCATGGTTGCTGAGTTTTGCTCATTATAGTTATCCTCATTCATAATACATTGCTGGGAGAGATAATGATCAGTAGTACATGAACTACAAGGGTTAACAAAATTATACCTCTATTCCTCAGTACGTAATGATACATTTCCACATGCAAAGATTAAAGAGGATAATGGCATCCAACAATAATAACATGCACAACCCCTCCCTACAATAGGGAAATGAATAGGCTGGGCCTAAAGGGTGAGCCTGCTCCGCAACCACAACATACTCTGCTTTCATCACTGAAAAAACAGCTCCCACTGTTAGTAGGACTTGAACTACATGTACGTTCAACCGGATGGAACGCATTACCACTCTGCCAAGGGTAATTTAATGATATTCTAGTCTCCGATTTAAATGTCGTTGCTACACACGTTTCACACGAGTTCCAATTGTACGTGCTCACAGCGTGCTCACGCTCGCCGCCAATGCTAAACCATTTCAACTAGTAGACGTTCCTCCCATACCCACATGGGGATCTTCAGCGAGTGCGCGTATTAAGAATAGCATCTCTCCAACAATCAGCATCCATGTGTGGCATCTTGGCAGTCATATTTCCTGTTAGCATAATTAATAATGCAGGGCAAATTTAGGAAATATTGCATGCGCGCAAAGCCTATTACCAGCCGGACCACTGTTAAAGTCCTTCCTATACCTCTGACCTTTCAACGCCCCGCTACAGCTGCCTCCTGACGAATTAATATGCTGAATGAGCAAAATTATGGAACAGATACGGAAGTTACTGCTGAGACTTGTACGTATTCAATGTATTACAGTGTATGTTCAGTGGAGAACATTGTTTTACCAAGACTTTAATGTGTGATTACATAACTAATCACACTGAGAACACAAACTGAAATCACACATTAAAGTCCGATGAAACAATATTCTCAGCTGAACATACACTGTAATACATTAATACAGTTGAATACAAGTCTCAGCAGTAACTTCTGTACGTGTTCCATGCTGAAGCTATTTTTGCTGATTCAGCACATTAATTTGTCAGGAGCCAGCTGTAGTGGGGGCGTTGCCAGGTTCTCTTGTTGCAGCGATTGCTCCACTCTATAGTACACTCTATATAGAGTTAATTTAGCATGTATTAGGCTCTAGTTCTGTTTTTCAGGCAAAAACGAAAATAGATGTCGGGCTGACGAAAATCTAACTATTCGGCAGGTCACTTCTCACGTTCATCGCTTTGCTTCCATTAGGCTGAATCTCTTAAAACTTGCCCTCGTGCCTGTCTGTAAGGGCATGTAGTTAGATTTAGTGGGGCATTGTTGAGTGCACTGTTTAGACTGTCAAAATTACATGCCTGGCGAAGTTTGAGGAATTACTCTTGTTGGATGGCATTATCCTCTGCCTTTGCTTTATACTGCACCTTGTTTCTAATGCCTTCCTTGTACATACTTGCCTTTGTCTACGTACCCACTTTATTCATCTTCTACTTCTTCAAATGGCCAAGCACAAAATTGGTACAAGTATTTACCTTGACTTTTTTTAACAAACTCTGCACCTTTCACTAACAGAATCATTGTAGGGCTCCTCTTGGATTAGTAAGCTAGCTATGATATACAAGCACAGTACAGTGTTAAAGTTGAGCCATTTCTGATTCCACTCTGTAGAGAATCTAGTAATTTTGAGAGCAATTCTGGCGTGCTTTTGTGAAGTATTAGTATGGCATGCTACTGTGCAGAGAGCCATTCTGCCACACTACTGTGCACTGTTAGAGAGAACCATTTCTGCCACGCTAGTGTTCACCGAAGTGTAGAGCCATTCTAGCACGCTTATTATTGAAAGTTATTCTGGCACGCCATTCTACAGAGAGCAATTCTGGTTCTACTTCGTACTAATATTTGTAGTGCTGCTCAGGCACATTGCTATGCACTATAATGCCAGAATTTCTTTTACTACGTTTATATACAAGTGCAAAGAAGCATACCAGACTGGTTCTCTATGAGAGTACCCATACACATGCCAAAACGACTATTAGTACACAGCATATAGAAATATATCTATGCATAGCCTACTTCAATATTAAAGAGTCAAAACATAGAGCCATTATGGGGCTAATGTACATGTACAGTGCAATACTGAACCATTCTGGCACGCTAATGTACAGTGTAATACTGAGCCATTCTGGTATGCTAATATACAGTGCAATACTGAGCCATTCTGGCACGCTATTAAATGTACAGTGCAATACCGAGCCATTCTGGCACGCTAATGTACAGTACAATACTGAGTCATTCTAGTACGCTAATATACAGTGCAATACTGAGCCATTCTGGCGTGGTAATGTACAGTGCAATACCGAGCCATTCTGGCACGGTAATGTACAGTGCAATACTGAGCTATTCTGGCACGCTGATGTACAGTGCAATACTGAGCCATTCTGGCATGCTAATGTACAGTGCAATACTGAGCTATTCTGGCACGCTGATGTACAGTGCAATACTGAACCATTCTGGCATGCTAATGTACAGTGCAATACAGGAAATTTAGGTAATCTTGCAATCATAAAAATTCGAAATCACGCATCCTGAACATCACGGAGGATTGTATGGTGGAGAGAGGGGTTGGAATTAAGTGTTCATGCAGTCGTTATAGCTTATGAATTGATCCTTACACTTTTAGCAGTACCTCTGCGACGCTCATGATGTGTGCATGCCATTCTGGCACGGTGTAATACTGAGCCATTCTGGCACAATAATGTCACGGTACAGTGCACATTTCGTGTACGGTGCAATACTGAGCCTTTCTGGCACGCTAATGTGGAATGCAGTACTGAGTCATTCTGGCACACAAATGCACTAGCCATTCTGGTACAATAATGTACTGAGCCATTCTGGCACGCTAAGGCCAACATTTGTTGATTATTAGTTTCTCATGAACTGCCTACACCAAGTTTTACAAGACCGAGAATTTGATCATTTCCTCATTACTTTTTACTGCACATGCTCAGATCAACTGCGCGCATGTCCAGCGTTTGTTCCGTTCTAGTCTGAGCGCGATTTCCTCTCCAGTAGTTTTTTTTAAAGCTAAACCACGTATTTTGTATGTCCAGGAACAAAACAATTGTTCCCTGGACCATTGAAAAGAGAGATTAATCTATCTGTTTATTGTTGTTTTGTCGTTCACCTTGATTTAATGAATAATGATAATGAACCTCCCTCCCTCATGTCGATTCACATGATACTTTGATGAGAAACTAATAATCAACAAATGTTGGCCTAATGCACCGTGTAACACAGCCATTCTGGCACGATAATATATACATGTATATATATATATTGTACAGTGCAATACTGAGCCATTCTGGCACACTAAAAGTAGAGTGCAATACTGAGCCATTCTGGCACACTAATGTACAGTGCAATACTGAGCCATTCTGGCACGCTAAATGTAGAGTGTGATACTGAGCCATTCTGGCACGCTTATGCACAGTGTAATACTGAGCCATTCTGGCATGCTAATGTACAGTGTGATACTGAGCCATTCTGGGACGCTAATGTAGAGTGCAATACCGCAATACTGAGCCATTCTTGCACGCTAATACACAGCGCAATACTGAGCAGTGTACTACTGCAACACTAAGCCATTCTGGCAAGCTAATGCACAGTGCAATACTGGCACACTAATGCACAGTGTAATACAGAGCCATTCTGGCATACTAAAAGTAGAGTGCAATACTGAGCCATTGTGGCATGCTAATGCATAGTGTCACATGAGAGTAGGTGGTGCTTTGAAGCAGACTGCTTTATTACAAGACTCACTTCCAGGGGTTGGTCATACGGGCAACCTGTGCACTAACTCTACAGGAACTATATCTCAGTGAGCCTTGCAACTATCATGAAACAGTGCACTTAATGTATATACATGTACATGTATGTTCAGATTCATCAGGAAGTATTTCCCAGTCCGTTTCAATCGACTTTCTGCCCTTGAGTGACCCTAGTTTGAATCAGAAAAAAGCATCTGCTTCCGTTACTTCCAATTCAGTACTTTCACTAAATCGTGGTAGATCACTCAGAGGTATCACTCCTGCTGGACAGTATATCACAGCTACTCTAAATGCCCAGCCACAAATGTCGACTCCTCTTGTAATGTCATCTCTAGTATCAACCTATTCTACTGTAAGGCTCTAGGATGTAAATCGGAGTGTCAGTTCTGGCACTTCATTTATGCATGCTAGACCAGTGTTGATACCAGTCCACTGTCCAGTCCACAGTCCAGTCCGGAGTCCATATTTTACAATAACCCATCACTTGTTGTATGCCACCATCCCCTGTTTTGCTGCATATGTACAGTTCTTGTTTCTTTGATTTTTGGCACTTTCCATCCCTACATCATTCAACATTTTAATGAAATGTTTTTAACCCTCGGTGCATATGTGCAGCAAAGGGTTATGGTAGTCTTCTGTGTGTGCATGTGTCTGTCTGTTAAGTCACATCTCACCTCTGGAGCATCTGTTCGTCCTAAAATACTGTCACATACTCAGTGGGCGACGAAGGTCAAAAAATTTGTGGGGTTTTCTCTGTATCCGCTCCATTGCAGAGATCCAGCACCGCTCCATTGAAAGCCTATGTACAGTCTGCCATTTTCCTGCCGAAAGTGCGGATGCACATTATATAGCACGTGCGTTTTCAAGATTCGTGCACATGTGGCACCGACGGTTCTGCACTTCAGTGCATTCATTTACACTTGTATTACATGGCCCGAGGCTATTTTTGTTTATTTTACAAGAAGTACATTGTTTACAAAATTCTAACATGACGCTGCTCTACCCACAGTGGAATTACATCACTGTATCCAGTTTCATGTTTAGATATGTTACTGTTAGTGAGTTACGTTTGTTAAAACGGAAGAAGAGGAGAATTTACAGAATAGACTTTTGTCGATTTAACCCCTTTATCATCAGTCAAATTATGCCACTTTATAATCACAGTTAGTTTCTGGGTATAGTTACACATTCATGATAACAGAAATCCTGTAAGCAGCAAACTGAAAGTGAAAGTGATGGAAAACCTTAATAATTTATAGGTTCTTTTGCAATATATACACCTTCATATGTATAGACCAATGGCTTCACTCTCAAACTCTTTGAAGTAGCTTCATCACTGTGATTGAGTTGTCATGTACATTTTATGTTTGTCAATAGAATCCTGAGACACCTGGGCACAAACCTCACATGCAAGAGTACAAAGTAGATCTCAACAGTTGTGGTCCTATGGTGCTTGATGCTCTCATTAAAATAAAGAATGAGATAGATCCTACTTTGACCTTTCGCAGATCGTGTCGAGAAGGTACTTACATATATGTATGTATGTGCATGTACATTGTGCATTTATAGCTCTCTAATTTACATTCTCCAATCAGATTACAGAATGCATGGGTTTCCATATTGCCACTGACTGTGGCAATTGGCCAAGAAATATAAGTATGTTATGTTTTACAACACCATGTTTTAATCTTGGGAGCTCAATCATCAATCACACATGGGACATTGCATGCTTGCTAAATCCTTGTATTTGGTTCCACAGTATAGGTATACCATAGTGATGCATAGCATGTATACATGTATGTTTACATGTCATTTTTCCATCTAGTGGGCTAAACATGTTTTCCATGTACATTGTTAATCTGCCAGTGAGTGGGCAGATTTAAGACTCCTAACATAAAGAATGCCTAGCTATACATAATGCCATCCAAAAAAATATTGTACCCATGAAGGAGACCAAGGCCTCGAAATCTTCCCTATTTGGGATCCTCTTCTTAGCTTGTAAACTTCCATGACATTAGCTGTAAATCACATACCTTCTGTTACGTACGTTTCAATATTGCATGCATTTTTGCAAATATTTGCTCATGCATTTATTATATACGCACCAAAGGGTTTAGCTCTTCAGTACTGCAAAAACATGTGCAGCCTAATTGTACACATTGGGGTCAACATGTCATACTAGAGGTGTTTCTGAGGAATTGCAATTTTCAAAACACTTCTTTCTTGGGTACATACATGTACATATTTCTAAATACACATACAGGAATGGTCAGCAACACTGGACACCAATGAGCCCTAGGAAATGATGGCCTAGTCTTCTATTCTATTCTTCTTACATTATCCTGTATTGTGCTTGCTAAGTTTGTGTTTGCTTGTTTATCAGGTTGTGATGCTTTGGTTGAGGTGCTTTGGATGCTCCGTCTTGATTTGTGTGTATGCCATTCAGCTGAGCTGCCTCGGTTGCTCAGTTGGTAAAAGTGTCTGTTGCCTAGAATCCGAGTATCGTGGGTTTGAATCTCACTTTAGGTGGCCAATTTTTCTGTAAAAATGACTATTCTTTGGGCAAGTTGTGTTGTATTACTTTGTCTTTCTGTTGTGTTGTGTTGCCTTGCCTTGTCTTTCTAAGCATCACATTGATTAGCCATGCACAGAGCAAGATTAAGCAATAGGTTCTGTCTGTGTGTCCACTTTTACACATAACACACTGGCTTCTGTGTGGGTAACACACACTGTCCTTTTCCCTACAAAGAGGAAATCCATCATCCCATGGAAAAGGCAAGTACAGAGACATTCTGATGGATTTGGGAATACAGTCTCAATGTTGTCCTGAAACCCACTGGGATTTCAAGTGTACACATTCACCATCTTTATCCCTCTCAACAGAGCAGAGTGGTTCACGTCCCACTTTTGCATACACGCTCACAATTGTGTGTTCCATGTTTCCTCACTCCATCTCCATGCATAGTCTCCCAGCAGGTGATGCTAAATAGGTCCTTGAACCAATGATATCACACAGTCGTTATTGCTTGGTTGTTCTTTTAAGTTACCCTTTATAAAAGACTTGACATTCAAAACATGCCCGATCTCTAATGGCTCAGAAATTGGTGTTAAATCTGAAATGTAGGGCAGTGGAGGGAGAAAAATTAATGTTGAACATATACCTGCAGTCAAGAGCATGGGAGGGAGGGAGGGAGGGAGGGAGGGAGGGAGGGAGGGAGGGAGGGAGGGAGGGAGGGAGGGAGGGAGGGAGGGAGGGAGGGAGGGAGGGAGGGAGGGAGGGAGGGAGGGAGGGAGGGAGGGAGGGAGGGAGGGAGGGAGGGAGGGAGGGAGGGAGGGAGGGAGGGAGGGAGGGAGGGAGGGAGGGAGGGAGGGAGGGAGGGAGGGAGGGAGGGAGGGAGGGAGGGAGGGAGGGAGGGAGGGAGGGAGGGAGGGAGGGAGGGAGGGAGGGAGGGAGGGAGGGAGGGAGGGAGGGAGGGAGGGAGGGAGGGAGGGAGGGAGGGAGGGAGGGAGGGAGGGAGGGAGGGAGGGAGGGAGGGAGGGAGGGAGGGAGGGAGGGAGGGAGGGAGGGAGGGAGGGAGGGAGGGAGGGAGGGAGGGAGGGAGGGAGGGAGGGAGGGAGGGAGGGAGGGAGGGAGGGAGGGAGGGAGGGAGGGAGGGAGGGAGGGAGGGAGGGAGGGAGGGAGGGAGGGAGGGAGGGAGCAGATCAGTTCCTCGAGTTATGTAGGCGAGATAGGTTAGGCTCTTACTAAATAGAGATTGCTGGATTGCTAAGAGTGCCAATGCTGCAACAGATAAGCTTCAGACATGTTTTTTCAGCTGTACGACTAGGTAACACCTAGACTGTATAGCCCAGGGGGCTAATAGTTGGTAAGTGTATCACAAGCCTGATTTTCACCTAGACCTGACGCCACTTCTGTTTACCCTAAACTCTCTACTGGAGTTGGCCCAAGAGGGAGCTATACCACTTTGTCATGAGATCATGAATTGGCATAGTGGGCCTGAGCAAAGCCACACTATGAAAGAGAAGCAGTAGCATTGTGTTCAACAACCTTTGATCTTAACATAGGTCAGCAGAAAGGTTTTGTAGCGTGCAGACACATACCATGAGAACCACATACATGTATCTACATTGTTTGATCAAGTACATGCATTGTCTGTTCAGCATGGGTGTATCTAGTACTTCGAACTGGTAATTTTAGGTACCGTATTTCTCTTCTTGTTCATAGAGGGCGTTTGAACTCCACAGAATTAGTGTATTGAGTTAATTACAAAATAGCAGGGAAACAAGTCTTGGAAGGGTGGAGGGTTTAAGGGTTTAAGGCAGTGCCAATGTCATACACACAATATGCTTTGTGCATGAATGATGTAGTAATGTTGTCACCTGTATTCCTTTTATATGGTTACTTTTTATAGTTGCATGGTGGCCTCCTTTCTCATATACTGCATCTTGTTTGTGACACTGCTATCTCTGCATTGTTTAACATTACAAATTGTGTACATACATGTTTTTCCTGCAGGTATCTGTGGATCGTGTTCTATGAATATTGGGGGACAAAATACACTAGCTTGTATAAGGTATGTATGTACGTGTATGTACACATATATGTTCATGCATGAGTGTGCCAAGTGTGATACATATACTGAGTCCAAGGGATCTATGCACTTCAAAAACCTAACTCCCTTCATCCCCCTCATATAACCCAGAATAGCATGCAGCTCTACTAGCTTTTGCCATTCTGTAATTATACTTCGGAGGATTCTGGTCGGTCAACATGTCCATATGCACTTGCCTTCTAATATGCATTGGAGAATTGAGTTGCTATACTCTCTCCAACTACAGGCTTGTGGTAGAAGGCAGTAAAGGTGCTTCTCTGGGACGAACCAGGTCTTTGCATTATACTGGCTGTGGTCACGCCTGATAATGCTGCAGCAGATGTCGATGCACCCCTGGTTGAGTGGGCTGAGAAACATGATATGTCTATCCCACTCATCTGCAGTATATCCTTGAGCCATCTTGCAATAGATGACAAGGTAACAGCCCTGTGTGGAGCTGTAATGGCCAGGAGGAGTTGTGATTGCTGCTTCCTCCATGTCTGATTACGTGCCACATACTCGTCAGGCATTTCACTGGGCACAAGCTTGCATAACTGAGAGGCTCCATGCCCCTGGCTCTGACTGCTTGGCCAGGCCATGTAAGGGAATAGAAACACCGTTACTAGTCTTGCTGACTGGTAAGGAGAGCCTGACTAAGTCTGATGATCTTTGTGCTGACACTAGTGTGAGTAGCATAGCTAGCTTCTTGGTCAGAAGGGGAACGGAGAGTGCATCGTTACCCCCAAGTGAACGTATATAGTCCAGGACTCTAGATTACATCCCATACCGCATTATATTTTGACTGAGGGGGTCTAGAGTTGAATACTCCTTTGAGCAGTCTGGAAACCAAAGGGTGTTGTCCAATAGGAAACCCATCCACTGGGAGGTGTGTGGACGATACTGCTGACCTGTACACATTCAGTGACCGGAAGGATCCAATAGGTGCCGAAAAGGGACTTTCAGCTCTACTGTTACACCACTCTGACCACTTTTTCCATGCTGAGTTGTAGCTGGAATTTGTCTTGGACCTCCAGGACATGAGTATGAGCTCTGTAGCCTCTCTTGGAATCCCTCTTGTAGACAATTGTTACCTGAAACCTTCCACGTGGCTATCTGAGGGTAGCAATGTTGTATTGTGTTCTTGCAATTCTGTGGTGGGATGATGGTCTGCGGCTCCCAGGGAAGGAGGAGTGGGAAGTCCACTAGCAGTGACAACAACCGAGTTGGGTACCAGGGCTGACTTGGCCAGACTGGGGTGATTAGTGTCACTGTGACTCTCTGAGCTGAGACTTTGTGAAGTGTCCTTCCTATGAGACACCATGGGGGATTGGCATACCCGTTCACTTGGCTCCAATCTTGGACCAGCGCATCTACTCCTGCTAACCTGGTAGCAAACAGGTCTATGTTGAACGGGCCCCACCTCTGATTCAAAACATTGAAGATGTGTGGACTTATCCAGTCTGACCGATCTGAGAGATGCCTTGACATGAAGTCTGCTCTGACGTTCTCCAGTCCAGGTAGATGCTGGGCTGTAATGGTTATCTCTCTGTCTATGCACCACAGCCAGAGCTCTTTCAATATAGTGACCAGAATCTTGGACTTGGTTGACATAGGCTACTACAGTAATGTTGTCTGTGAGGAGTAGAATGTGGAGCTTGGTTCTCTTCTGAGCAAAGGCTTTGATCCCATATAGAGCTGCTAGTAGTTCCTGTGCATTGATGTGAAGTGCTGCTTCCATCCCATTCCAACAGCCTCCCGTGAGGATGCCATCTGAAATGCGTCTGTCTCGATCTCTAGATTCGGTGGTAATAATCTCAGGCACTTCCTGTTCCACTTGGTGAGATTGTCTGACCACCATTGAAAGTTTAGCTTGGCCTCCTGGGAGAGGTGTATATGAGAATCATACCCTCCTTGTGCTAGGGCCTGATGCTTCAGCCACTGCAGGCTCCTGTAGTGGAGTGGGTCTGGCTGCACAGCCTGGATTACTGCAGAGAGTTTGCTGATTAGTCGTGCTAATTGACGGGCAGAAACTCGCTACATTTGCAGTAGTCTCTGGAATTCCTGCTTTATATGCCTCACTTTGATATCCGGCAGGCTTAAGGACAGAGCAGAGGAATCCACTTGGAACCCCAGGAATTCTATGTTCCTTGTTGGTGTGAATTGTGACTTTGGATAATTCACCAGGAACCCTGGTCGGCTTCATTTTTTGCTGTTGCTGGTGCTGGGTGCCTGGATCTTCGCAGATTGGTAGTGCTTCTGCAGTCCCAGCCTTTGGAAGATGGTCCCAGCTGAATATGGTTGTGTGAAGCCCCCATAGTTGCGGCAGCCCTGGGGGCTCTGGTTTGTGTACCTTTGCTTCTTTGTAGGACTGCTGCTGCTGGAAAAGGAGCTTTCCTTTTTCCTAAGGTAGACTTTGCTTTGGTACCGAAATCGTCACCCAACAACCAGGGGCCTCGATTAGGGAAATTACCTTTTGCTAATGGCTGGAAGTGTTTATTAAGGTGTTTCATAACACTTTCGGCGTTCTAAGTAAATTGTGCTGCTGCATTTCCGAGCAGGGTGATGGATGCCTTGACTGCTGCCGCCACTGCCTTGGGGTCCATTGTACCTTCTTGGGACAACTGCTCCTGTAGGGACAGGAGGGCACCAAGTGAGTCCATGCTAAATTGTTGTAGCCGGCTAAGGAGTCTGTCTTCTTTCTTTTATGACTCTGGGATAATGAGACCCATGCTTTCATCAAGCTTGGATGGGTATGCTTGGTCACACTCTACCGGGAGAGGAAAATGGGCCAGGATTTGCCTCCTTTGGTGTTCTTCAGTGGCTTGCCTGAAACACTGGTAAGGAGGGCTGCTGTTTTCTCTGACAACTGGAACCTCTTGTTCAAAGTTCTGGGGTCATCTTCTCTCTCTGAGTCGGACTCCTACTCTGACTCCCTGAATTCTCTGCCCTCTGCTTGAGACAGGAATGGTGATACCTGGTCTTCATGTATGTTAGCTGAAGGGCTTGTAGATGAGGTACTGCTAGCCTGGCTGCTTGGGCCCGGGACTCTGTGGCAGTCCTGGACTGGGATGGGAAACAACCCAGGCAAGGGGGTAGGTAGTTGCCCTGGAGGGATTGTGGCAGTGGGCATTAAGCCAACTGGGCCTTGCATGAAGTGTTGGGCAGTGGTGAGTATGAATGGGTATCCTGCATTGGATGGTACTTGCCCTACTTGGGGATTCATGTACCCTGTGCTAGGGGCATTCATATACCCTGCATTAGGTGTGTCAAGCCCTGCATGGGCATTCATATACCCTGCAATAGGTGTGGTCTGCCCTGCATGGGCATTTATCGCCCCGTGATTGGCTGTATTGCCAGGGGCAATTATGCGCCTGCGCACGGGCATTCGGATCCACGTGGTCGTCCGCCGCTCTCTGTACCAGGGTGGACTGGTCTATGATCAGCGCTAGCTTGACCTACTGCCTGCACGGCACTCAGCGACGCCAGCAAACGCTTTATCAGCTGCTGCGTTCCTGCTTCAGAGGGGTCTACCGCACCTCTCTGGCGGTTCTCGTCATGGGCGAGTTCATGCCCTTGGTCCCATGCTGTGTCCTTTCCTTCATTCGGCATCTCACAAGAGTACTAAGACTCCGATCTTCGCTCAGTTCCGATCGACGTGAAAGGACACGAACTCTCTGGTCGAGCTGTTGAAAGGACTGAGGTTTTGGTGGGAGCACCCGGTTATATACTGGAGTATAACATCATTTCAACAGCTATTTTTAGAGAGGTATTGTTAAGACTATGCATATGGACATGTTGATCGACCGGAATCCTCCGAAATATAATTAGCGCTTCGCGCGCTGCATCAGCCCCCCTACTACAAAACATCTTTCTACGCCACTGCAGTATATTTCCTTTCAAATTTGTATTAATTATATTATTAGTTCACTGTGTTTTCCACTTAGCCGGATTGATCCATCCCTGGAGAAGGCAGTTAAAATCTACCCCCTTCCACACATGTACATTATCAAGGATTTAGTTCCGGTAGGTTATTACTTACACATCAGACAAATTTGCTGATTTCTATGTACATGCATATATACAGGGAATAAAAACATTTCCATTAAATGTTGAAGGGTGTAGGGATGACAGTGCCAAAAAGTAGGAAAACAAGTGCAGTATATATGCGCAAGACGGGGGATGAGGGCAGTATATATGCAGCAAGACAGGGGATGAGGGCATACAACAATACTAACATGCGTAACCCCATAATAAAAGATGTAGGGGGGGTTATGCATGTTATTATTGTTGCATGCCCTCATCCCCTGTCTTGCTGCATATATACTGCACTTGTTTTCCTACTTTTTGGCACTGTCATCCCTACATCCTTCAACATTTAATGGAAATGTTTGTACTCCATTGTTTCACTGCTTTTTCGTTGTATACTCGCTTGCAAATACAATGCTCTTTGCGTGTGTGCAAGCCCCACCCATTTTGCTGCTTGTTGCCATGTGAAATGCACGTGAGTAATAACAAGGAAATGGCGTTCAACTACACGGAAGTGCTAGTATATCGTAGCTTTACTCGTCGAAAAGGGGTCCTACAAAGATTCCGTTGGTAAAAAGCACTGCACACGGGAATAGTAAGCCTTTTGGTACAAAAATCAAGGTAAATATGTGTACGTATTTTGTGCTAGGATGTTTGAAGAAGACGACAAAGAAGAAGAAGAAGAAGAAGAAGAAGGAGAAATCAAGTTTTTGCTGCTTGTGGCCATGTGAAATGCACGTAAGTAATAACGAGGAAATGGCGTTCAACTACACGGAAGTGCTAGTATGTCGTAGCTTTACTCGTCAAAAAGTGGTCCTACAAAGATTCCGTTCATATCTACTCAGCCTTCTTCGCCTATTCCTCCTTCCCTCTCTTCTATTACATCTACTCATTGCCAGTCATCTGCTGTTACCTCTCAGGCATCTATTTCTGAATCCCTCCCCATTTTTTCTACCTCAAATTCCCAACCTACTATTTCTGTTACTTACTCCCAACCAATTGTGTCTGCTGCTCAAGATGTTTTAGCCTCAACTCAACATTGTGACAGAACCAGAATGTTCTGACAATGTACCCATTGTACCCATTGTGCTCCCCCTATGATTCATGAACACTCCAATTCTTCACATTCTCAGGTGCATTAAGGCCTGTCGAGAGGAAGTTAAGTGTGTAATTCACAATCACGTAACCCCACCCACCATACATGTAGGCAACGTATTCAAGGATTTACAGAGGTATCGCAGTTCAGGTGTGTGTACTTGTGCATGTATCAGCGCTACCTTAAGGCTTCTGTAATCTGCTACTCTGCTGGTAGAGGAGATGATGGCAATCCTCTTATTCAAGGTGGTGGAAAAATAGACCGATCACTAAAACCAATGATGTCATGACTGTGCACTTCTGTGGAACCTATGCACTTGTCTGCTTTTTTTGCTTGGGCGGACGGGTTCCACTAGTTCCTTAACTGTTTTACTGGTTATACAGCAGCAATGAAAGGACTTGTAAGTAGATCTATCCAGCGGGGAAGTTCAGTAAATTTACTTTAGGTAAGTTACACTTCATTTTATTTCTAAAAATGCACACGGTTTGGACGTCTTTGTCGGTTACGGAAAATGTACAAGGTATTGCCGTTTCCTCATTGGACAAAGATGATGAATTGGTCTTCCTTAACAATATAGGAGAATATGAAGTCTTAATTCGTAGTGCCAGTGATCCACCTTTTTGCATATGCAAAGTCTTTGTTTACAAACAAACAATTAAGGTGGGCGTGGTTCAAAACAATTATGGGATATAAGGATTATCAGTTTTTTACATCTGCAAAGTTTGAAGCCCATGGCTCTTACCTATCTATTGAATTTTTGCTCCTAGTCCTTAATTCACCTGAGTTGTGTTTCCCATACTGCACACTGTCACGGACAAGAAAATCATTGTTACATTCTACCCATCCTGAGTCTGATTCTGAATACATTTCTAAGTCTGAGGTTATCATTCTACTCCAGAAGTTCAAATCTTCCATTAGAGTGTCCGTGAATGTTTGTCTATTTCTTTAGAGGAGCAAGTGTCTACACTTTCACATACTGTACATGTTCTTGAAGAACAGTTTTCCTCTAGCGGTATTTCAAGGTTACATGGAAAGCATCACAATCATTCTCGTTCTCCTTCTTCTTCTTGTTCCTCTCACAAGGTCCGTACTTCTCATAAAGTTCACAGTACACCTTCAAACTCTTTGCCATTCCGTGTGGTTTGGGGCACTCCCAGAATTTGCTCATCTCAAGTGATTTGGAAGGCACTAGCTATATGTGCTCTCCTTCCTAGTAGTATCCATGCTTATTGCTGTCAAAGGATCATTCCGCCAGAGAGGTTCGGGAGGTTCACATTTTATGTGGTGGTATACCATCATGGCCCCTACTGAAGTGATGGAACAAATTGTGGATGTATGGCATATTTTAGTGGCCAAAACCTCTTGGCCTCTGCATTCCTCTTTAGCAACCAATTCTCGTTCTCAGGCTGTCGGTCAGCAGCCTCTACTGATTCTCAAATGGCTACTGACCATGGTCCTGCCAGATCCGCCTTTTCCCCCACAGGTGCACCTACTTCCAGAATCTACTGATTCTTCTTCCATTCACACGAATAACTGCAGCACTCTGCCCACAGAGCTCAATATCACATCTGATAGCCCAGGCACTAACACTGGTCCATTGCCTTCCTCAGAAACTACCAGCCACAATACCGCTTCAGATCTTTTTTTAGACCAGAACAGTTCCTCCTCCTCTCAGAAGGCCTTCCAAGAGGCCAATCCAGAGGGAACTCCCTGAGAGCTCCCCTCCCCACCAGCATGCCCTTACTGCAGTCATTTGAGCATGCTGGTTCTTTCTCTCTTCAATGCATGCAACCTTCTGAACCCTCTCTACACTCTAATTGTAATTCGGACACTCCTAATGTCTCTGATCCTAATGAATCTTCTTTGCACGATTTGTTTATTTCCTCTGCTGATTGCAATTCTATGATGCTTAGTCTTTGCTGTTTTAAAGCACGTGGCTTGACCACTAGCACACACTATATCCAAGACATCCTAAAATGCTTTAATGTTGCCATCTCTGAACATTGGCTCCACAATTACAATTTGAAATTAATCCACCAGCTCAGTGACATTTACAAGTTTGTAGCAGTTCCTTCTGCATAAGATGAAGACCCGGTACATTGCGTGCCTCGTCTCATCAAGGGTCATGGTGGAATTGCTCTTGGTTGGCGTTCCACACTGAACAATTATGTATCCCTTATCCTGTGTGTGTCATCATGCAGAATGGTTGGTGTGGAATGTCTTTTCCCAATGCCCTCTCTTCATCGTCTCCACTTATCTTCCGAACCGTTCTGGTTGTACCGATGTTTTAAGGAAACTCTGGACCAATTGGAAGCAACAATTCTTCTCTTCTCACCGGGTGTTGAAATCATCATCATGGGTGACTTTAATGCCGATTTGGGTCGCTTAGGTGGACCCATGGCCTGCACTCACATAAATGAGCATGGTAAAATCTTACATCGCTACCTCACCAAATGGAATTTCATTTCTACCCATCTACACCTGCAACCTACTACTTCCTCCTTCACCTACTACATCGGAGATTATCAGCTGAGAATTTCTTTGCATCTTTCGATGAACAAACCACTCACCTGCAAGGTTTCTTCTGTGCCATTCGTAAACACACCTCCCCTACTATCTTCCATACTCAATTTTTTAATACACGATAATAAGGTGTATGATAATAACACCATTTTGGATGCTGCATCATACTTTGAATCACTAAATACTCCTGTTGATATCCCCTTCACTAGCGAGCAACTTCTCATTTAGGATTCATATTGCACCACACAAATCATGCCTGCAGATGAACCTGACCTGGTCTTGGAGGAGGAAGTGAAGTCAATTATTCATTCTCTCCTACTGAAGAAAGCAGCTGGTCCTGACCATATCACCAATGAACATCTGAAATTTGGAGGTTCCATGCTTCCCGCTATCCTATCATCCATCTTCAATTCTATTCTAATCTTTGACCATATTCCTGCCCCTTTCAAACTTGGAGGAGGAGGCCTGCTGCTTCCATCATAGACGGTATACCAACTGCCAGAACTACGATCTGATTTGCTGATTGTGTGGGCAGGAGCCGGAGGATCCATAACATTTTATCAGCCAGTGTCCAGCCCTTTCCTCAGTCAGAACCTCAGTGTTACGTTCCTCGCAATCCTCGACCTCGGGACTTGATCTCTATTCCTTATCCCAATCTGATCCTAGCAGATTTGTGAACCTAGTTCTAGGTACAGAACAACACTTTCATCAAATTTCTGCAAGCTCTCCATGAAACGCACATTTCCATTCTCCTTTCTGCCCATTAAATGGGCTACTCCCCTATTGTGGAGGTTAAAAAGATAGAAGTTGTTACCCATTTCAAATAATGCACACCAAAACAATGAGTATATATAAATTTCACAATCATGAGTTTCAAACCATAAGCATGTGTAATAGTAACTCAATACGCTTTATATAGTCAATGTAATTTGTGTTCTAAATGCTCAGTGTTTGGCTTATCCTCTGCTATTTCAACACCTACGTAATTTTGGCTTAGCAAAGCAAACCTTATTGTAACTGTTTCAGTGGGAGAATTGAACTGAGTGTATTCTTGTGGGTATAGAGCTAAGTTGCATGGCTGGACTTGCCTTTATGTGAAACCAGTACTCTGCTTACCTGTGAAATGCTCTCACTCCCCTGAGGGCTTATGCTAATGCTCATTGAGTAATTGTTCACCCTTACTATGCCACACTGACAGGTTTACATGCATTTATTTGATTTGATTACGAACTTTAGGCCATATAGATGAAAATTTAGGTGGGTGCAAATTTTCGTGTAGTCGACACACAAACCAGATGCTGTGCGTGTTCCTCACCCAATTATATTATGGATTATGGTGAAGTGTTTGTACGTTTTATTTCTTATGGAAAATATTCGTATGAAGTATATAAATTTTTGCACCCTATGAACATTTTCCACTATAAAGTAATGTATCTCCTTGAAACACTATATATTCCAGGGACCTTGACTTGAATTGCATACTTTACTGAACATGTAGCCTCGTTCCCAGGCCCACTCCCGCTACGCGCATATTTATTGTACGCGACCTTTGACCCCATGACATGAATGCGGGAGAGGGCCTGGAAGATTTTATCACGTGAGTGACGTTAAGGGTAGAGAGAAGGTAGAGAGAACTTAATGTGCGTGGGTGAGCAATACCGCAATAGTATTTACGCCTACGCATTGCGTACACGTGTAAGTTCTCGGCAGCTATAGCCAGCGGGAGAACAGGGACTGCCGCTAGATCAGAACTGCTTACAGGAGGAACACTCCCGATTTTACTCAGCCTGTACACGTTAGTTACCTGAATAGCATTGTTGCTTCCACGCACGATAGATGTCAGACTGGCTTTTCTCACTCCATAGACTGGCACAGTGGCAATCAGACGTATACTAGCCAGACTAAAGTAAACCTACGCTGTGCGTTTCGCGAATACTAAGCTACTCGCTGTTGTACTGTCGTTCAGATATGGTAGCAATAGATGGCAGTGCTGTAGTTCATATCTGTCTATGGCTCAAATACTAAGGTCAGTACAGATCATGGCTAGCCACGAGCCAGCCTTAAACGATGCCAAAGGGTCCAGAGCTCGCGAGTACACGTGTATAAAGCTTGCAAAGAGCAGCCAAGCTAATACGAGCGGACGTGTAGGCGTTGTGGTTGCTATGCCCGCGCACAATTAACTTCTCTCTACCCTTGACGTCACTCACGTGATAAAATCTTCCAGGCTCTCTCCCGCTTCGCTTTTCGACGTCCAACGGTTCTAAGATTGCGTAGCGGGGAGAGCCTGGGAACGAGGCTACTGAACATGTACATTTATGTAGGTGAAATGTAAAATGCACATTGTTCTTGATGTACATTTTTTGTTTAGGATCTGACTAATATTTATGAACAGTACTGCTCTATTGAGCCATGGCTACAACGAACCGATGAAGATGTATCTGATCAAATGAAGAAAGAGTACTATCAATCAGTTGATGATCGTAAGAAGCTTGTAAGTCTAGCTGTAGCTTTTGAATTCTTTTGTTTTCAGTAATATAGATGGTGTGTTGTGCTTGTATGCTTCTCGTTTTTGTGTTAATGCATCATGTGTGGTCAAGTGAGCCCTTCAGATGCACCTGTATGATGAATGGTAGAGAGTTCACATGATCTTTAGCTTTGCCTTGACTTTGTTGTTTTGTATGTGTGATCCGGCCCAGCCTGCTGAGCTGCCTCGGTAGCTCAGTTTGTAGAGCATTTCCCTAGAACGCAGAATGTCATGGTTCGAGTCCTGCAAGGCAGCTCATTTTTCTTTGAAAATGATTGTCTTGGATGAGTTGCATTGTGTTGTTTTGTATTGCCGTGTGAGTCTCTTGGTCTAAATACTTCATGTATTCGTTATTAGGGTCACAGTTACATGAAATTATTGCATGAGCCTCTGTTGCAGTTCATAATGAAAGCAGTAAAGTGCAAACCCTCGGCACAAAACCCAAGGAACAGGCTAAACTGAGATGATGCACATGCGTATAACGTTCTACATTAAAACTCCGCCCATCAAGTATGAGAGTATATGCAAAATAGCTATACTGGCCCAGCCACCAGAGATTGATGGCATAACTTTTGAACAAAGCGTTTATAGAATAATCCCAGTCTCCTCCGTGTTGTGCTCATATAGGGCATACACACACACACACACTGGCACACAGATCAAGTACTGTAACCCTCGCTGTGCATGCGTGCCGAGGGTTAACATCCTTTCATGGAGGTGCCCTTGTGAAGTATGTCAGTTTACTAGACCTTTCCTTTTGAACCCAAAATACATAGTAGAAAGCAGCCACGTACATGTATGTGTGTATGCACACAGCCTATGTGATTGGGCTGGCACCAGATACCGAAAGGGGCATTCCTGATACACTGTCCCAGCGATGTCACTCGGGGAATTTCTTACCTGTTGTAGCAGTGTCACTCTGGAACATTCCCTACTTGTTGACATCTCATTAACTCTTAGTCCGATGCCTCTCTGACATTGCAGCGATGATCCCTGGCGGCTCCTTTTCATCTATATGCTTATAGCTGTGTGCATACATGTGACCTTTGGCTGCCTTTTGCTATGTACTTTGGGCTCAACATAACAGCTGTGAAGATAAGCAATGTCAACTTAACTGGGTGTCTGAATTTGATAGTGAAACAGTGGACAAGGTTAAAATTGGCAGCTGAAAGGTGTATTAATTAACAAGAATATTAATTGCGGCAACATTTAAACAGATCATAACTACTTCTATAGAGTCTACTACCATTTTAGCCGACTCCTGTTCTGAATTCATATCTACTGCAATTGGTTACATTGGGAACACATTGATGTGGTCTACCTTCACAGCCTTCATTCATGTTAAACTTAGACTAGCCAAAAGTTCATGTACTACAGCTAAGTGAACTGATGTCAAGAAACCCAACTGTAACTGTCAAATGCAAGCATATCAGAAATGATTCAGAGTGAAGTTTTTGCAAGTGATGTGAAAGTAATTGGTGTATGAATGATACGTATCATGAAGTACCCTGTAGTTGCAATAAGCAGCTAACCTTTCCTTCCTGCAAATGTTTTTAAACTGTAATCCCAGGTGTTAACATGATGTCACCTGGCACAATGTGGGCGAGTGTGGATCCGTGAACAAGTGTGTACTACATGAACCTTGTCTCCACTTCTTTTATGTGCTCCTTCAAATGTTATGAATTCAAATCACTTTCACGAATTGCCTTACAACCTGTATGGAACAACCCATTTTTAGCAATCTGTGAATGTGCTTGCCTCTGTTTTTACTTTGCATTTATGCATGCATAAATAGATCAGAGCACATCTGCAGCTGCTTTGATAAAAATGTACAGTATGCACATGCTACGTACATTGAAAGTGAATTTAAGGTTACGATGTACAATATGCTCATTAATATTCATGAACTAATACTCTTCTAATTATCTCAGTATAGAGACATGCAGTAAACGCCATCATCACCATTTTAAAGAGCTATAATATGTATTTTGAGTGCACATTGCAGCTTTGTGAGTACCAAACCCATGTCTTCGAATTTGGAGCTCATGTTTATTTGGAGGAGAAAGGTGATCGTCTCCCCTGCTATTCGTGAGAGATGGTTTCTTGGGATGAGGATATAGGAAAGGTAAGCCACACTTCCCCGTGAGCCCAAGGCCTGAATTGTGAAGTCCTCCACTTCTGATGTTGCAGCGGCCATGGCCGCCCCAATGCAGAAGCTATTTCCAGTGTTTAGATCCTGGTAGTATCCCAACGTAGCGAGGGTTTGTCTGACCTCTTCTATGAACCAGGCTTTCCATTAAAGGTTTGCCATTGCACCGGCAGAACAGAGGGCCTGGGTCACCCCCTCGAACTTCCAGATACACTAATAGAGCCGTTACTGGCCACAGCTCATAATCTGTGCAACCCAAAAATACATCTGGCCCTGAACCGAACTGGTCCATTTTTTAGGATGAGTCCGTAATGGTGAAAGAACTTGTTCAGCTGGGGATTTTGCACTGAGTCCACTGCTATGTCTCTGAAGGAGAGATGCTGCTGGGCACTATAACTTTCCACTGACAGCACCATGATTTCCCCACTTCCTGAAGAAGGCCGATAGCATAATGGTATCGCAGTCATGAGCTCTACACTCTCAGAGACACCGTATCTCCCCCAATTATGGGTAATTGTTGCTTTTCCACTCTTGTAGCAGAGAGGCCCCTTAATAAGTAACTGCAGTTTTAACATTGTGGAATATGGGGGGAAATTATTAATAATGCCTCACTCCAGCTAAGTAGGTCTTTATTGTCTGAGGAGCATAGTTATTCGCTAGGTATGTTACATAGTAACGTAGGAGTTCCTGGGTAACAGGGAGAGGTATGTGTTGAACCGGGAGCAGAAGTTCAGGAAAATTTTTATTTCAGAGCAGTAGGTCGTTTGGGTGGATGTTGCTAAACCTGATTCAAAATAGCACTGAACCAACCTCTCCAGGACTGAGAAGTCCAGTCGATGGGGTTGAAGAGAGGATCCCTGAGTTTCGTCCTGCACAGTTCGTACTGCGTAGTTGGAGCTTTCTGCAGAAAAAGAGAAAGACAGTTGCAGGAGAGGTCATCTGCCAATTTATTCTGGACCCCTGAGATGTGAACAGCACTCTCTCTGCTTCAAAGAAGAAAAGGCATCTTAGGAAGTGAATAACAGAGAGGCGACCGCAACTGATTCATTGTCGCATAGGACCCAACCCAGTGCTGACCCGACACTGCTGCTGCTATTGCAACAGGAACAAGTTCTTTCACCATTATGGACTCATCCTGAACAGGTGAGCCCGACCAGCACAACTGGAACCAGCTATGATCACTGTACACTGCAACCCCAGCATCCAATACTACCAAATGGTGGCGACGTGATTGCCGTGCGTGGAACAGCGACAGGCTGTTGCAGTTCTCCAGGAATGTTGTCCACCATATGATGTTTCACTGCGCAGCAGAGTTTAGGTAGACGTGATGATCCGGGGCTTTCATGACAGCCAACAGGTCATACAGGCAACAGAGAAAGTGTGGTCCGGGCCAACTACAGTTGCTGCATGCTGGTGTTGACCCAACAGCGAATGTAGGTCTTGCTTCGAACACCGTTCCCTTGTTTTCCAACTTTTGAGCTCATCTTGTAGCCTGTGCAGTTTGTCCAATAGCAGGCAGAGTTCCATTGCCAATGAGTGTCCCTATGCCTAGGAAAGTAATGCCTAAGTTACTGGGCCCTCGCACTTTGCCAGGGGTATACTGAGTCAGTTTGATATGTGGTGCATCAGCTTGCAGTTGAAATCGCATTCGCCTGAACCCAGCCTACCCATGATGAAGTCATCCAAATAGTGCCCCATAAATTCTGCACCACTGGTTCTGATGCACCACTCCAATATGTTCACCAGGGCATGGAATCTTGGCGGCAGAGCAGAGACTAATGGTAATGCTCTGTCTACATAAATGAGGCCATCCCACTTCATCATCTGTTGTCGGGGTGCACTGGCATGATTCTGTAAGCTGCCTTTTTGTCTCGCCTTAGCAATTTCTGTACCTCGGCCAAGATGGCAAACTGTGTTGGCCACCTCATCTACTTTAGTGCATGTTTAAGGACAAAGACAGGCCCATTGACACTAGCACCCTCTGACCGGGACAGGTCCACAATCAGTCTCCACTTGTTCTCCCTATGTTGCTTAGGGATTACGGCCAAATTTGCTGATGTGCCATGAGACCAAACCCACCCTAAAACGAGTTCATACCCTGCGGATGGTTTTCTAGCATGGTCCGCAATTCCTTGATTATTATTAAGGGGGTGACAAATTGCAGCTAGGCGGGTGTCGGGCTTAGGAAAGACGGAGCGGAACTTCAACAGTGTGATTAACATGCATGGAGCTGGCAGCAGTTACGTAACACTTAGATTGGAATGCTTAGAGTTACAGGGTCCTAGCTAAATATTGCCTTCAACAATGATCTATTTTGCATACAGACCATGTTCAAGTACACGTATACTGACAGAATATATTATGCTGAGCCTAAGCTGTGTCCAGACGGCCTTTTGTCGTTTCGTCTCTCCTACTGTTCTCTGGGCTTCCTTCGTTCCTGACCGGATCCGGTTCTATGGCTGCTCATGCTGCAGACATGCATGTATCAGCATCTGGAAGAGGTGCATCTGTTGCCTGACTTGGCATTAAACAGGCGGCATATCTCTGCATGGGCACTTCTAGAGTTGAATTCTGGGGGTGGGGGGCAGCTGGTTGCTGAAGTGTAGGTGATGCCCAGAGGCAACATGGCAATTTTTGCTCTTACCTTCTCTGGAAAACAATCCACACACACACACACACACACACACACACACACACACACACACACACACACACACACACACACACAGGTGGCATTTCCCTTGGCAAGCCTTGGCTACATGACCCTCCGAGAGACAAATATGACAGAGAAGGCGTTTCCGAGCAGAGGTTGAAGAGAGAAGGATACATCTTCGACCAGTTGAGGTCCCATGATACATTCACCTGCGTTCTGAATGCGCGGTCGTAAATTACCCAGGCAGGGCCCTCAAAACACTCTGTAGCACTTTACAATCGTTGCCATGTTAGGCCATGCGCTCTGCAATCTTGTTGGAGTAGGCTGAGGCCAGGACATTGGCCAGAGTTGCATAGGATTCAATCCATTGAAGGATGTCCATGACAGGACCCTTTCTCCTGAGAAGTTAACAAGTCCTGACCTGATGCCTGATTATTCTGTAATAACCTGGTTAGGTGCCCCTACAGATAATGCTGCCTTGACAGCTTCGTGCATTGAGGTATGTATACAGCTTCCTCGTAAGAGGCTGCTAGCTACCGTCTGCTAGCAGGCTGCTTGTCTTCGAGCCTGCTAAAATGATGTATATATAACACAGCCAGAATTGCATAGTACGTAACTGCTAAAGTGGGCGATAGCACTCAGATATGGCTATCCGGCTTTGTTGCTCCTTGGACGCCTTCTCGCTGGCCATTCCGAATTTCTTGACAGAGCTACACTGGTTTGCCAGGTCTTTTATACCGTCTTGCCCTATGCCTAGGTTTTTTGAATCGACCTGACAACCGACTAAAACTTACTACACTGCTGCTGGTCTGCTAACTTGACCTAGTTGCTTTCCTACCTTGTAGCTCTTCTTTGAGAGCCAGAGCTGCAGCCTTGCCTGTAATCTGGGTATTAGCTCTCCTTCCGAAGGCACAGAGAAAGGCTGAACACCCTGAATAATTATGCTCCGTCGGGGTGTGGCACTGCTTAGCCTTGTAAAGATTGCTGTGGTCATAGTAAAATGGCGGCAGAAAGAATTGGGGGGGGGGGATTCGAACAACAAGTACACTAGTCTTGAGCCAAACTTTCTCACCACTCGTGGCAGAGGAGGGATTCCATGCGGAATGTTGCTGTAATACCCTCGTAGGAAGTCAAGGTAAGCAAATGACACCATAATTTTTGAAGGAAGCGTTTGCAGGAAAATCCCTTCTAAAAGTGTGCTCTGTGTTGCACCGAAGCCATTGGTACCTTCATTTCAACATATGAGCTTACAGTGTCTAAGAAATAGGGCATCAGACACACACACACACACACACACACACACACACACACACACACACACACACACACACACAGACCAAGTACAGTAACCCTTGCTGTGCATGCGCCAATGCTTACTGATTTAATGGGCACTTGTGCATGGTGTATTGCAGTAGCTAACAAGCCAACAAACAGGGAGACATGAAAGGGTATATTCCTTTGCTTTCACCCTTGTATTGCACATAGCCTGTCTCCTATCCTCTTTGGGACCCATTGTCATAGAGTTGGCAGACTGTATATGTAGGGATTGCACCAAACAACCTATTAGCCTTGACAAATGAAACGGCTTAGAACTCTTGAGCATTACAGTTATAAAGCCTTTTCAGACACAACCTATGAGTGTTCTCTCAAAGTAGGTAGCACTGCTACAATAACATACAAAAATTTTTGAACTGTCATTTCTCCATCTTCTTTTATCAAACAGCCTACATCAAAATTGGCGAATGTAGTTTTGCATATATTTCTCTCCTCTGCACCAACAGAATCTTCCTAGGATTCTTCTCAGAAAAGAACTGATAGCACTTAATTGTGTAGTTGAAGTATCATGTACTTGAGTAGGCATCATTAGACAATTACTCCTGCATTAATGCTACAGCATTCAGTGTTTACTGACAGAAGTTCAAAAGAAGCACAAGAGCTTAGCGAAGAAGGTTTGGGGCTGTGTAGCCTGCAGCAATACAACATGTCAATACTGCCACACCTGCAGTACAAACTACTTGTGACAACTTTAGTTCAGTAGGTGCTACTACCTTCAGTGATGGGGGATTTAATGGAATACGATTGCCTTAAACACTTGACATGGTTTGCCCATCAACTTGTTTTCTTCTAATGTATGCTGCAGGACATCATAGTATATCTGATGATCTACACACCATCTGGGCGTATGACAGGGGTTCTGCTGTTCTAAGCTTAATGTCCTGGTGTGGACTCCCACCAACCATTCTGCAGTTTCCACATATCCTAGCTTGTCTATGTGAGTTGCACGACACAAATGTCTTAGAGAGATCTCTGCACACAGGTCCTTGGTGCATATCAGACATAGTGGTAAGTTTAATATGGCAAAGAGCAGAAAATGTTGTAATGGGTGTAAGAGCAGAAAATGTTGTAATGGGTGTAATCAAATATACCTGCAAGAGTTCGTCAAGACTTTGTTTATGCAGAATCCAGATCTGTCGACATTTGCAACTGTAATTCTGTTACATCATTTCCCAATGAAGTTTAGCATATGGTATTTCCTCATGGTGCTTTTAAGCATTTGGTATCATTTGAATTTCATATAGTGGTGTAGAATAACTGCATGTGTAGTTTATGAGTTTAAAAGAGTATGCTATCCTATAACTAAAGAGTTCAGTCAGTCTGAGTCAGCAATCCGTGGACTCACTCCTGGAAGGGGCCTATGTGCAGGTGAGACACACTTGACTGGCCCCTCCACTCCCTGTATGGACCATCAGCTTCCCACAACTGATATTGTGTGCTTCCATGTCGGCTCTCCACGTTCCAATTGGTGCTGCTGATAGGGCCTGCAAAAACTTGCTGTACTCGCTCTGCCGAAGGTTCACATACACCTCATCATTTTTAGACCTGTCCGCATCAAAGGATAGGCAGCCAGGGTTGCTGTGCTGAATTGCGATGGCATCTAGCCAAGTCACAAAGTTGGCATACAATATGTCAGCTGTCGGTCCAGGGAGCAGCCCGGTCGGGCAGGACTATAATTGCAGACATTGGAGACAATCTAACCTCAACAGTCAGGTCTCCGTCATCTGCATAGAAAAAAAGATACACACCTTTCCTGATAGACAGAGCGAATTAATTAACTTATACTGACATGGATAGTTAGGAGAACACTATCCTCCAGAGCTTCAGCTTAAAGATACCACAGAATGCCCTACTGCGACATCTTACTTAGATATACTCATTACAATAAACAATCAATTCACTAAAGTGCTGAACCCTAATTTCAAAGCGTAAACAGAGCACAGAATTCGAAACAATACAAAACTGAAGCAAACAAAAAAAAACACAATAAACAAATATGTGTACACAATTAAAGACAGAGAAAAGACAAAACCAAAAAAGACAAAAAAAAACAATTAAACGCGACTGTCTATTGAGGGGGGGAGGGTTGGCTGACGATGAAGCCAAAGGGTGGCATTCCCCCTCCATAGGGCAATAGCAGTTGACCTCCCACCTCTCAGCTTGCAGGTTGATTGGTGTGGAGTTCATTCCATTTGTGATGGAGACTTTAGGGGGGTTGACAGAAGACTCTATTTCCATCCTTCACTCTTTGGGGAAGGCAATTTCCCAGAGAGTTGGCTATCAGGTCTTTTCAGCTGACACTTCAGTCTTCACCGAACCCTCGGTGTACGCGCATGCATGAATCCTTGAAAGTGCACACGCTAGATCTATTACCATTGTAATTACGTTAACGGGAAGTATATGGAAGACTTCGGGCAAAAGACAGAGACTGAACAAAAAGAAGCTTGCTACCTTACATCAAGTCATATTCCAGGTAGAGTTTAGCCTATTGTTAGCCTTTTTAGGACCCCTGGAAGGCTCTGCCGTCGAAAAAGTGCACGAAATGTTGCCTACAACACAGGAAGCAGTGTATCTCTGCAACTGAGTGTTTTCAGAGAAGTCCCCACAAATTTTTCGACCTCCGTTGCCTGCTGAGTACGTGACAGTATTTTCAGGACAAACAGACGCTCCAGAGGTGAGATGTGACTTAACAGGCAGAGAGACACACACGACAACTACAGTAACCCTCCTGGGCATGTGTGCCGAGGGTTAATGAGAAATACTCCAGGACAGTTTACAATAAACGTGGATTTGATATGGTGAGTTTTCCTTTTATATGCTTCAACATCCCAACTAAGCCTGCATACCGAGTGTATGCCTCACAGTTAGTGTGTATTAGTAGAATACGTGAACAGTTTAAGGATAGACACTACTAGAGGCTGATTAAGCAAGGATTTTAGTATTCATATTTATGTAAAGGTTTGCGAGATCTCATGCAAGTATCTTTTCCAGATGTGGTTATAGAATGTGTTGAACAGTTTAAGGATTGTGGGCCTGTAAACTTGTGTTGCATAAAATACATAATGGGAATAGAAGCCATAGAGGTCAGAAATGATGCTCCGGTCATCATTTGCTGGTTGGGGAGATCATGTGAAGGTGACAGAGTTTGTCGTTCTTACTCTTCTTTTCTGTAGCATACTGTACAGTAATCACTTATTTTTATCAGCAGGTATTTTCTAAGCCTAGAAACTGTTATAATTTCTATCATATTGTTCTAAGCCTAGTGGCTGTTGTTCTATTTTTTAAGTCTAGGGGATGCATCAGATTGTTGTCATTTGTGTGTATGTTTGTGTACATGGATGTGTTTGCTTAAGGACGCTTGTGTGTGAGTGTGTGTGTGTGTGTGTGTGTGTGTGTGTGTCTGTCACTCAACATCTCACTTCTTGAATGAGTAATCGTGCTATAAAAACACGTAGCCTCGGTTCCCAGGCCTTCCCTGTTGCGCGTAATTGTGAGCGTTTTTAAAATCGGGGAAGGCCTGGGATGAAATATCACGTGAGGGATGATGCGTAGCGCGCGCCCCATTGACCTCGAAGTCACTATCTAAGCTTCTCACTCGAAAATAGAGCTAGACTTATGCCAGTGTGAAGCGTAGTGTTTATATACTCACCAGCCACGTACATTTGTATGTCGAACGTCTCAGCTCTCGCGAGTATATATAATTTGTGAATGAGGCCAATAGCGGCGCGCGCTAGCGCATCTTCCCAACGTCTACCCTCACGTGATGTTTCATCCCAGGCCTTCCCCAATTTCAAATGTTTCCCTCCCCCGCACAATCAAAACGCGCACAATTACGTGCACGCGGGGAAGGCCTGGGAACCGAGGCTAAAAAACACGTACATAGCTAAAAAACACGTACATACTCAGTGGCATACGATCATCAAAAATATTGTGGGTACTTTTCTGAAACGACTGTGTTCAAGAGTTATGGCGTGAAACACAAGCGAAAGAGCCAATATGCTAATTACTCTGGCTTACCTGCGATCAGTTTTTCCTGTTCAATGTACAGCGAAGCACCAGAGGTTACTGCATAAGGGAATACAAGCATGCGTACTGCTCCAGTCAAAGCTATAGCACTTCCAGCCAGCAGCAGTGTAGGTGTACAGATCCACTTGGCTTGCTATTATGCGCACACGCGTACGCGAGGCATTTTGCGCATGGGCACCACCGAGGGTTCTGCACTTCAGTGCATTCATTTGTCTCTGTTACTGGATTGGGTTCCTTTTTTTCTTTTTTTCGCTCTTTCTATACACTATTTGCTAGTGTGCTATATATATATATATTCTTCTTCAGGATGGACTGTATGAGTGTATCCTCTGCTTCTGCTGCAGTACCTCTTGTCCAGCCTACTGGTGGCACCCTGAGAAATACCTGGGTCCTGCTGTTCTTCTCCAGGCATACCGATGGTTATCAGATAGTCGTGTGAGTGTTGCATGCTCCATGTTTACATATGAAACTGATACTACTAATATTTACAAGTAAATAAAAAATTTAGGAAATTTGAAGTGTAATATAGGGATTGCATAGAAATGAACAGAGACAAGATTGGGACACAGACATGCTATATACATGTAGATCAACATACCTTTGTTGGCACATTGATGCATATAGCATGTCTGTGTCTCTCTGTTCATTCTTAAGCAATCCCTTCAAATTTCCTATTTACTTGTCTCCTATCATTTTTTTACTATTGTAAGCAATAATTCTCACTAGCACATGCTCACCATATCCATAAAACATCTGGCCAATTATTGCTATAGGCCTACTCTGAGATTTTTTTAATATAATTAATGCATACAGATGCAGAAATACAGAAAAATGCATACAGATGCAGAAATACAGAAAAGCATTAGTTTTAGCAAATGGTTTGATAAACTGGTGACCTTGTGATGAGCGCAAAGCACATAACTGTTTAGGTACGAACGAGTTTATGAATAATACAGTACATGACACATTGAGTAAGATACAGTCTGCAATTTTTTAGTGTTAGGATGTTGAAGTATGATAGCAGATATGTGTAACTTGCATTCCATTACATATAACACATACGTAGAGCGAATTTTTGTACCTTCTCAAGCTTTCTTTTTCTCTCATAACATGAGGGTTCTGCACTTGGCAGGCATATTCTAGATGTTGTCTTACCAAGGCAATGTATAATTTAAAGAGGGTTGTCCAATCAGTGTTTGCATAGAAGTGTCTGTATAGTACACCAATTACTTTTCTTGCCTTTATGTACACAGAGTTTATGTGCTCGGACCATGAAAAATTGGAAGTAATTAACACTCCGAAGTATTTATATGCATGTACTCTTTCAAGTGAGGTACTTTCAAGATGTAGAGAGGGAGATACACAAGAGTGTCATTTCTTTGTTATTACCATACATTTACATTTAGATACATTGAATTTTAGGAAGTTTTCAGCTGTCCAATGATGGAGTAGGTCTATATCATGCTGTAGCTCATTGTAGTCCTCTAAACGCTTCATTTGTTTGTATAAAGGAATGTCATCTGCGTAAAGTATCAGCTTAGCTCCAGTGGATAAGCCAACTCTTGTAATTCTGTCGATATATCATAGAGTCGGTAGACTCTATATGTAGGGATGGCGCCGACACGCCCATTAGCCTTAACAAAAGTAACGGCTCAGAACTCCCGAACGCAGATGTTTTAAGCCTTTTCAGACAAACTACATGCTCTGAGAGCGCTTCTATACACTTTAATACTCTCAAAGTACGTAAAATATACAGCTACAGTGAATCTCGGAAATTTGTAAAAACCCGGATGTTCATCATCTTCTTCTTCTTCTCCTTCTTTCTAATTCAGTTCAAACGGCCTACCGCGAAACTGGGGTTAGTAATCCCTCTAATTCTTTCACGAAAATCCGTTATACTGGAGTGTACATGATCCTTGATGCACAAAATCTACATACCTTCTCCCAAAGCCATCAAACTCCAGGTCTGCAACCTTACAAGTGTTAGTTTTAGACGCCATTTTCTTCTTTGCTCACGTGCCGAACACGTGAAGTTAGTTTTGTGCATTATATAGTGATGCAGACTTTGTGTCCATCGAGCTGCCGCTGTTTCGAGCGCTGTGTTGTCTTTTTTGGCTACGTTGCTCCGTTTCTTTACTGTTGCAGGCAACTGGACCCACTGTTGTACTCAGTAGGCAATATTCGTACAAGACATGATGTAGGAGTCACTGAAAATTGCTAGATATCCTGATTATAGGTATGGACGGGAGGTAGAACTCTGCGCGGAAGTTAGTAGGTTTATATGTGTTGCTACACAACTAAAAAACCCAAGTGTAAAAACATTTTCACTAAAATGTTGAAGGATGTAGGGATTGAAGTGCCAAAAAGTATAGAAACAAGGTCAAAGTACACCATGCATGCAGACAAAGGCAGGGGATGATAGCATGCAACAATCATAACATGCGTAACCCCATATCCCTACATCTGTAAATGCTAAAAGGGGTTACGCATGTTATGATTGTTGCATGCTATCATCCCCTGCCTTTGTCTGCATGCATGGTGTACTTTGACCTTGTTTCTATACTTTTTGGCACTTCAATCCCTACATCCTTCAACATTTTAGTGAAAATGTTTTTACACTTGTATATATGAGGTCCCAGGAATGAGCCTTGTGGGACACCTGAAATGATGGGAACAGAGAGTGATGTAGCACCATTCACAAAGAACTCTTTAACTATGTCCAGTTAGGTAACCACATATCCATCTAATTAATGAAGGGCTAAAGGCAAATATCTTCAGTTATTCAATCAGGATGCGGTGAGGAACTGTGTCAAATGCCTTTTTAAGACTGCACAAATGTCAACTCCAACTGTCAATACTTTGGAACCAGTCATGTGTAGCACTGAGAAGAGCTAAAGCAGTACTCTTTTTTGTTTTGAAAACCCCACTGCCCTTCTGATATAGGGACAGTGAAGGACAGGTGCTCAGTTAGTAAAGTACAAACATGATGTTCCAGTACTTTACTCAAAGTAGGGAGTAGTGAAATTGGCCTGTAATTATTTGGGTTGGTGAGATCTTTGCATTTAGGTATGGGTACTACATTTGATGATTTCCAGAGTACTGGGAAACACCCTGATGCTAATGAGATATTGAAGAGTTTTGTCACTGAAGGGGCAATATTTGCTGCAACACCCTTCAGCATTCTTGCCGAAATTCCATCAGGTCCATTTGACTTGGAGACATCCAGGTTTTCTAAATTTAGCTTCACTTCTTCAACAGTACATAGAATATTGTCTTTTACTGGGTCTAGTTCGTCCAAATCAGCAAAGTTTAGAGGTGGAATTGAGCAGTTGTAGCTTTTGTTAAAAATAGAGTTGAGCATCTCTGCCTTTTCATAGTTCGTGGATGCATAGTTACCATTTTCTGATAGAGTTGGAAGTGTGGTCTTAGTCTTGTTTAGAGATTTAACTATTTTCCAGAAATCTTTCTTGTCCCAATATTTTAAACTCTTCATATACTTCCTTTTGGAGTACTTGAGCATAGTTAACCCTCGGCACATGCTTCTATATATATACATACAATGTATGTACTATGCACGTACATTCAAAATGAAATTATGTAATGGCTATACACATGTACATGTACATGTATTGCATTAAGAGGAGTGTTTAGTGCTATCACAAGAATCGCGAGGGTTAACAACATATGCTTTTGTTGCTATTAGCAATGATATCTTTGCACATGCTGACTTTCAGGTTGGTGGTTACCATGGCTGCTGAGTTTTGCTCATTTGTTATCCTTATTCATAGTACATTGCTGGGGTAACGATCAGTAGTAAGAACTGCAAGGGTTAAGGAAAATATTATACCCCTATTCCCCAGTTGGTAATAATATATTTCCACATGCAATGACTTGATTTATGGTTATTGAGGTATGCTTCTTCAAGAGAAGAAGATGCTGAAAACATGGCAAACATTTGGAAAGCACTTTTTGAGATATTATGCATATCTCACATCACAGATCAACCAATTTCTGTATACTATATGTTTTTTAAGTGCTCTCTACCCTGATATCATTATAAGTGAAACCACCTTCAAATTGAAAGTGAAAATGATATATGGTTTCCAATGGGGATAGACCATAGCAATCCCTATATACAGAGTACTACTGTACTGTGTGATACATACATGTACTGCAGTTCATGTTGTGCTCTTTTATATGCACATACACATCTTTCTGTTAGGATCAATTTAAGGATGAACGTCTAAAGAAACTCAGTGATCCATTTTCAGTCATGAGCTGTCACACTATCATGAACTGTACCAAGACATGCCCTAAGGTGATCTGTTTTGTACCTGAAATAGTGTGTACTAGCCAGATACAGCATCTGTTACTGGAAATGTATTTAAGTGTAGTGTGTTGTAATGCCTGCCTTTTAACAACAGGCTGTCTTGCACATACAATGCTCATCCAATGGTTACACAGTGCTATCCAAAATAGGTAGTACGGTGTGTAGTGATCGGTGTACTATCGTAAGATTGATTGTACTTTACCACCAAACCAGTTCCACATTAAGTTTTGTAGTAAAATGTATGGCCTGAGTTTACTACACCAGTGAGTGCAAGACTGCTCAAATCTGACTGACCTGCTATGTTGTGCATGTGTACTTAGGGACAAGCATATGAGCAATTACATATAGACAATGCAGGCAATCTGCATCCTTCGGTGGGCTCACTTCACTTGCCCAATTAACATAGCCATGCAATGCAGGTTCTCACACACATATATAGAGCAACTACATGTATTCAGGTTTGCAGTGCTTCTATTTGTCACTTGTATTGTTGAACAAATAGACTCTACAATTGATAATTCAATGAGGGCCCAAAGTTGAGTTGAGATTATACGAGTGGGACTCACTGCATGTGACACTGTTAGAGTTCAAGAAACCCAACATGCAGCGACTCTAAGATAATGACATAGCCATGTGGCTAATGTAAAACGATGACAACAATGTATGTGAATAGATAAAGCAACAATAAATGTCTCAACTGCGAAGCACCCGGCTTAGTTTGTCAAGACAGACCTGCCTGAGCATATGCAGGGTCTGGATCCTCATCTGTAAAGGTGGTCTCCCTGGACCACATGCAGCTGTCCTCAAGATGACCGAAAATGAAATACCCTGCTTCACTGCTGCAGTGGTTGAGGCTCCTTTTATGGAGTGAGAAGAGAAGACAGAGGTGTGCATCCCCGAGCACTGTTTTTAACCAATTTGCCACCCTCTGTGAGGACACTGGGGCATGTGGCCTTATATAGGATAGGTACAACTTGCTTGGTTTGCCGGAGCCATCCCTAAATTTGGCAGTCAGCTCCTAGTATTCCCTCAGGCACAAGACTACACACAAACTGTACCAACACTGTAACTTGTGAGGGGGAGCGAGCACCTGGTATCCTTTCTTCATGAGGGTTGTCAGAGTGAATGTTATGGGGAAATACTCTTGAACATGAGATCAATGTCAGCTAGTTCCGATGATCTGTTGGCATCCACCAATGCCATTAGCACCACTAGTTTCAGAGTGACGCTTTTCAGTAATGTGTCTATAGACTTCAGGTAAGTAGTAACCTGGTCCACATCCCATGATGTGGTATAACATGGAGCAGGTGGATGCGAATTATAAACATCCTTCATAACCCTAGTGACCAGAGGGGCCTGCCTAGAGGAAGACTTTCAACGTGCTGGTGGGTGACAGATACTTCCTTGTGTTGATTGACCAATACTGAAAGCTAGAAAATTCAGGAATACTGTTACAGGGGCAGAAAGGGGATCAACCTTCCCTCTGAAGCACCAGTGCCGTCTTCTCGTCTAGGCAGACTCGTATGCTGCATTGGTTCCACTGCTCCACCCAGCGGTGATAAGTGCCGTAGTCTCGTCTGAAACGCCTGTTTCAGAGAAGCAACTCCAGATACTTTCCAGGCAGCAAGTTGCACATTGCCAGACAGCATCTAATTGAACAGATCTAGGAGTGTTGGAGAGGAGGAAGATGAAGAGAAGGTTCCACCAGACTCTCCAGCAGCAAGGGGTACCAGGGCTGGTGGGGCCACACTGGAGCTACATGTATGAGCGTTGCCTGTTCGTGGGCAATCTTCTTGAGACAGGTTCCCAGAAGACAAAAGGGTGGGAAGGTGTACCCCTGCAATTCTGTCCCTCCCCTTGGCCTTCAGATGGTCCTGTATCGCATTGCATGATGGATCCTTCATGATGGACTTCCTTTCCTCCTCCAAGAGAGAGTAATTGTCTATGAATTTTGCCATCACAGCTGGGACCTCCCAGGAGTTATCAGTGGGTCGAACCCCACCATTTCGAAGGCCTCAGTGTCAGAGAGGTGTGTAATGGAATCCTCTTCAGCCACATCTTCTTGGTTTGTCTCGGCATCTGAAGATGTTTCAGGATCTTAGTCACAGTTAACAGGGAAGACAGGACGTTTCCTACTACCACGAGCAGGAATCTCGGAACAGGCGGCAGAGGAAGACGACGCCACCTCCCATCCAGTCGGACCAGGAGGGGCGGCGCGTCGTGCCACGCGGATGGTAGTGGAAAAAATGGCAGGAACCACCACGGTGGTGGTGGCACAGGCCAGCTGCCCGATCTTTCATGACACAGATCCTGGGTGTGGACCTCAGCCGGCATCATCCCACTGGGGGAAGGGTGAGAGGGATCGGGAGAAATGGTCCCACTAGGGGTGGACTTGCAATCCCGTCTGCAGACCACCCATAAAACGGCTTGTTTGTTGGAGGATCCTTTAGGAGTTCCTCTATATATGATGCTTGTTCTTTCAGAATTCTCATTTCCAGCGGTAGAAGTCATGTTACTGACCTGCCATTGGAGCTACTTGTTGCTTCACTTCAGCTGTCGTGTGCAGCAAAGAAATAACTAAGAGTGCCCTGCACATGCCCAGTCTTATGTGGGTGGAGCCTGGACTTCTAAATCAAGCCGTTAGGAGCTTTAAATTGCTTTGCTGTATTGTGTGTGTAAATAAAGAATTTACAAGTGTCACATTGCAGCGAGTCCCATGAAATATAATTCATCACATTTACCTAAATCATGATCAGAAGATATATGTATGCATTCTAATTTGGAGAATGATCTACTGTGTGAACACCCCAACACAGATTCCTTAGCCACTCGTCCCCTAGAAAGTGTTGGTATAACAGATTTTACTGCTGAAGGCATATTTTCAGCCCTGAAAGATACCTTGGAACACAACCATTTATGCATTTAGACTTTTACTTCTGACATGTATTGAAAGTGGTGCATAGTGGTGTGATTGCAAAGATTAGTTCAACCGAAGATCATTGATGTGCACTGTTATATGCCAAGCTTGGTTATAAAATCAGTCGACTCCTAAAGGTTGATAATTTATCACTTCTGAAACAGTGTTGATAGGATTTTATCCTTGAGAGAGTTTGCTGAGTTAGAGTTCAATAGTATTCTCACCATGATGATGTGGAGAAGCCAGGGGTATATATATATACGTCACACTAATGAGCAAACCATCTACAAAGCTTTGGCTATATATGTTTTATTAATGTGCTGCCAGTGTTTGATAGGTTCAATACTTTCAAAGTCAGTATTAACAGCTCATAAACCGTATGGATAAAGCATGTCTTCAAAGAACAGTATTTTTATTAAGCCAGAAGTTATTATCCCAGCACTCAGATGACAAAGCTGAAGTTTTTCATGACCAGTCTACCAGATGATAAATTATATATTTGTGATGATACGACTGCCCTGTTGGTAGATAACCAAGGTGAAGTTATGAATGAATTGAAAAGGGAGTTATGAAATTTTTTTCACAGAGGCAGTTAAAGAAGTTCGATTTTACATATCCTTTCATTCCTCAACAGTTGGGGCCTATAAGGAAAGTAACTTTGACAAATAGATGAAATCCCTCCAGTCACTTTAGACAGAGCTGTATTGTGGTTGTTACATTACTGACACTGATGCAGTGAAGTTTTCGGTAATGAAGTCACCCATGGGTGAATACAAACACAGGAACCTTGCTACAGGTGCCCTAAGCTATTCCTACATCCAATGCTGATCAGCTGAGTTTCAGCCGTGTACAAAGAATCAAAACTGATTTATGATCATCTTTATCTACAAGTACATACTTTATTTGGCAGTATCTAAATGCAGTGAACAGACCAAGATCAATTAAGGAGCCTTTCTTTGTTCGAGCTAAGATTATAATGATAGATTAAACATTTTTACTCTGAACCTGTTGATGCCTACTTGGAGACACTGAAATTGAGTGATATATGTATACCATCTCCCGCTATTTGGCAGATTAACTGTAAGCACTGCACAGCCCTTCTCTTAGGTACTAACAAGACCTTACTTAACTACACCTACCTTTTGCTCAAAAATGAGGTTTCTCCATCACAGCTATATGAAAATGGATCTGTTTTGTGGTTGATTACTTTATTTAATTAATAGTGAGTGATCTACAGGTATTGTTTCATATCACCTTTTGGTCAAACTTTGACATGCACCACTAGAAGTAGAAGTAGATGGAGGTCATATGATGGTTGTCAGTCAGGGTCATGGTTCATGTAAATAATAATTATGAGATCCTCTGTCTAGCATTGAATAAGCTTACAGTGTACAAAATAATATTCTAGGATTGCGTACCTTAAAAAAAGACCAAAAATACTTTAACAATCTTAAGATGGAATAATCTCTGGTTTTACATGTAAAATGCAGGAGTTCTGTTACATTAGGTGTCGGGTTTACATGTAAAATGCAGGAGTTCTGTTACATTAGGTGTTATCTTTACATACAGAGTGACTGACTTTGGTAGATGATTATGGATACTGTGAACCACTTTTTCCATCTATTCTGCAGGGACTAAATCCAGGCAGAGCTATTGCTGAGATCAAGAAAATGCTTGCTACATCCTAGCATTTGCAAACACATAGAACAGTAATTGTGTATGTTAACTGCTGCATGGTATGTACATACATGTATGTATAAGATGTACAGTCATGTGTGTCTATGAACGCAACTTATACAAAGACATTGTTGGCTAGGGTGCTGTTTTTGGGTACTGTTTTTTGTACTATAATTAGGGGTGAGCATGAGTCACCACCAACGGTACTTAGTTTCCATATTGCATGCACGTTACATTTAATCTGACATATATAAAAAATAGATGAATAGTTCAATATAATGACATAACTAGATGAATGTTCTGCACTGTGAGTGAACATAGTGAACCGACAATGCTGAGCAATCACCTAGTTAGGTTATTCTTGGTGACTGATAACTAAAATTATAAAAGTAATACAATTTGCTTTATGTAGTATTATAGAACCATCATACTGCTTCATCCTTATTTCCTCTTAGAGGGTACTGTTTAATAAAGTGTATCAAATTTAGAAGAGCAGCTGGAGTCATCCCTTGAACTTTCCTTGCTGCTCCAATCTAGAAACAAAAGTGATACAATTACTGTACATGGAGGACATGTTAATTGCATATGGTACACGAACTGCAAAGAATTATACAAGAAACACAACACATGGAAGCAGGTGAGGATCAAGAATATGTTGCTTGATATATAACATTCTAGCTTCAACAAAAAACTTTGATCCAATGTTTCAACACCATATTACATGTTATCATCACAAGTGTTTCTCACTACACTGAACATTTAGTGGAATGTGATACATCATGGAGTGGTAGTTACATTGTCATCATCAGGGATGATAGAATTGTTTCACTTCACTGAACATTAGTGGAATGTCCTACATCATATATAGTTAAAATGGAATGATAGTTACTATGGAATGATGGTTAGACAATTACAGCCTGGTATATATATTGGTGGATTAAAGTTTTGTTGAAGCCAGAGATCCGAGCACTGAGGATCTAGCTACACAGGCTTGTATAGTTCTAATGTGGTGTAAAATTCACCTAATATAGTGCTTGCCCCTGTCTACTACGTCAAGCCTGCCAGTAAACACAACTGGTATTTGTAATATGAAGAAACAAAACAAATGCTAAGTTGGAATGGATAAAATGGCTAAGATAGAGCCCGATAGAAATACAAAAGGTAGTGCTTAACCCACATGCACTCCATGAACGCCATAAAATGACCATATCTGGAATACGCCAAGGGCAATTTTTTGTTTTATTTGAGAGACTGGACTTTGGGAACTGATTGCTTTGCATGTGTGCCATGTACCTAAAAACATTGCAATCCTTTCTGAAATTTGTCATGCAACATCTATCTCCATATGCCATGAGTCTAACTGCTCATGCAAAGTGCAAAATAAAAAACGTCGATCCTTCGTAGACTTTACCATCTGTTGATGCCAGCAATTTGATGAGCTACCTGGTGTTACAGAATATGAATGCAGATCATGGGTAAGCCCAAGTAGGCTAGATCTAATTAAAATCTAGCATATTGGCTCTTTCGCTTGTGTTTCACGTGATAGAGTTATTTATCAAACTTTGCCAGGCATCTGATTTCGACAGTCTAAACAGCGTGTTTAACAGTGTCCTGCTAAATGGCAAAATTAGCTTCTGCACAGAACATATACGGAAGTTACTGCTGAGACTTGTATTCAATTGTATTGTATTACAGTGTATGTTCAGCTGAGAACATTGTTTTATCAAATTTTAATGTGTGATTAACTAATTACACCCACATTAAAGTTTGATAAAACAATGTTCTCAGCTGAACATACACTGTAATATGTTAATACAATTGAATACAAGTCTCAGCAGTAACTTCCATATGTGTTCCATGCTGAAGCTATTTTTGCTGATTCAGCACATTAATTCATCAGGTACCAGCTGTAGCAGGGCATTGTCAGGTTCTCTTGATGCAGCGATTGCTCCACTTTACAGTACGCTCTATGTAGAGTTAATTTAGTGTGTATTAGCTAGGCTCTAGTTCTGTTTTTCAGGCAAAAACGAAAATAGATGTCGGGCTGATGAAAATCGAAGTGTTCGGCAGGTCACTTCTCACGTTTATCACTTCGCTTCTATTAAGCTGAATCTCTTCAAACTTCTAAATGTTGCCCTCATACCTGTCTGTAAGAGCATCTAGTTAGATTTAACAGGACACTGTTGAGCGTGCTGTTTAGACTGTCGAAATTAGATGCCTGGCGAAGTTTGATGAATTACTCTAACACTGAACGCAGTCGTTTCAGAGAAATCCCCACAATATTTTTGACGATCGTATGCCATGAGTATGTACTTTTATAGCATGATCACTCATTCGAGAAGTGAGATGTTGAGTAACAGACACACACACATACACACACACACCCACACCCACACAAACACAAACACAACTGACTACAGTAACCCTCACTCATGCACGCCGAGGATTAATAGGCATATATTATAAAGGGAAAATAAGGGCTGGAATACAGTCTCCTGATGTAATGTAAACGTACGATATAAGACAGGTGTCTGACAGAGCCTACAAGAAGACAAGGTACATGTATGTATACGGTGACAGACAATTGTTCTAATCCAGCTGCACATGGAGAGATCTATAACACTGGAGAGAGGGCCCTGTCTTTATTCATTGGATGTTTCTTGCCAGATATATATCATGTCTTTAACAGTGGTCATGCTATAAACTGGGACAATGCTAGAGTAATAGATACATGCCATCATTACCACACACGCATATTTCAAATTCTGGAGTCATGGTACGTATATATCTGGCAAGAAACATCCAATGAATAAAGATAGGGGCCCCCTCTCCAGTGTTTATAGATCTCTCCTTATGCAGCTGGATTAGATAATTGTCTGTCACCATATACGTACATACATGTACCTTGTCTTCTTGTAGATTCTGTCAGACATCTGTCTTATATCGTACATGTACATTATATCTGGAGACTGTATTCCAGCCCTCATTTTTCCTTATATGCTTATATTCTATCTGTTATGTTACTAAGCATTTCTCCCTTTAGTTCTCATATGTATTTGTGTCGAAACGTTGGATTATTTTTGACTTCAAATCATCAGTCAGTATTTGGCTAGTGCACTTAGCATGGACTCTACAATTACCCTTCCTAGCCACTCAGGCCTTTTTAGTATTATATTTGCTAGGGAGTATACAACAATGAAACACATTCCATTAAAATGTTAAAGGATGTAGGGACAACAGTGCCAACAAATCTGAGAAACAAGCGCAGTATGTATGTGTATAGCATGACAGGGGATGAAGGCATGCAACAACAATAACATGTATAACGTGGGTTACGCATGTTATTACTGTTGCATGAGCTCATCCTCTGTCTTGCTGCATATATACTGCACTGTCATCACTACATTCTTTAAAACTTTAATGATTACTCCTGTGTATATTACAACTCACTGTAAGTGGTTGACTTTTGGCCAGCTCCTCACGGCACTCCATAGATAAGTTACTCATCCTCAAAATAGAAAAAGGAAACATAATATGTAGATCATTGATATTGAGCAATAAATGGTTGTGTTATCTCTACCTTTCATAAGAAATTTGTCTTGGAATCAGAAGGTTATCCTGTTGTTCAATTCTTTGAATTTCAGACAGCTGTCTTTCAATTAGGTCCTCATAATGTGCTAGATGTATAAGAACATACACACAGGTATGGAAATCAGAAAATGATATACAGATACATAGCATGCCAGAGATGGTATTTATTTGGCGAGCGGAGCGTGCCCACCTACTCATGTCAACAGGCTGATTTTCTATATGTATCTGCACTGTACATACGTACCGTACTGTTACACGTAGTTCTAATTTTACACAAGGTGGGCTCAATCCGCTCGCCAAAAATGCGCTGCATTCACCTAGTTACTTAGCGTTTACAAATTGAGCACTTAAAGTCTCATGATACAATAGTGTGTAAGGTTTATTGAAGAGTCAGAAGACTGGTTTTACCTTGATGGCTGATGGATTTATAGCTTCCAAAATATAACCTGCTTTACAAGTCGTTTGTACCATAGAAAATACACTGCTACAGTGATACCAAAATTGCTGATTTCTCCACCTATTATTAGAGAGAACTACATACTACACTACTGGCACCTTCATTTACAAAACTACTGCTTTATGGTATATGCATGATCCTAGTTTAAGAGGTTCTATGTAGACCCTCTGAAAGAGCAAAAAATAAGCCTAAACATTCATATAATTGTCTCTTGTTATGCAATGTGACCATGTGTAACAGAAAGGGGTAGTGGGGTCCACATTGTGAACTGATTAACTTTGACAGTTGGTAAATACGTGTAGGAAAGTGCATTCTCTGCTTGACATAAAATGTATTACTCATAGGAAGAGATCTATAAATCACTGACAATTGCTAGAGATCCCCTGCCTTTGCCTTTGCCACAGGCATAGAAACTGGGTTCGGGCTGATGGGTCCCCCAAAATTTACAATGATGTATGATTCGATCTTAACCATGTAAAGATCTCAACATGGTCAGGCTTACTACTCACCTGCAGATATTTCAGGAATATGTATTGATGAAGGCTATTTGTTGCGTTGTACATAAGGTGAGTATGGTTCTTCAGTGATTAAACACAATAACAATATCTATTCCAAACTAAATGTTTCAACCCAGACAGCCTTTATCAGTAACTGAGATGTTGATATATCCATGGATATATGTAACACCTGAGATGGTCAGTTGTAATGGTGACGTGTACATGATATACAATACACATGTATGTGGTGCACAAGATTGTTAACGCTAAGTTACACATAAGGGTTCCAAAGAGAGTCAAGATAAGACTCCACAATCCATGTTGAGGTTGTTAGTCCTTCTGATACTAATAGCCTCTTTAATCCTCCTCTTCATGAGGTGCTGTACATTTGCCTCCAAAACCTCAGTGTCCATCCATTGTACATACATCGTGACCAGTAACCCTCCCCTATTCATATCAGGAGGACTAACAACCTCAAAATGGATTGTGGAGTATGTCTTGACTCACTTTTTTGTATGAAAACTACTAGTTGTTCTCAGGGGATTGTATATGTCATCATAACATGATCGGCTAAGATGAGGATTATGACATATGTACCTACGTACATACCAATACTTACACTGGTTTCCTACCTTGAATATGCAGTCTCTGGCAAATATTAGCGTCTTGTAACAAGTATGAGAATATATCAGGATTCTTTGAAGCAAGCTGGAACAGAGGTATGTTTATGTTCTTTAGAATGGTCCACGCACTGAAGAGAAAACACACAGGAAGCAGTAAGAAGAGTACATAAGACAATTCACGCTTTCCTGAACTACGTACCACATAACATAACATAACCATAACTCTGTTAGAGTATGCTACTGTACGTCCTTGTTACTGTACGTCCTTGTTAATGCACATAAAAATTTATCTGGTGGGCACAGTTTACTTGACATATGTATACTTGCTTTCTATGTGAATTGGTAACTTGTTTTCACTGCATGTGAACATATGTGTGCAATCAAGCTGCTGTTAAGGTTACAAGGCACTTGCACCAAATAGTTTTTTCTTAAGGTTACGGGTATGTAATGATCTAATTAAATATTCATAAAACAGCAACGTGTGTCCCAGCCAAACTCATAAAACAATAAAAGAGATATTTATATCACTAAAAGGACTGATAGTGCTCATTTTCAACGGTCACGGACATCTTGGTCAAAAGCTGTGATGACGTCATGAATAATGTCTGCCTGTTTGGAGTTAGATGCGGCACGCATTCAAGTTGGGACCACAAATTGGAAAACTTCTACGTCAACTTTTGAGCTACATGGATCCGTCAGAAGTATTTACTCTGTTAAATCTTATTATACGAATCCCGTAACCGTAAGTGTAAACAAAGTATCTTGTGATATGCAATTAAGCAAAGTCTGTACATAGAAGAGGCTCCATACACGTACTTAGTGTGGGATACACTTCTGTGGATCACACGTGGGCAGAAAAAAACAGAGTTAAACCAACACACACTTTCAAAAGCACATACTGCATACGACAGGTCTCGTAATACTTACCTTTACTAGTTCAGCCGTTTGCTACATACAGATAATACATACACTCTAGGCTCTAGACTCTGCCCAGCATGGAATTAGCCTAATGCTCACATAGGTGGGTGAAGGTTGTTCAATAATTAGTTATGCCTATTCTGAGATAGGCTGAGTTCTCTGATAGAAACAAGGCGCAGTATGCTGGCATATTGTACCATATTTAGGATTACCTTCCTACACTAGCTTTCTTACCAAACCTTCACAGATGTGTAAAAACTGTAACTGTGTACCATACACAGCCTCTTTCAGCATACAGGTTTACTGCACTATACTGCACTATACCTTTTCCACTCATGTCCAGTATTGCCATGTAATGTCATAATTGTACATGTAACTCCATAGATACACTGGAAGGCCATGATATGTACCATATGTCACAGTTACCTCCTTTGTTTGTTCCTATGTGTACTTTGTCAGAGTATTCCTGCATACCACAGTAACTCTGGCAGTACGTGTACATTACGTGTACTGCCACTGCATCATACCCCAGAGTATCCCTGCATACCACAGTAACTCTGGCAGTATGTGTACATTACGTGTACTACCACTGCATCATTACCCTTCTGTCAGAGTATCCCTGCATACCACAGTAACTCTGACAGTACGTGTACATTACGTGTACTGCCACTACATCATTACCTCTCTGTCAGAGTATCCCTGCATACCACAGTAACTCTGACAATACGTGTACATTACGTGTACTGCCACTACATCATTACCTACAATGTATCTGTCAGAGTATCCCTGCATACCACAGTAACTCTGACAGTACGTGTACATTACGTGTACTGCCACTACATCATTACCTCTCTGTCAGAGTATCCCTGCATACCACAGTAACTCTGGCAGTACGTGTACATTACGTGTACTGCCACTGCATCATTACCTAGCCTCGGTTCCCAGGCCTTCCCCGTTGCGCGTAATTGTGCGCGTTGATTGTGCGGGGGAGGGAAACATTTGAAATTGGGGAAGGCCTGGGATGAAACATCACGTGACACGGGTGTTAATTTCAATTTTACACGGACACTAAGTTTTACCGGAAGTAGCTACATGATTATTACAAGCGCTACTTTTCAAACCGGCGCTAAAAGAACTGCAACGTACTATTGCTCATATAAGCGCCAGAAACGTAGCCACACCCAAACTAATTAGCTACACGTGTAGAAGATGGATGTAGCTGTGTGGCCGTCTTTGTCCCGTTCAAATTGCTCTTTCAGCGACTAAGTTACACAGGCTGACGTCCTGACTCTGGATTTTGGGGTCCTCTGCAATCTTGTCTCTTTCTGTTGATACGCTATTTCTACTGGGATGGGGTCTGTTCTACTAAATAGTACGAAGGTACGACTACTTACTGTCTATGGTTTTTTATTGCGCAATTTTTTCTGCTACCTTTCACGATTCGTCAAATTATCATCTTGTACGGTAATGTACTGGATTGAGTGTATATAGTGTAGAGCCATAACTAGGCAACACTGCTGGATAGTCCTTATGTGTAAATTATTTTGTCTTTCTACGCCTTTTCACAGGTACAGGGCGTGATTCAACAAGAGCTGGAGCAGTGTGAAGGTAGTGCTCCACCACTTTCTGTTTCAGCCGTGTCAGCCGATCAGGAATTGAACAGTAGGTGCGGTCAAGAATGTTGAAGTACTTGTGTATACTTTCAGCTCCCTGTTCACCAAGGAATCCACATCCTACCCTCCATTTTCTGATGAATGGTAGTACGTGTTCTTCCATAATGTGCATTTTGGGTAGTACTGAAGCCCCTGGGAAGGTTTTGCGGTAATATGCCATGAATCGTGGAATATTCAGGTCTGAATGGACAAAAGGAAAAGACTTAGACAGTGCTGATTTTTATTGTAAAACCTCCCTACCTAGTTCATTTATTTCCTCTTCAGTAATTTCACACTTGTTGTACAATTTATGGCAGTTCCCAAAAAGTGTGAATGCTTCCCTAAATCGCTCCACCACTAGCTGGGCCTCGGCCTTAATCCCCTCCTCAGACTGCCTATCAGAGATGTCTTCAATGCTTTTTAGAAGTATCTCAAGATTCTTTGGCTATTGGTAAGTACATGTATATACTTTTATACATATATGATGCACATTATTGGACATACTTGCAGAGTGCGGTGAACATGGTTTCCTATAAAGGAACCAGAATAATATGCTTGTCGTTGAACATGGAAAGTGCTCATTGCCTCCTCTATTCCCTTAAGGAAAGGACCATCCCTGTCAGAAAATCCCTCATTCAGCACTGCCTGTAAGGACTGTATCTGTGTTTCCTACATTGTATATGAATGTGTCGTTAGTTGATTATGCATTGTTTTCTCTCCCATACCAGCTGCAAAACTTTCGCCTTTGTCTCAGCTAGTATGTTGATCAGATGTTGATATTCGGTACTATTTTCAGGTGATGCAGATGAGAAAAGGGATATCATCATTCCAACTTGTTCCATTCCATCTGCTAAGTTCTTTTGCTTCTGTAACTCCTCCTTCAGGCTTGTCTGCTCAGTAAGTACTTCTATGTACCTCTCATATGAGGGACCTGCATCAGCACCTATAAGTACAGTTCGCAGATCCAGTTTGATGCAGGCTGTCTCAAGGAGGTTGTATAGTCTCAAAAAAATGCCTAAACTGATGTGAAGTCCTGGGGGACATACCTGTACAGAAATGTGTTAATATGACTTTGCATAAAAGAGATAGTACTCCCCTACTTGGATTAGTGGAATACTGGGGAAAATAGGGACACCAATGGCATTGTTATAAAATTTTGCTTTTTTGAAATCCCCTCCGTCGGCCAAGAATCTGTGGTGGTCTTCAATGATGGCCTCTGTTGTACGTGTCTGTATCTGACCACGTTCATGTGGAGGTACTTTCAGTTGGTCTGATGAGATCAAACACCACAGGCAACAGTGACGGCCTTGAGTGTTTAGGTATAATATTACATACACTTGCTGTAATAGAGCTAAAGTACGTGTACCTGCTGCTCCTGATAGGCCATACATGTTGGCTAGAAAGTCGTAATCCCCGAACATAAATATTCGTACTGATTTTCCCCTGTAATTGGTGTTAATATGTTTTCACATCTGTTCACATGTGTTCACACATCATGAATACCAACCTCCATGTTGCTGTAGAAATGTTAGAGATTTGATCTCTGTATTGATCTAAGCAAATGTGGAGATTTGCTGCACTGTCGTGGCCCTCATATAGTGCAAAAACACATGTGTTTTCAGGTGCATTGGGGTTTGTGGTATTCCCTATCTGGAAGGACATCTTAAAACTTCTACCTCCTTTGTCACCCCCCACCTTCACCCACACTTCCTCGTGTGGAATGGCATCTGAATGCCAGGTAAGTCGGTTGGCTCTGTAGCATGGGTATGTATACATGTATTCACTAGTCTACATGTACAGGTGCATATTCGTACTGTCTGTTCTGCTCCAGCACGGACTGAACCTTTTCCCAGAGGTGAGGGACGTACACAAATGGTGCTGGTTGCAGAACTGTGTTGTCTCTAGGGGCTGTGAAAGGAGCAACTTCAGCTGCAATGTTATCTCCCACTATTTCAGCTGCTTCTCTTCTCATTTTGCCTTCAGATGCAACTGCAACTCCCCACTCCTTAAGCCATCTGTGGTTCAAGTTCCCAGTTGTGTACATGTAGCTTCACAATACATATGTGTTACCTTTACCTACCTTCTCACAATTCTCATTTTATTCCATGGTATGATTAGATCAGCCTTTAGTGCCAAACTCTCACTTGCTGGAATAACTACCTTCATCCCTCCCTGCAACCCCTCTAACAAGGCCTCTCTCTCTGATATGGAGCGGGTTCTTGCTTCCTCTGCAAACTGAGTAGAAGAGCATCCTCCACTAACCACTTCCCGGACTACCTGAAGGGATATTGCCCGTCTGTGTTTAGTCCGCTGGCTTGCATTGTCACTGCTGACCCGAGGACTTGGCACTGGAACAAGTGTGATGGGCTGTATAGTGTGTGTATCCTTTGAAGTAATGTATTTATACATATTTGTGTACCTAACCTGACCCCCAGTTTTTATTGATAGCAGTGACTGTGAACTCTGAGAGATAGCCCTCCTGGTCAGGTTACTCTTCAACCTCTCCTCTATGGGAGTGAGTGGCTCATCTAGGCCTTTGTTGAGTATAGCCTCAACTGGTAGCTCTTTGCACACAGCAGGTTTGCTGATGCTACATGTATGAGAATTGTAGTTGGCAAGTTTGGCACTCATGCCACATTTCTCACACACCACCTCTACCCTTCCCAGGAGGTTCTGGATGAGAGTTGAGGCCCTTCTGATAGTAGTAGATGTTCGAATGTGGTCACTGTAGCAGCAAGGGCACTGAACATCTTGTGTGATGTGAAGCCATTGAACAAGACATTCGCAGCACACAATGGATGAACAAGTTGTCAGCTCAATGGGCCTTTGCACTATCTCAGTACATATTGGGCATGTCAGGTCATCTTGTGTGTTGATGCATTTCACTGACGTTGGGCCCAGTATAGGAGGTGCTGATTTTCGTGTGTGTAGGATTAGAGCTCTAATGCTCTCTTTCTGTGGTCTTCCTCGAAGTGGTTTCTTTTTCTTCCCTACTTTCAGTTGAGATTGTATATGAATGCAAATTGTACAGTCTTCTCCGCTGTGTGCATGCCACTGAAACACTACTCGGTTGTGTTCTTGTTCTTTTTTAGTGGCGTGGTATATCACTCCACGGCATCTGTGACAATACTTTGGTGGATGAACGTTTGGGTTATCATGCTCTACTGAGATGCCAAACACCTTTTCCAGAATCCCTTTCCCACTACTAGTACTGTAGCTAACCCTGCCACCAGCACTGAGGGCTCCACCACAGATTCTGCATAATTTATTGAGATTGCTTTGATGATACTCCATGTATATCTGTGATGTTATGAATACTATAATAACTTCCAGTGGAAAAATTTGCGCAAGACCGGACATACCTGTGGTTAGAAAGCCACGCTCGTGTAGTGGTTCACCTCCGTTACTTCCGTTGGGAAATTAGCGGTGCTAGCAGGAGCGGCTTGTTTACGTGCGAGGTACGACGGAGGTAGTATGTAAGCAGAGCTCTCGCAGTTTGAAAGCAGCGGTTTAGTGGATGCGCAATGGTATCCCATGGATACGGTAAGACATGTACGCACAATTTTCGACAGTCTTTGTTGGGTGTTAGTTACCGTTAGCGTCCTATGAACGCTAATATTTCAGAATACGTTGCTATGGTGCGTTGCTAGGGGACATGTAATACATTTGAGTTTACGGTACGCTCTAATTAAAAAACTAAGCGCCGTCGGAAAACACCCGTGGTGAGGGGTAGACGTTGGGTAGACGCGCTAGCGCGCGCCGCTGTTGACCTCATCAGAAATTCTTATATACTCGCGAGAGCTGAGATGTTCGACGTACGTGGCTGGTGAGTATGGAGTATATATACGCTACGCTTACACTGGCGTAAGTCTAGCTCTATTCTCGAGCGAGAAGCTTAGGTAGTGACTTCGTTGTCAACGGGGCGCGCGCAACGCGTCATCCCTCACGTGATGTTTCATCCCAGGCCTTCCCCGATTTTAAAAACGCAGATCTACGCGCAACGGGGAAGGCCTGGGAACCGAGGCTAATCATTACCCTTCTGTCAGAGTATCCCTGCATACCACAGTAACTCTGACATTACACGTACATTACGTGTAATGCCACTGCATCATTACCCCTCTGTCAGAGTATCCCTGCATACCACAGTAACTCTGACAGTACGTGTACATTACGTGTACTGCCACTACATCATTACCCCTCTGTCAGAGTATCCCTGCATACCACAGTAACTCTGACATTACACGTACATTACGTGTACTGCCACTACATCATTACCTCTCTGTCAGAGTATCCCTGCATACCACAGTAACTCTGACATTACACGTACATTACATGTACTGCCATACATCATTACCCCTCTGTCAGAGTATCCCTGTATACCACAGTAACTCTGACATTACACGTACATTACGTGTACTACCACTACATCATTACCTCTCTGTCAGAGTATCCCTGCATACCACAGTAACTCTGACATTACACGTACATTACATGTACTGCCATACATCATTACCCCTCTGTCAGAGTATCCCTGCATACCACAGTAACTCTGACATTACACGTACATTACATGTACTGCCATACATCATTACCCCTCTGTCAGAGTATGATGAGCTATGTAGTTGACAGAATGCATTTCAAGGGGCATGTTGATCAATGGTGCCGAAAGAATTGTGATCCAGACAAGTTACCAGCCATGGAAATGGTGCATACATACATGTACATTAATTATACATCGTTGACAATTCGTTCTTTTCCACTTCTCACAGGTCAATAGTGAAATATGTGAACAAACATTCGCGTGGCTCTCACGCTACTCAAAAATAACACGTCATATGAACAGAGAGCATTTTATGTTTTTCATTTTATATCTATGCGAACTACATAACAGATAATTCACAAGTTAAACACTTTCATACTCATTTTCAGATAGTGCATTATCATACACACACAACCTCCAAGAAATGTCACAGTGTTATACCCTACCACTAAACAGCGTGCATAATGCTTGAATACTACTCACTGCCGGGGTAATAGTGAATATTTCCCCCCCCCCCCCAAAGTTGTCCCCCCGGACATTATTCACTAGTGAATATTGTCCCCCTTGGTGAATAATGTCCCCCACAAGATTCCTTCTTAAAACAACTGTAGTTCATCTCCTACGACATTTCTGTTAGGGGGGACATTATTCACTAGTGAATAATGTCCCCCCTAAAGTGCAGCTGGCTGACCGATAGCCTCGCGTGGGGGAGGGGACGAGGCTGTAGCAGTTCACACTGAGAGGTATGTAAACTCTAACCACTATCCCTAAAGCTCTGTTATTTAGGGATAGTGCTTTACATACCTTGGTCAGCTACGTGCCTCGCCTCCTCCCCCACGCGGCCTGGGTACGAGGTAGCACGTGGATTTCCAAGTGCCTTAGCGCTGCCTTTAATTTTAGATGTTATATGTGTTTTTGTGTTGTTATACACACCGAGAGAGAGAATAAAATAATGCGTTGTTGCGGTTCGCTTGCTAACGTCGTGTGAGTGCTGGAGCGATATTGAATACTTCTGGGAGGGGGACAGTATTCGCTAGTGAATACTGTCCCCCTACCATAAAATTACCACGTTTGATATCTTGGAAGACTTTCAGAGCTTTCTACGATGGGGGACATTATTCACTGAGGGGGGACATTATTCACTAGTGAATAATGTCCGGGGGGACAGTATTCACGGGGGGACAGTATTCACTCCGACACCGGAGTTACTGTAGTGTACAGGAATACTCTGACAGAGGGGTAATGATGCAGTGGTAGTACACGTAATGGACACGTACATTGTGTACTGTCAGAGTTACTGTGGTATGCAGGGATACTCTGACAGAGAGGTAATGATGCAGTGGCAGTACACATAATGTACACGTACTGCCAGAGTTACTGTGGTATACAGGGATACTCTGACAGAGGGGTAATGATGCAGTGGTAGTACACGTAATGTACACGTACTGTCAGAGTTACTGTGGTATACAGGGATACTCTGACAGAGGGGTAATGATGTAGTGGCAGTACACGTAATGTACACGTACTGTCAGAGTTACTGTGGTATACAGGGATACTCTGACAGAGGGGTAATGATGTAGTGGCAGTACACGTAATGTACACGTACTGCCAGAGTTACTGTGGTATACAAGGGTACTCTGACAGAGGGGTAATGATGCAGTGGCAGTACACGTAATGTACACGTACTGCCAGAGTTACTGTGGTATACAAGGATACTCTGACAGAGGGGTAATGATGCAGTGGCAGTACACGTAATGTACACGTACTGTCAGAGTTACTGTGGTATGCAGGGATACTCTGACAGAGGGGTAATGATGCAGTGGCAGTACACGTAATGTACACGTACTGTCAGAGTTACTGTGGTATGCAGGGATACTCTGACAGAGGGGTAATGATGCAGTGGCAGTACACGTAATGTACACGTACTGCCAGAGTTACTGTGGTATGCAGGGATACTCTGACAGAGGGGTAATGATGCAGTGGCAGTACACGTAATGTACACATACTGTCAGAGTTACTGTGGTATGCAGGGATACTCTGACAGAGGGGTAATGATGCAGTGGCAGCACACGTAATGTACACGTATTGTCAGAGTTACTGTGGTATGCAGGGATACTCTGACAGAGGGGTAAAGATGTAGTGGCAGTACACATAATGTACACGTACTGTCAGAGTTACTTAGGTATGCAGGGATACTCTGACAGAGGGGTAGAGATGTAGTGGCAGTACACGTAATGTACACGTACTCCCAGAGGTAACAGGACATGGGGTTAGTGCAGTGAGGAGTAATTTGGTAGTGGTACATGTAGTGTATTGGCTGACTGTCAATCATGTGGTGTTACAGTCTGTCAGAGTTACTATGGATTTTTGAGAAAGTCCCTGACAAAACATGGCAGCACTGGACATCACTCACCTTTTCAATTTAAAATCATCTGAGACTGGGTTTCCAATTAGCTTTGTCCAAAATGTAGAAGAAAATTTCATGTTACTGCAGGTAGAGAATTGATGTGCATATACATGAACAAATTGAAAAATGGAATCTAGCAATTGGGCTTAGTTCTCATTCTGAGAGCCAGATGGCTTCAGATGAAGTCCTGATTATTACAGCAAGTAATTGCTATAATACTAATAATAATACTAGGAGTCAGAAAAATTCAGTCATGAACTGAATTTTTCCTTGTTTTTTATTGCTTGTGATTATAATTATAATATTTTAACCCCTTTATTGTGCAATTTTTATGCATATTATTTATTTATCAACCATTAATTTCGTTATGGGCTAGGATTATAATTCTATCGCTGAACATGAATGTTAGCAATCTAGCGTCTGTGTGGGAGGCAGCAGACCTAATAAGGCACCTAGGCAGACATAGACTGTTGGCAAAGGTGGACCTGCAGCACGCATACAGAATGGTACCAGTGCACTGGGATGACCACCACCTATTAGGCATACGCTGGGGTGGAGAGGTATACATTGACACAGCACTCCCATTCGGGCTAAGGTCAGCACCCAAGATATTCTCAGTATTGGCAGATGCATTAGCTTGGGTGCTATACCAGGAAGGGGTCAGCTACCAGCTCCACTACCTAGATGACTTCCTTCTGCTGGGGCCACCAGGTAGCTCAGCGTGCAGTGAGGCACTAGCATGCACCCAGCGAGTATGCCGGAACCTAGGTGTACCTATAGCATCTCACAAGACGGAGGGTCCAAGCACTGAGTTGACCTTCCTCGGCATAAGAATCGACACCGTGCGCATGGAGCTCAGCCTCCCTCAAGAGAAGCTTTTGCGTGTAAAGTCCATGGTGCTTGCATGGAGAGAGAGGAAGGTAGCAACCAAGAGGGACCTACAATCACTAGTAGGCTCTCTCAGTCATGCAGCGACAGTCATTGCGCCAGGTCGCACCTTCCTAAGGCGGCTCATTGAGACCATGAAGATTCCGCAGCAGCAGCATCACCACGTACGACTCAACGCAGAGTTTCAATCGGATATTCAATGGTGGGCATGCTTCCTCCCACAGTGGAATGGCAAGTCCTTTCTCCCACAGGCAGATGCAAAGCACTCCTTAGTCACAGATGCATCAGGTTCCTGGGGTTGTGGAGGCATTGGCAACTCGCTTCAGTGGTTTCAGCTGGAGTGGCCGCAAGCGTGGTGCCCCTACCACATCGCTGCTAAGGAGATGGTGCCAGTGGTCATAGCTGTCGCGATATGGGGGCAGGTATGGCAAGCATCCACAGTCCAAGTTCAATCAGACAATTTGGCAATGGTCTGTGCACTTTCTACAGGGGCAGTGCGGGACCCCCTCCTCATGCACTTGCTGCGGTGCCTGCACTTCTTCGCAGCACACTATCATATAGTACTTAGGGCACAGCATATTGCTGGTGCTAGCAATACAGCAGCTGACGCCCTCTCACGGAATAAGCTAGACATATTCTTCTCGTGTTTTCTCCAGGCTGCACCCACGCCATCGCCAATTCCATCACCACTGCTGGACATGCTCATTCACATTCAGCAGGACTGGGCCTCCCCCAGCTGGAGGAAAATGTTTCTTTCTACCTTAGCAAAGCACTAGCACCGGCTACTCTCCGTGCATATGGAGCAGGCCAACGCCGCTACCTGGCATTCTGCCAGGACGCTAATGTACAACCCCTGCCAGTCTCTGAGCACACGCTATGCATGTTTGTGGCGCACCTGGGAAGGCAAGGCCTGACTCACCAGACAGTAAAATCGTACCTTTCGGTGATTCGGCACTACCACATCATGGCAGGTCTCGGCGACCCATTCTCAGCAAATGCCTTCCCACTACTGCAATACGTCATCAGAGGCATCAAAAGGACCCCTGGCCGAGCCAATAGGCAGCCACGCCTGCCAATAACACCGGCAATTTTACAGTTACTGAAGTCTTCCTGGTCCCCACTGGCAGCCACGAATGTCGACTATGTCATGCTATGGGCAGCATGCTGTTTGGGGTTTTTCGGATTCATGAGAGCCGGAGAATTTACAGCAGCGTCAGCGAAGGAGTTTGACCCCACTACCACATTATGCTCATCAGATATAGCTGTTGACAACAAAGAGGCACCATCAGTCGTTCGGGTGATCCTGCGGCAGAGCAGGACAGACCCCTTCCGCAAGGGTGTCTCCATCTTCCTCGGCAAGACATTCAGAGACCTATGCCCAGTCCTAGCAATGCTGGCTTTTATGGCCAAGCGCCCAGCAGTACCGGGCCCCCTGTTCGTCTTTAGAGATGGCACATTCCTCACACGGGACAAGCTGGTGCACGCTATAAAGCAGACATTATTGTCGGCAGGCATGGAGGTCAAGGGCTACTCAGGACATAGCTTTCGTATTGGTGCAGCCACCACGGCGGCTGCCAAGGGGATTGAGGACTCAATCATAAAAATGCTGGGGAGGTGGGAATCGTCTGCATACCAGCTGTACCTGCGCACCCCACGTGATACTCTAGCAGCTGTATCTGCAAGACTAGTAGCAGAGTAGTCAATATTGTTGCATTGTCGTCATTCATCGTTGTCTTGTCAGAGATTATTAACAGGGGAAAAGGTGTGATTGGGTGATAGTTTATATAGGTTGGGCTGGATGGTTATGGTAGGTAGCCATCAACTCAATCACACAGGGTCGTGTGGTTAACAGAACATGCGCATGCGCAAACTGGCAATCAAACAGGGTCGTGTGGTTACCTGAGCATGTGCAAGTGGCAATCACACAGAGCTGTGTGGTGTACTGAGCCTGCGCAAATGGCCAATCACACACGGGGTTGGGTGATCGTTGGAGCATGCGCAAACCGGCGGCCAATATACCTCCAGTCCACACGCATAAATCCCAATCTCTCACAGCTGAAGGCTGTGCGCAGAGGTACATGTATACAATAGGGCAAATACATAAGGTTCAGGTAGTTGGATCGGGATTCATATTAAATGTTAAAATATTGGCATTCAGGAATGTAATTACACTACAGAGTTAAGATAACCTTAAGAAGTGGTGTCCATCCTCCAGCTGTTTGCTAACTACACGTGTCAATTCCATACGTGATTCAGAAACACAGCCGGTAGCATAGCCTACAATGGGATTAATGAGTATTGTCACTATACCTAATACGTACATCTTAACCATGTGACAACTAAAAATACACTAAAAACACTATACGTAAGAACTTGCATATTACATGCATGTGACACAGAGCAGTCCCAATCCTGATGGACGAGTGCAACTGCACATGTTCACTACTACTTCAGGTGTGCTGCTTTTCTCAGGGCTGGATTCTAGCTGCCTGGGTTACGGCCTTCTTTACAGCCTTTAAAATGGGCCTGGAATGTGCACTATCTGTCCAGACGGCTTTAAAGCCGTCTGGACGGCATTAAAACGGGATGCTGGTTTTAAATCAGTCCTCAGCATATCATAATCTTACACAGGTCCCTCTCAATACTGAATGCTACACTCACCTTTGGGAGTTATTCTTATGTCAGCATTGTCTGGCCGCAGAAGTACACGGTATTCAGCACGACTATAAAAAATACAGTAACATTACAGTTATCTTCACAAAAGAATAATAAGGGACATGTAAATGAAATATAGGTAGGAATTGCATAAAAGGGAACAGAGACACAAAGGGTAAACCGATGTATGCAATAAAGGCTTCTTGAACTGTTTGAGGTAAGTAGACAAACAATGTTTCAGAAAATATACCTTTTGGTAGCTCATCAGATGTGAGTGTGTTTTAAACACCCTCAGAGCATTCGACAACTTTAAGGTCATTTGACAACTTTTAGGCCAAACGAGAGGTCCCCTGATTTGTTACCAGGACCTTATGGATACCAGCCAGGCACTCTTACCACTGAGCCACTTGGTCTTTGTAGCAGAGGAGTGCAGGAATTGATGCTATAACAACATGCAGTTTTCGTTGGGGACAGTAACATTTCGGCCCTAGCAGAGCATGACATGATTACTGGTCACACTATTACCTCTATATTGACCTTTTTCAAAATCCTGCCAATGGGTTCAGATATGCCTTGAACATAAGGTAATGCAACCTTTGCCACTGGTTCTTATTTGGTGATGGTGGTAAGGCAATACTTGGCTGATGACTAAATCTGAAAGCGACCTTCTGTATCAAATGTTTAGGTTACCCATTCTTTTGCAAAGCTTTGAGAACATGTGTCTCTTCAGTAGCTCTCTGTACCCCTGTGGTAGATAATTCTCTGGCACGAGTTTAGAGGGTCCTGATGACAGAGACCTTGTGTGTCAAGGGGGGATGTGACGAGAACTCTAGACACTTATCCGTGTGTGTAGTTTTCCCGAAGACCGATGTTAAAATTGTTCCATCTGTTTGAAGTTTTATGAGTACATCTAAGAATGGTTAAAGATCCATCTTTTTCCTCTTTGATCGTGAACTGGATGCTGGGACTGACAGAGTTGAGGTGGTTATGATATGCATCTTTCTGGAACTGTACAAGTATCGTCCACATATTGTTTCCAGAAGCATGGAGTTGGAGTGTATGTTGATAGAGCTCGTTCTTCAACCTCCTCCATGACCATATTTGCAATTGTTACCGATGCTGGTGAACCCACAGCTGTACCTGAAATCTGTTGGTAATATTGGCCATGGAAGGTGAGGAATGTGGCATCCATACATATGCATAGCAAAGTAAGTACTCTCTATACTGATGAGGTTTGTTGATTCTTGCAAGGTGTCATCTGTCTCCAACCATCGGGATACAACCTCAATTGCTAAATCTCTCAGAACATTAGTGAATAACGAAACCACACCAACCTTTCATCTTCCTGAATATATTGCTCAGTTATGAACTCGACAAATTGCTTGGAATTTGGAACAGCAGAGTTGGTGTTACCAACCAATGGTGATAGAAGATGACTCAGATGTCTTGACAGCTGATAAGTTGGTTACTGGATAAAAGAAACAATTGGACATAATGGAACGCCTGTTTAGTGTATTTTAGGTAACCCAATATGTGGGGGGCCTGTCCACTCGAGCTACGTAGCCGGTATTAGGGAACTGTTGCTGTTTTCAAGTGCAAACAAAGTGGAATTAATCCTGCGTTCTAATGCTGGAGTCGGGTCTCTCTTCAGTCTTTGGTAAACCTTGGTGTCATCTAGCATGTCTTGAAACTTCTTATCGTACTCATCTCTATCTAGCAGTACTGTTGCCCGTCCCTTATCTGCTGGTAGAATCATCAACTCCTTATCTTGTCTTGGTTCCTTCAATGCACTCGCCTAACATGGAGTAAGATTCAAAGGATTATAGGGCTTTGACAACAAACTAGAAATCTTGACCCTAGTCCCTGACTTACTCATTGAACATGTCACCTTTGACAATGCCTGTTCAACTGCTAAAGTTATCTCAGATGTAGGAATACGGTGTGGAGTTTAAACCTTTCGATAGCACCAGTTGTTGATCTTGTGACAGAGTCTTTGATGACAAATTTATTACCCAACGTGAGGTAGACTCTATACTCCTTTTAGCATCCTGCCTCCTTATAAAAACCTCAAACTTCTTCTGTCTCCTTTTCGTCTAAGCTGACTCCTGTGTTTCTGCTCTCTGACGAAGGTTTATAAATGTTCTTGGTGCAAAATGAACTCCAACTGTCTCCTTTGAAACAATAGATCATGATAGAGTCTCCTCACTATCTGATGGTTTTGCTTAATTCTAGCACCAAGAAACTGCATACCAGCTCTGTTTGCAATTCCGAACCCTTCAGATGTTCTCACTGGTGGTATTATTTGAAGGGAGGTAGGTAGGATGCCATACTATCTGCATCTTGTATTAGAAGCAATATGTTGCTGATGTCTTGATCGCTTGCGAGCAGTGTTGATATAATATCAAGCTGTCTTCATCATGGTCTCTCTATAGTTTCTACGAATATAACTATAGAGGCCTGTGTGGCTAGGAAAACTATCTACCACAGGGGTACAGAGAGCTACTGAAGAGAAACATGTTCTCAAAGCTTTGCATAAGAATGGGCATCCTAAACATTTGATACAGAAGGTTGCTTCCAGAATTAGTCATCAGCCAAGTATTGCCCTATCACCATCACCAAATAAGAACCAGTTGCGAAGTTTGCATTACCTTATGTTCAAGGCATATCTAAACCCATTGGCAGGATTTTGAAGGTCAATATAGAGGTCTGTTTTCACCCACATCATACATTGCGTCAGTTACTTGTGAAACCAAAAGATGTGATACCTATCGAGGCATGAAGTGGTGTGGTGTACAAGGTCCTGTGCAAAGACTGTGAAAGGACATATGTTGGACAGACTAAGAGATCACTGGTTGTACGGTTAAAAGAACATCATCGTGCAGTTCTGTTGGGGACAGTAACATGTCGGCCCTGGCAGAGCATGCCATGATTACTGGTGACACTACTGATTGGGATAATGCCACAGTTTTGGACTCATGCCAGCAATTGAATCAGAGATTGATCCTGGAGTCTAGCCCCTCTCAATAGAGAGCGTGGCCCTCTTCCACCAGTATACCAGGCTCTAGTAAAACAAGCCCACATGCATTCCATCCACACATTCCATCTCTAAAGATCAGTTGTTGTAGTCACTCTTTCTCTCTTTAACTCCCTGAGGATGACATTTGTATGAATGTCGAAACGTTGGATTTCTATTATCTTTTTGGCTAGAGATTAGAATGTCAACAGTTGTTACTAGTTTCCCAAGCCACAAGGCCTCTATAGAAACATTTAGTATTAAAAACATGAACATACCTTGTAAACATTCTATATGGCTCTGACACTCCAAGTGATGTTAGGTCATCTATAAGAACACCAATATATGATTCTGCCCGACTCAGAATGAATTCTTCTCTACCAAAACACATCAGAGCAGCATTGATACCAGCAATAACACCCTGCAGGATGTATACATTGGGGACTGATTCATAACCTGCAGTCTGTTTTGAAACTGTCCAGATGGGTTAAAACTGTCCAGTTCATTTTAGAGCCATCTGGGTAGCTTCAAATCTGTCATTGAGAACAAACGCGGTTTTAACACCATCTATCTGGCTTTGACCTAAAACCTGGTTTGGATGTTGTCCATGTCATGACGATCAAATAGCAAGTGGTGCATGCAGAGCTACGTATATAAAAGAATGTAGACAAAATATTTTGAGGGGCACTTTCCTATAGTAGAATACAGACCAACAGTGAGCTTCGACAGGCACTTACACTGTCTGAGGTCAAAGTGTGCACATGCACTAAGCAGGCATGTTTACTGTTCGTGCAGATAGATAGTCAAGACAATAAAATCAGTACTGTGTACATACATACATAGGATTGCTATGGTCTATCCCTCTTGAAAACCATATATAAGGTTCTATATTTTACCATAGATAATGTAGACTGACGTGGATGTGAAACGGAACACGTGCGCGGAGAATACACGGAGTTTAGTCGAAGCACTCGTTGCAGCGGTTCACGGCGATGCACTGTAGTCGCAGTAGAGCTGTTTTTTTTGGACATATAGTCGGCTCTCGGGAACTGTCTGAATCTCCGTGGTATATCTGGGAGAACGTGGTACGTAATTATCCTTTGGGGTGGTTGACGGTATGCTGCCTGAAGTGTTTCGTACCATTATAACCTTGCAAGTAGTAGTTAGGGAGTTTGTGTGAGATTTTCTTTATGCCAGCTAGGTTTGAAGTACATACAGAGTGTTGAATGTGTGTTATTATGGACGACTTGCTGGGCTAAAATGCAATATTAGGGGGTGAAGCTTCTGGTTATCAACAATACATGCTAGTTTTGAAGATGAACGGGCATGGTTTGTGTGAGATTATATCTGTATCCACCAAACTGTTAGTTCTGCTGTCTAAACTTCTAGGTACCTTATTAGTTTGTTAAATGGGAGAAAATATTATGAATGCTGGTCAGTCAGAATCAGCCAAACACAGTGCAGTATTATGTATATGTGTATGGAATTGTATTCTGGTGCTCTAGGTCTCAAAGATGACAGATGTCAAAAGACGTCAAGGACATCACAAGACCCGTCGCAAGGGCAGACGATCCTATTTCGATCGACGAAAGAATGATGAACACAAAAACCAAGCATTGTCACAGTTACAGAAAAGACAGCCCCTTGTGTCCCTCAATTGCCAGTTTGACAGCTCCAAAAGTGAGTTTGAAAGCATGAAAGAAGACATGGCTAACTTTTCCCTTCCTGACCAGTGGCTAATGTTTTCTGATCGCAACACCATAGAATTCTGCCAACTAACTAAATGCACAGATGAAACTCGTCAGGTGACCAGATCCCTTTCTATTTTCAGTGATTTCACCTGGCTTGTCAAGGTTAATGGACAAGTGGTGCCAGCAAAAAGCAAGGTTTTGGCCAATTATTCTCCAATTTTGGCCTCCTCAAGAATCGCTGAAGATATGATTAGGCAAATAGATAAATCTATTCTTTGCCCAGGTAATCCTGAACCAGAGTTTGTTTCTCTGTGTAAAAAACGAGGTGGTGGGGACAAAGGGGGCATGGAGATGTGGTGGCATTCACTGATGAACATTCTGTTACTGACTCCAGTGGAGTGGAGCATCTGTCTACTGTTAGAAGAGTGGACTGTGACCTACTCTGTTTATTATCCAGTCGCTACCCAAAGCGTTGTCAGTCATGTCAGTCATTTCGCTCCACACTTCGCTCCTCGGTTTCCCGGCTTTGCAAGGAGAAAGACATGACTGCACCATCCAGTCACACAGCATACCAACGTCTTCCTGATTCTGCAAAGAATGAGAGACTGAGACAGCTACATCATATGGTTAGATTATCTAAACAAAGAATGCAACGGATGGAGTCCAGGGTGCATACGTTAGTTGAAAGAGAAGGTGTTGTCTTAGATGATGATGATGTTATCAACATCTCCTCACTTTTCAGTGAAGTCACCCCTGCTGTTGAGGAGAGTTTTCCTCATGATTCTCCTCAGCGAGTGCTTTGGGAACAGCAGAAAGTGTACAACAACCTTCCTGACAAGCGGCAAATGAGGTGGCATCCTCTCGTTATTCGGTTCGCTCTCAACCTCAAGTACATGTCAACGTCTGCTTATCGAGCTGTTCAACAAAGTGGATTTTTAAACCTACCATCAGAAAGAACCCTATCTGACTACACTCACTGGTCTAGCCTATGCTGATGTGGAATACTTACTTAGTGAAGTATTTTCACAGGACCCCTTGGAGCGCTACTTTTCAAAGCAACGACATCGTGGTGGAAGCAACGAAAACCCAACAGCAGCACAAGTACCATTGAATGGCGTGACAATTGTTCAGCAGCAGAGCATTTACAAGGACATAAAAACTATGAACATTGAACAAGATTGCTCTCCAGGCTGCAACATGTATATGCAACCATTGCCCAAGCGACGTAGACAACAGGGTGTGCAGTTATAAGGTTCACATAGACATTTTGAAATATGCATACACAGTAGTTATGTACATGTACATGTTACACACAGAGAGAGAAGAAAGCTGACATTTATGTACATGTTTTGTGTAGACTCTTCCTCGTTCCCTTCTGGTATCGTCTTTCAAATTGCATTGTCCATCCTTTTGAAAAAGCATGTGTCCTTACTGTTACCCAAAGACTAATAACAGCTTTCAGTAGCTCAATGCTATATTTTTCATAAGTGGGAGGAATGGAATTTGCTATTGCTCTCCACTGGGAGAGAACACACTCTGTCTGTAAGATATCTTCTATGATGCTCTGGTAGAGATTTGTTCCTTCTTGGTAAGTTTCCAGTTTTGTGAAGCTAAGGTAGTTGCGAACTACTGCTTCAACATCCACCATAAGATGAAAGACCTGTATAAGCATAATAGTGTCATGTGTGTATGTATGCACACATGCACAATACATTATTATACCTGGTCATTAATGTGGTAAAGGCCACCATGATCAATGAGTTCTGACCACAGCCTGGAATAGTCTTCCAATGAATCTACGGACTCTGGTTGATTGTCTGCAGACATTCTCCCAAGCACAGCTATGAATAGTTTATGCTTTAGCTGTACTTCTGGACTTGCTGAAGGCTTTCTATATCTCTTTAGCAGAGTTATTGCCACATAACCTGCCATGTATCGAACAGCACTTTTCTCAAGGTTGGTAAGTGCCGAGTTACTTTCACTGTTTATGACTTTTCTGACAGAATTAGCCTTGTTTTCCAGCATTTTTTAAGCATTGTGTCCAAGAGCAATTGAAGGGTTAGTTCACACTCACACATCGGGGCATGCAGGGAAGAAATGAAGAACTTCCATGTTTTTTTTAACTGACTCACTATTGCGAAGAGTGTGAAAGTCATGCCACAGGGTCCTTTGAACTGCAAATGGATTTTCACTAGGTGCAAGACGTGTGTAAACTTCAGTAATTAGTAACAGAGAAATGTCGTCAAATTTGTCTTTCCCCATCTCCTCCAAAAAACAGAGAAGGTCACCAACTCCCTTTCCTCTAGGTGATCTCTGAATAATAGGCTTACTTCGTATCGTAGCCATACAGTTCAGTAAAAATGCTGAATAACCAGAACTGGTTCCAAGAACATCTTGCACCTATGTTTTTAATATGAGGCATACTTCAAAAGCAAACTGAGATAACCTTGGGGCTTACTCTCTCATGCTGCTCTCTTGACCTCCTTGGAATCAACACAGTCCCTCCTTCATTGTCGCTCTCCTCTGTAAACTCACCGTCCGACGAGTTATCACTGCTCGAGGAACTACAGGGGTCTTTAAGGACAAAGTCTTCTCCCTCGGGCACGTCTGGCTCAGCATCCACGTCGGTATCCATGTTGATTCCTGTATACTTTCCGTGACACCCGCTGCAATGATTGAGTCACGCCCAAAACGCGTATACGGAATTGATTCACATCCACGTCAGTCTACATTATCTATGATTTTACTAATAAAAGCGCCACTAAAAGTTAAGATGATAAAGTATAATACCCAAAAGATTAATGTGCGTTGTTCCCATAAAAACCTGAGAATTCAGGCATGTTCATATGCTTTCTGTTAGTTCCCACAGTGTGTGTCCATATATGGTCATAATAACCACGAGTGGCAGTATGGGATTGTGCGAGACATGTCGTGATTTTGCTGTTGAGTATAGTATTCGGAGCCTGATCTAGGGAAATACTGATTTTACTCTTTGAAGATCCAGCAAATTACTACAGTTTGGCATATACTTGGCAGGAAAGGCGTGTTCCTCCACTTCCCCCACTGGAGTCGGCAAATCAATCTGCTATTAAGCTACTGTCATTTGTAAAGGGCTTTATATAAGCTCATCAGGCATGGGAAACTTAAAGCAACTTGTTTTAGAGACCCTTTACTACCTTACGTTTCTACCTTACGTGAGACAAACTGAGACTTGAAGTAGCACACAGAGATGCTTAGGTTACCTCAACTTTCAGTGATAAGGAAGTGCAGATGTACTGCTGAAACCTTGCTCAGTAAACAACACAGTTTATGTGGACCTTGTATATTACTTATTCTGCATATTTGTTAGGAACATGAATTACTGTGATTATACATACTTCATGAGATCCGCTGCATGTTACACTCCTCGTTTTGCTCATGATTATACAGCATTTCCTTTGTAGCTCTGTTTAAACAAAAATATGGTCTAGCCTGACTATATGAGCCCACACACTTTCTGGATTCCCACTGTTTCACATTTTGATGCTTGCAATCAAGCAATTTGGTGTAGTTTATTTTTGTTGCCAACAACATTGTCTGCAGGTGACAAACAAGATAGCAGCCTTTGGGCTGATCTACTGAAGAAGGAAGCTAAGATCTCTCCTGAAGGAGATGGAAACTATCCAATCATTCCTCCTGGTCAGTTTGTACCACAAAAACCTGCAGACCTTTGTCCAGACAGTTGTTTGTGACAGGAGCTAAGGGATTTACCATTGATGCCAGCTTGAAATAGACACTGCATGAGGGCAGGACTATGCTGTGTGGTCTCCTTGGAGTGCAGCTAATCTGTGAGAGCCTTCACGTTAGTACAAACAATTGCTCCTGCTCCCAGCCTCCATCTCAAGTGCAGCATATGTGAGGAATGTACCGGTATATTGTGAAGCTTGTCTACTGTATACCTTTCCTGAAATATAGTAGTTGGAATATGTACAGAATACTACGTTTGGGTAACTAGTTCCTTTATACAAGGTAGGATCTGGGTGGCTCTGGTTGTTGTCAGTGCGATATATATACTCCACTGACAGTTCTGAGCTCTGTCTTGTTCACCACCTCCATCTTCCTGACTCATGGATCTCCTTCGACACCTGGAAACAAAATGGCCTCTTTCATTACAATTAAAACACTTCACTGACAAAGCATCTCTGCTCTGTGTCCCTCTTTGGTGAGGTAGCTGGCTGGTTCTGGTTGTTGGTAATCTGCTGTCCTTTACCACACCCCTTGGGGTCCCGACAGTCCTGGGCACGCAATGCCCTTGTTTTCTACGCCATGGGCACTGATCAGGACTGATGGCTTGTTCTCATGTCAAGGAATGGACATGGAGTGGGCCTGTAAGTAGTTCCCCGCAAATTAATCTGCTTCATCACTGTCTTTTGGCTGGCATTCAATGACTGCCACCTGTGTGTCCTCCAGTAGTATGGCCAGGAACAGTTCCCTCACAATAAAGGTTGGGACTCATCCTTCCCTGATCCAGCACATGGTTACATCCTTTAGGTGGGTGATCAGCTCCTGTGGAGACTCGCGCTCCTTTGGTCCCAGGTTAACGAATCTCTGCCGGTATGTCTCTTGATATCATACCTCTGGAGAATAGCCTCCTTCACAGTGTCGTATGTCTTGATATCCTCTAGTGGAAGGGATGGATAGGCCTGTTGTGCCTTCCCAGTATTGTGTGGAGCCAGTTGGCGTTCTCTGCTCACCCACAGCCAAATGTGTAAGGCATGACTCAATATCGTTCTCAGCGATTCTTTGCAATCTCTCAATCACAGTGTCCTTTCTCCTCGCCGATCTCCCTCGTGCTGCATCATCAGTCCTCAATTATTACTTGGACTATCTCAAAAGGTCCAGCAGATTAACACTCTTAGTTGTCTGATTCTCAGCGGATGCAACCTTGGTGTGAGTGCCCCAATCCTCCATTGTTTGGTAGCCTGCTCCAAATCTGGTTGTCATAAGTATGCAAGGAATTCAACACAGGTCTCATTACCTAAAATACCACCACTGCCACCAAATGTGGTAGAGTGCAGCTGCAGCGACAAAGTGAGTAGTTGACAACGATTAATTTCCAGAAATATAGTAGAATCAGAATGTGTATGGAATACTAGGCTTGGGTAGCTAGCTAGCTACTTCTGTACAAACTAGAAAGGATGAGGTGAGGTAACCTGGGTCTACAGAAGTGGTGGGTGAGAGGATGTACACATTAATTGGAAGATGAAACATGGGCATTCCCTTCTTACAATGCAATAGAGGATACACTGGTAAACGAATGCGAGATCATTAGAGCCAGCTACTCTTTTGTACAAATACATTAAGTGTAGTGCAATTGTGAACCTCTACTTAAGAGAGTCACTAATCTACCTATTAGCCAGGGGCTAGAGTACCAAAGTCCTTCACAACCTTCCAGTGCAGTACCTTAGCTAGTGCTTAGCATGTGCTATGAATACATGCTTATGCATATGACAAATTGATAACTGTCCACTTTCTACGCATAACTCTGCTCAACATGACACCTATGTGGCTATGGTAAAAGCCACTTCTCCCTAATAGTTTAGTACCTGTCACTCGCTCTAGTACCTCCCTACACATATTAATGCAAGTAAATGCACATACTTGACATGCTGCCTCTTCATAACCAGTAGTTCCATTGATTTGCCCTGCTAGAAACAATCCCTGTATAGGTTTTGTCTCTAAGGTGGATTTCAACTCTCGTGCATCAACACAGTCATACTCAACACCATACCCTGCATTGAAAAAAAGGCTACAAGGATTGGGCTGTAATGTTGCTTTAGGCCAGACATGCATTCAATGACATATTCAACTCACCATTGGTCCTCCTGGGACCAAACGTCCCTTGGTTTGCCCAATAACAACTCCGAGATCCCAGGCCAAGGAATGAAGATGTCGAGGGCAAGAGTCCTCACCATACAGTTTTCATTTCCATACCTCCTATATCTCTAAACAAAGCACTCTCCCAATGTCTAGTACATATGCCGTATATTATCTCCTAAAGCTCCCCAAAACGACTCTACTACTCATATAAAAGTTGTGCATTCCCACAACATGCATAGCATGTATACATAGCTGAGCATTTCCACAATGTACACTCTCACACCCAGCACCACACAAAGTACATGCTGATTTATCTCTATGCCTACCTAACTTCATTCAAGCCATGTTTTTCTGACCTAGACTTAAACAGAACCCTGGTCCCTCCATCACTTACTCCATGCAAATACCACTTAAAATCTATCCCCTTTTCTTTTTTTGTACATATTTCTCAAACTGTCCACCTTCTATCTCACTGTCCCCAATCTAATACACAGTCTTCCCTCTTAATATTGTCAAATCACTCATTTTCATCCAAATCCAACGACAAAAAGAGTTCATCAATCATTCTCCCCCATGCTTTCCTCTGCTACCATGCTTCGGCTCGGGCAATACCTCACACACTGGTGCAAGAACTTGCCATATTGCCCGATATCCCACATAATAACATGTATTATATAGAAAAATCACCCGTTCAGATCACTACGAGGGCTTGCTCCGCTAACCAATTAGGGTGTGATTAATGCAGAGTTTGAGTCTAACATGCTTTGCATGTTGTATATACCTTGCCTGTGTAGCCAAGTCATTGTCTGGGTTGGAACTCAATCCTTAGGATATTAACATCCATCCTACACTCCTCTGCCACAAGAGATCCAGTGGCTCAGTGGTAAGAGTGTCTGACTCCTGGGTTCCCAGCTGGATCCTGAGTTTTTTCAGGATCTTTCATAACGACTTGGCATTAATGTTTGTGTTTCCATCATGTAGACTATTTGTGATAACTTTACTTGTATATCACTAGTTGAATGCTATACATTGTTGGTGAGCGGAGAGTGCACAAGCAAAATTAGAAGTACGTATAACATTATGATATGTGCAGTGCCCGTCACATAAATAAATAAATAAATAAATAAATAAATATATAGATAAATTGGCCCGCTAACACAACTAGGAGGGCTCGCTACGCTCGCTAATTAGGTGGATACACCGACAGTTCCACAGGAAGGGGAAAAGAGTACATAATAATGAATAAGCCAGTGTGTCTCATTAGAGTTAAACTCCTGAATGCTGAAGTGTTAAGCCTTCATAGTACATTGAACTGGCATAGCGGCATAATGGCATAATGGTGTATGGGCGTGCTCAGAAACACTTGTTCAATTGGAAGGCAAACTTCACCAGTCATGAATTGTGACAGAATGTATAATAGTGCTGTTTTATGTGCACAAACCTGGGTACAGAAGTTTGGCCTGTTGAAGGCCTGGAATTGTGTGAACCAAATCTTCTTGTAAGTGTTCAGGTAGTGTACATGAAATTCCATTAGGATAAACAATATGCGAATCAATTCCTGCAATATCAATGTAAGTGTCTTTAAACATGCAATGACATTACACTCATATGGCTCAACAACTTCATATCGAGGAGTAAAATAAAATAGCAGTTGGGGGTGTTAGACTGTATTCATTTACTACACAGCTCAACAACAACTCTTCATTTTTTGTAATGCTACTTGTAGTGTTATAAAGATTTTCAGTAAAATGTAGGGATTGAAAAGCAAAAAAGCGTATAAACAAGGTGCAACATGCAAGCAAAGAAAGGGATGATAGCATGCAACAATAAGCATGGAAGCAAAGGCGGGGGATGATAGCATGCAACAATAACATGCGTCCTTTTAGTGTTTACACATGCAGGGATATGGGCTTATGCATGTTATTACTGTTGCATGCTATCATCTGCTGCATGTTCACTCTTGCTTCACTGGAAGCCATAGATAGCCCTGAGGTAGCCTAGGTTCCAGGCCTTTCCTGCAAGCGTTTATGTTATGCACTGATTGTGCGTGTGAGGAGAACATTCACAAACGTCATGTGAGGTAGACGTTGGGTAGACGCCTGGTGGTGTGGCACTTTGCGTGTGCATGTACTAACAAGCAAGTTATGGTCTTCAACAGACGATCCAGGTATTCCTGAGACTGGAGCAAACACCACACACCAAGAGTTGCTACACTAGGTCGTCTGTAGTACCCGCACATGCAAAGTGCCACACCACCGCCAGGCATCTACCTCATGTGACGTTTGCGCCCAGGCCTTCCCCAACTTTTTAATGTTTTCCTCCCACGCACAATCAGCGCATAATGTAAAGGAAGGCCTGGAACCGAGGCTAGCCCTGAGGTATGATCATAGAGATGCAGAGGCGGCAGCAGCAGTTCAGAGTTGGGGGGGGGGGGGGGGGGGGGGGGGGGGGCGAGATTCAGTCATGTGTTCATACTACATACGTACACACGCGCGATATGCAATTTACAATAAAGGGGTGGAGCAACTATTATATATAGCTGTTATCTGCACGCGAGTATATAGAGTAGTAGCGCATTTAGAAACGTATCAAGCAGCAACACACATTCCGTCGTCATATATAGCTCCTATATATGGGGGGGGGGGGCAAGGCCCCCATACTGAAATATTGGCGGGGCAATCGCCCCCCTGCCCCCCCTCTGCCGCCGCCCCTGAGATGTCTAGTGAGTAGCTCTGTACTGTCACTTTTGATTGAATGCCTGGTCATAGCCTTCTTTTATCTGAGAGTTCCCAGAGCTTGTTGCTGGGGGTGTTGGTGGCACCTCCTTACCTCACGACAGCCCACAACCTCTAGTACATAAACCTCCATGCCATGGAATTTACTAGTGGTAATGTCCTAGTTGTCATTCTTAGTTGCTTTCTTGCACACAATAGACTATTTGTTTGATAACCGGATCTCCACGAGAGCATGTCACAATGACTTCCAAGAGTAGGAAACCAACTGTCCCCGGAGTCAGTGGCAGTAGATCCTCCAGTCTGGCTCCCACTGATCCGGACCAGCTGGGTACTCTTTCTGGAACCCAATTTACTTCACTCATGGTGGCTATTCAGGAGTCCGAGTGACGTCTCGACCCCAAGATCGCCAATTTTAAGCCGGATGTTCAGCAGGCTCAAGACAAGGCTTGCAGTGAAAGCCATCAGCAAGATGCAGCATGACAAACCATACGAATACAAAAAGAAAGTGCATAAGGAACAAGTCCATTTAACCAGGAAGTTCAGGAAGCCGTCGCACTGTTAGAAGACTCTCCCACTCTCCAGCATGCACGAGATTTGCTGGATAAAGGTACTTGTTTGCTTGTTAAAAGGCTAAAAACAGCCAACAGATCAATGAATGGTTGGGGAGTGATTGCTGAATACATAGAAGATGAACTCGCTGATGATAGCGACGATGAGAATCACCTAGAGAAGGTGGAAAAGGCAGCTGAGAGGAAGGCAGGGCTGAAGAAGTAAAAGTATGTGCAGGCTGCACTAAAGGAGCTCTCACACTCTCGGCGCTTCCTAAACGTACCCAGTGTGGGCTACACTCACTCACCAGTTCCTCAGCTCCTTCAGAAGAGTGTTGGTCTGGTTTGGCAACACTGGGTGGGACCATGTTAATGCCTCGTTATAAATATCTGTTTTGCTGATGAGCAAAAGTGCAGTGAAAGTTTAGCAACAGTGTCTACGTGAGTAAGTAGGTATTTATCATCCACAATAATCAATTCATTACCCTGGCTGTGGTGACTTCATGCATTGATCCAGCCAGAATGGCTTGTTATTATCAACCAGAAAGTGGGAATCATCAGTATGAAGCATCTATCATACACACAAATGTGACATGAACTATCCTAATTAACATGTACATGTATGTACCTTCAGGTTCCAGCCAGACCTGATGAGATTTGCCCCTAAATCGTAATACCTTCGACTCTATTGACGGACAGTACCTAAAGAAAATTATACAGTATAGTGTGGCGTTATGGATAATTAAACAAGGTTTGGTGTTAAGGTGCATGGGACATCAGAGAGTTGTTAGTCTCAATATGTAGGGATAGTGCCGACACTCCTATAAGTCATACATATGAAACCACTCAAAATTCTGGAAGGCTGCAGTTACAAGCCTTTGTAGATACATAGCATGGCGTGTCACGATAACACTGAAGTTGGAAAAATGCACCAGTACAATGACATGTGCAATACTGCTCAAAACTACAATTTCTCCCTCCTCCTCCTCCTCCTCCCACTCCCCTCCCCTCCCCCTCCCCCTCCCCTGCCCTCCTCCTCCTCCTCTTCAGTTAGACAAGCCTATGTCACAAATAGTACAAGTATTTACACTTTATTATTGCATGAAACAGCTTCAGCTTTTATTCCCCTGCGCAGTGCCTTTGGCCAACAAAACCTTTGTGGGACCTTTCTAGTATTTCCATATAGTCAACTGCCATTTCCTCATATTATGTACATGTGGATTCATATGACCTTACTTAACCTTACAACTGCCAAATCATACTCTTAACCGGGTGTATCCAATCGCTGGACTGGAACACCGGACTGGACTACTGGACTGAGATGTACAAATGTATTACACCAAAAATTATTGGCAAGCAGGAGCGAGCCAACCTAGTCGTGTGAACAGGCCGATTTTTCTATATATATATATATATGTGACTTGCACTGTACATACCGTAATGCACGAGTTCTAATTTTGTATGCACAAAATACCGTAATGCCATACGTGAGTTCTAATTTTATGTGCGCATTACACTCTAGCTCGCTCCTGCTCGCCAAAAATGCTAAGCATTTCTACTAGTATAACATAACAATACTATATCAGTCAGTCGTCATGACTAGGAAGGCTCACTCCTTTCGCCAATTATGGCTTTCTTGCATACCACCTCACACACACCTTCCTCCCTTCCTTGTACCACAGAAGCCATAGAGATCAAAGAAACCGGCTGTAGTACAAATCCTGTAAGACTATCCCCACTATCAAAACAGCATTGTCTTAGCTCATTAATATTCATATCGTAGTGTATGGTGTGCTGACTCATCACTAAGAAGTACATGTACTGTCTTAGTGCTGAGTCAGTGCGCCATACACTACGATATGAATTATTCATGAGCAGTGGTTTCTTTGATCTCTATGGCTTCTGTGGTACAAACCAGTTACACTACACCCACTCAGTGGTTTAGTGTATACACTACTCGTGCTATGCACTCGTAGTGTATATCCACTAAACCACCTCGTGGGTGTAGTGTAACCTATATTTATACTGTGTGCACTCCTAAGTGAGTGATACAGCTCAGACCTCATTAACACCCTCCAACCCCCTCCCCCCCCCCCACCCACACCCACACTCACACACACACACACACACACACACACACACACACACACACTGACACCCACACACATACACACACATACACACACTGATACACACAAAGCATTAAATGACTAACCCTTTGTGTCGCACACACACACACATATAAACACATGGCATGAGATTGAGTTCAACTATGGAAGCTGGCAACGGCGTGGTCCAAGGGCTCAGTAGACCTCCTTTGTGTAACTTCTGATGCATTCATGGAGCAAAAAACGGGCATAATCTGGTCGAGGTATTGAAGCAAACCCTAATTAGCATCTTGGCTTGTTCACTTGGTTTTCACACTATAACTCCTGAACAAAGCATTTTCAGACCACCCTTCATTGCCTGTTAAGTAAGTTGTATCGCTTGTGGGACAAAGAATCGCTCAAGAAGTGTAACAGACACACACAGACCCAACTATCGGGAACCCACGCTACGCATGCACTTGCGTACATCTCAGTCTAGTAGTCCAGTCCAGTAGTCCAGTCCAGTGTTCCAGTCCAGTGATTGGATACACCCCTCTTAACCCATTATGATTAACACTCAGATATCATACGCCCAAACACATCAAGCATACATATAATGGCATGTTTATGTATCATAACCATGCCTGTGTCCCAACCTTATTTGTGTTCTAATCCTTATATTACGTTTACTTGTCTCATGTCATTTTATATTTGCAATAGTCACTTTCTTACCAGTGCAGGATCACAACACCATACATAGCCAAATATATACGTAGGCCCTAATTGCTAAGTGACTGATTAGAAAGGCGTAGTAAAGTTAATATGCTTGATGTCAAGTCTAGCAATACACATGTATGTACGTATATTGCTAAGTACGTATATAAATAGCTACACGCACTTTGGTAACTGCCACTAACACTAACCAGAACAATAAGCAACACACCATAGTTCTTAAAGGAAAGTAGCACATTAGAATGTAATGTGTACATAAACAAAAACAAATACGATTAGTGTCTATGCTCTTTGATGCAATCCCTATACATATATGTGCATACTTACTACATGGTATTTTACTTGCAGAAAATATTGCCATGATTACGCAAAGCCTTGATACACTGAATTGGGTAGTTATCTCTTACCAATAAAGCCATCATCAACCTCACATACATGTACATACAGCAATTGCTGACAAGAAACAGGAAAATATACATGTGCAATAACCTTGGTCCAGTGATTTCTTCTAGAACATGACGATTTAAATGTTGATTATCAAGGACAATCTGATGTGTAGCTGCATTCGTGCGAGTTAAATAACAAGGAACTTGAGTTATCTGCATAAAGAAAGACGGTGCTCACACATATTATAGAGCCAGTAGATATAGCATAAAGTACATTATGTACCTGAAAATGAGACTCACCTGTTTTCTCTTTCTCTGCTATGAAGTATTATTTATATATCACGCAACACGCCCTACATGCTGATACACTTGGGCTGAGCAACGCCCACGTAGATGCTCCGTGAATGAAGATACACGAGCGTAAGTGTTCGCATGCGTGTAATTAGCATGTGTGTGTGAGATAAAGAACTGGTAACGCGTAGCCCAATGCAAGTGTTTCATTCAAGGACTTTCAGAATGTACTATACATGTATCATGCATACAGTGTGCAATGGAAAGAGCATGGGGCTCATAGCATTAGCTTCACAAAATCGCAAGATTTCACTAGTGAATAATCAGTAAAACAATAATAAAACATTTTCATTAAAATATTGAAGATGTAAGAATGACAGAGAATCAAGGACAATATGTGTGCAACAAGACAGGAGATTATGGCTAATACATACGATGTGTAACCCCTCCCTACATCTGTGGTTATACATGATACGTGTTACTGTTGAATGCCATAATGTCCTGTCTCATTTCACATTTTCAGTTAGATACTGAGTCCAAGGGATTCAATAACCTGAGGACTCTCTGTAGCTAGTAATCCGAACATATATACATAGTGAGGGCATTACAAATAGCCTAAGGGTTTTTCTTTTGTTGAGGGGTTCTGAATTGCGTATATCCCGTGGACTTGGTTTCTAACAAGTTTAGTGCATTGCACTGCATATCCGCTTTGTGGCGCGTAGGCTACCATGACGTCAATTAGAGCTACGGTTGATCGCAGACTAAACATGGAAGTTTACAAGTGCCAAACACTGGACCTCTTCTCTATTGATGCTCTTTGAGAGTTTTGCCGAACCAGGCATGCTGTTCAGAAGACGCGTTTGACATACACACTGCTATTCACATCACGGTCACACACATGTACACTGTAACTCAGAACCTGTAGCATCATAGCCTCAGGTGAATGCAGCGCATTTTTGGCGAGCTGATTGAGCGTAAAAATAGAACTCGCAAAAACATTATGGTATGTATACAGTGCCTGTCACAAAGTTCATATTTAGAAAAATCGGCCTGTTGACACAACTATATAGGTGGGCTCGCTCTGCTTACATATAACAACTCGAAGATTACATGTATAGGTATTCTGCAAAAAGCACTTTCCCATTCGATGAGTGAACATGAATACCTATACTGAGTTCTTTTAAAGGAAGAGTGGAGCTTGCTCACTGCAAGATAATTGCATATGCATGGAGGTACAGTCAGTGACTTGAGAAAACACTTTCATTGAAAGTTTTGATGACTGCAGGGATTCCATGCAAGTAATCAAGGAAATTAGTGTAGTACACATACGTACATGCAGCAACACAGGGGATGACACAAATAACAGTATATACACATCTTGCTGGGGATAGATGTACTGCACTTGTTTCCCGGTATTTCCATCCCTACACCACTTAATGAAAAGTTTCACTAGCCTCCTACGAACTGTTATTTGTGTCCCTCTTCATGCGTTTTATGGCCTTTGCACCCATTACAAAATAGGAGGGAAAGCATGATGAGTAAAAATTCTAATGGTAGAAAGGGTAGAAAGACTAAGAGCACGTGAGGTGTTGCTTGTTGCCTTGGCTGGCCATAGTTTGGCAGGCTACTATGTACCATAGGACTAGACTACAGTGGTTACACCTATGCTATCAACATGCAGTCTAGTAGTCTTACTGGAACTCAACAAAGCCCTTTACAAGTAAGCATAACCAAGTGAAATCACTGTAATACATGTACATTTTACATTAACTAGAAGAGTCCCATGCAAGATATTTTTTACGTAGCAGTAGGGACTTGTGCACACTACTCTTGCACAGTGTAGTATCTACTATTTAAGGTAGAGGTATACAGGTATAGAAGAATACAGCAGCTAGGAAGTAGCAGCTCCCTGAATTCCAGTAAAATTACTAGGCTGTTGGTAGATTGCATGTGACTGTTACAGCTTGGTACTATGGCAGTAGCCTTACTGTGCCTAGTATAACTACCCACATGTTACTTGAGTTCCTCATGTGATTTCGTATACTAAGCTCTTTTCTGTTGATACAGAGGTTACATGCATGAGGATGAAAAGCTGGGGACAGGCTAGGCTAGGTTTACATAGCTGTAGATACAGTTATTTGCATGTTGGAAAATAATAAAAATTTCAGGCAGAAACAAAACAAATATTGGCAACACTTCCACTTCCTAATATTGTACAATTGTGGTCCTAATATGATGCCCCTCCTGGTGATAAAAGCACAGCAAATGCACATACTGGTTAAAATCACAACATTAACCTCCAAGATTACTCAGAAATACACATTCAATATTTCTTATATCTCATACCTGCAAACCTTTTTTGAGGTTGAGGAAAGAGAATGGAGTAGGTGGGTTGTCTCCACATTGCTTTTCCAAAAAAGTGTACTTAATAGTTCTTCCATCAATACGGGGTGGTGTTCCTATAAATAACAAGAGTAAAAGCATTTTGAGGATGTAGGGATGACAGTGCCAAAAACTATAGAACAAGGAAGGGTGCAGCATGGAGACAAAGGCAAAGATGAGGGCATGAGAAACAAGGTGCAGTATGAAGCAAAGGCAGAATAATAACATGCGTAACCCTATCGTAAAATGACGTAGAGCGGGGTTACGTATGTTATTATTGTTGGATACCATTATTCCCTGTCTTTTGCTTCATACTGCACCTTCTTTCTCATGCTGCATACTGCACCCTTGTTCTATAGTTTTTGGCACTGTCATCCTTAGACCCATAAACATTTTAATCAAAATGCTTTTACTCTTGTTCCACTGGTTTTTCATTGTAGCTCCTAGCAAGTGCTGACCTAGGCGAGCTCCACTCTTTATGCTGCTCACAGTCACATGAAACCACACGTACATAATAATGAGGAAATGACATTCGACTACATGGAAGTTCTAGTGCTACTTGTCCAGGAAAGGTTCTGCGAAGATTCTGTTGGCCAAAGGCACTGCGCACAGGAATAAGAAGCTGTTCCACGTGGAAATAAAGGTATATAAGTGTACCAACTGTGTGTTAAATGGTTTGAACTGAAGAAGAAGATGGAGAAATCAGGGTTGTAGCAATTTTACGCATGTTATTATAGCACTAGCTGTCATTGATTACTTTATCTTGTATAGAAACAGTTGTACAGCATGTTATATATCTAAATACGCTTATAAACACAGCATTCCTGAGTTCTGAGTTGTTTCATTTGATAAGGCTGAAGGGTGTATCGGCACCTCCCGACATACGAGCGTACAACTCTCTGATATCATCTATATACACATGCATATTGCACATTATTAATGTTCCAACCTGTTTTTAGACGACTGAAGGATAATCCAATACTATTAAGAGTGTTGGCAAGACCTATGGAGGGAGAATCCCCTCTTCTGCCAGCAGGAAAGCTCTCAAGTCCTGTATAACACAAGTGCATACATTAGTATTGAGGGATGTGCAGGTTGCCTTCAAGGAAATTCCCTTAAAATGTTCCCTAGCCTCAGCCCTAACCCTTTCTCCCAGAACGGTGTAATGTGTAAATTTAAACTTCAAATATAACTTGAGTGAATTGAGGAATTTCTGTTCATTGGGATTAATTTTTTAGATGTGCATGTGTTTTCAAGCAGAAAGGCGGTGAGGCACACATACACAAGAATGAATAGTTGTACAATGAAAAAGCAGTTGAAGTTTCAAGTTGTAATAAGAAATCAATGAAACAAGATGGAGCATGGAGGCAAGGACAGGTATGGCATGTAACAATCATAACATGATTGTTGCATGCTGTCATACCTGTCCTTGTTATGCATGTTACTATGTATCATTGCCCACCACTTTGCCTGCATACTGCACCTTGTTAACCTTCAGCGTGCATGCGCAGGAGGATTATGGTAGTTGGGTCTGCCTGTCTGGGTGTGTGTCCGTTAAGTCACATCTCACCTCTGGAGCTTCTGTTAATCCTAAAAATACTATCATGTACTCAGCAGGCAACGGAGGTTGTGGGGTTTTCTCTGAAACCACTCCATTGCAGAGATCCAGTACTTTCTCTATTGAAAGCCATACGTACAGTCCAGGGCCGTTCCCAGGATCTTTATGGGGGGGGGTTCTTTTTGCAAAAATATGGACTCCTACGGGTGATTTTAAGTGAATGCCTTTAGCATTAGCACCAGTACATGTGATTGTAGCTGTGCGTGAACAATAATCATGGGCGATTCTAGAGATATTTTTGAGTAGTTTGTAGTTATGCATGTGCTAGCTACATGTGTATATATGCATGTACAAACCTAGGGGGGTCTGGGGGTATGCTCCCCCAGGAAAATTCTAGTGCATTTTCAGGCATGATGAACAGCATACGGGAAAAAATATATTATGCATATATATTCACAGAACAATATACAACACATTCTGACTTGTAAAGGCATTATGAATCCAAAATGTTACATAACATACGACGTGGCTCATCTCCGTCAGATCTGCTATAATAATAGCTACGTAGAGTAATACACGTGTCCACGTTGCATGTATGCTCCGCCCACTTAGTTTTGTGATCGATCGTGTAGTGCTAGTGATGCGACTCGAGGAAGGCAACCGTTAGTAAAGTCTATAGATTTATCTACTACGCGAGTTTCAGGAACGCTTGAGACGCCTAGCTAGAAGCCCTAGCCCTAGCCCCAGCCCGATTCTGACTAGTTTCTGGAAACCTTAGAAACCCGACTAGACACGCCATTGATGAGATGTACAACGCACGATTTATAATAATATGCTACGCTCACGTGGTCGCGTATTTTACACAATTGCGCGATTAGAGAAGGTGTGGTCATGCGTGGATCCCATGGAGTGTGCGACTGTGATATACTACGACGAGCGAATGTAAAAGCGGACCTTTACCTGTTGCGGGGGGGGTTGGTCCGAACCCTCCGAACCCCTCCTGGGTACGGGCATGCAGTCAGCCCTTTCACATTATAGTATTTACTACGTGGTGGCGCCAAGGGTTCTGCACTTCAGTGCATTCATTCATGTTGGCACTGTCATTACCACATCCTTCATGAAAATGCTTATATTCATTATACATAGCTGTAACATACTCTTACCAATTGTGATTCTTCCTTTCAAAAAGGTACCAGTAGCTATTACCACAGTTTTACACCTGATAATTCTCCTTGACCCTATTGAATTCAAACACCACCATTGCATGTAAGAAGTAAAAAAGGAGAGGTTTCAACTGGTATATCACAACACAAACATACTAGATGGCCAGGTGACCAAGAGCAGGCACACCTAGTTTGAACACCTTGCACCCTCTGTACAGAGAGGCTTACAGACTTTTGTCTTGCATAGATCCTATGCACTTTAATTTCAGAGCTTAGTGATAATTTGAGATGGCGAAGAGAAGGTATGCAGTGCACAAATCTAGATAGAATCATGCAATAGTAGCCTCATGTATATATGATAAGTAAATATACAGGTACATTTTTCTTTACCAAGGCACACTCCAGTGACTGCTCGACCAGGATGATTTGATATGGGCTCTATGATGAGATCTTCCACAGAATCTTCAAGTATTTCCAATCCTGGAATGTTTAATATTTCTTTTTGCATGTTATTTTTGTACTTGTCCCTGTCAATTTGACCCCTAAATCCCTGAGAAATAAATTATAAGTAACAGAAAGTCTATAAAAGTGTGCATGCAACTATTGCTGACAAGTCCAAGTTGAAAGGGTATACACCATAATTATTCTTGTTTGAATACTAATTTTGATGTTTTACGACAGAGGAAACCTTAGAAGAGAATGTAATCTATGTATACAAGTGTAAAAATAAAATGTTGAAGGATGTAGTAATGGCAGTGCCAAAAATCAGAGAAACTAGGGCAGTATATATGCCACAAGACAAAAGATTATGCCATAAAACAATAATACCATGCGTAACCCCCATATTAAAAGAGATGTACGGAGGGGTTACACATGGTACATATTGCATTATTGTTGTCTTGTAGCATATATATCTGCCCTAGTTTCTCTGATTTTTGGTACTGCCATTTCTACATCCTTCAGCATTTTAATGAAAATGTTTTTACACTTGTTTCACTAGTTTTTCACTGCATTACAGACTGCAAAGTGCAGTCTTGGAATGCTACAGTCCCACCCTCTTTCCACTGCACTATGTATGATATAACATAGCGCTTACTGGAAGCCAAAAGGTTAGAATGTTTACTAGTAATGTCCGTTGAGATCCACGACCCTTCTTCGCTAAGTTCTTGCGCTTCTGGTAAACTTCCGTTGTACTGACACAGGTGTAATTGTCTAATAATAGCGCATGCAAAATAATCACATAACATTAGATTGAAGAAATGGCGTTCAACTACGCGGAAGTGCTAGTAGATGCTTGCTGTTCTCGTTTGAGAAGGACCCTAGGAAGATTCTGATGACCAAGGATCATGCACAGGAGAGAAATAAGCCGTTTTATGCCAAAACTAAGGTGAATGCATTTGCCAATTTGAGGTAGGCCATTTGATAAAGGAGAAGAAGATGGAGAAATCAACGGTTTTCTGTATGTCATTGTAGAGGTGTATTTTACCTACTTAACAATTTTATTGTGTATAAAAACACTTGTAGGCCATCCAAAAAGGCTTGGAACTGCCCTGTTTGAGAGTTCTGAGGCATTTCATTTGTTAAGGCTAAATGGGTATGTCAGTACCATCCCTACATATAGAGTCTACCAACTCTATGACAAACTCTTTGCTGTAGCACCACAAATACATAGCTTACCCACACAGCAGGTCCTTTACTTCGATTTAGTATCCGAAATTGTATGCCAGAAATATCTGCGCATTTAAGAAACAACATACATATGTACATAATCAGTGTAAATGAAGTTCCCAAATGATTTCCAGGAAAGCTTAACAATGTAGGGCAAGTTGGAGCAAAAGCACACCATTTTAATTTAGTCCACTGTATAGTTTCTGGACCTAACCATTTAAAGTGAATGGAAATACTTGTTAGACCTCACAAGTTATTGTGACAGCTATAATGAAACCCCTCCCATAATCTAGCACCAACTTTCCCAGATTTTTCAAATTTGTCCCTGGTTCTGGAATCCATTACAAAAACTCCTGTAAGTAGACTTAGAGAGCTATGATTGTATGAAAGTTGGTGCAAGAGTATATATACATAAGCCCTGCAAAGTAGCATGGGCAAGGACCTTGGCGCACATGTGCAGCGAGGGTACGATAGTTGGGTGTGTCTGTCATGTCTGTCTGTCTGTGTTTAAACTCGCTTGCAGTAAGTTTATTCCTTCTACAAATGACAGCAGCTTACATAAAGCACAGTGAAATTTTGTGGGATTTTCTCTGAAACAGCTCCATTGCAGAGCCAGAGTCCTCCAGCATTGTACAGACATTTTCCCCTCCACTGATAAGTGCCTGCGATGTACGCACCAAGGGTTCTGCACTTCAGTGGATTAGCATGGGCAACACTTAGTAACATAGTGTTTTTCTTGGACATTGAGGGATTGCCCCCATACTTACAGTGCTTGTCTGTCTGATAATTAGAATATTATTAAGGGTGTGGTCACAGGGGATGACCAATTAAATTGGGGGTATGCTGTATACATGTAGATGTGGTTTTGGTCCCTAAAGCTATTCTGGAAAGTTGAAGCCTATGCCCTACTAACCGGATATCCTTGGGAGTGAACATAAATATATCAGACAGTTGGTAGACAGGGATGGCACTGACTTGCCCATGTAGTCTTCACAAAAATAATGGCTCAATACTAGAACATGGAAAGTCATGAGCACTTTTAGAGACACAACCTGCTATACAAGTGTTTCTATACATGGTAAAACTCACAAACAATTGTACATGGAAAATTCCTAAACTGCCAATTTCTTCATCATCTTCTTCTTCAAATGGTCTGCCTCAAAATAGTCAAAATGGGCTCAACTTTATTTACCCTCAACGTGCATGCACAGCGAGAGTTACAGTAGTTGGTCCTCTGTGTGTGTGTGTGTGTGTGTGTGTGTGTGTGTGTGTGTGTGTGTGTGTGTGTGTGTGTGTGTGTGTGTGTGTGTGTGTGTGTGTGTGTGTGTGTGTGTGTGTGTGTGTGTGTGTGTGTGTGTGTGTGTGTGTGTGTGTGTGTGTGTGTGTGTGTGTGTGTGTGTGTGTGTGTGTGTGTGTGTGTGTGTGTGTGTGTGTGTGTGTGTGTGTGTGTGTGTTACTCAACATCTCACTTTTCAAATGAGTGGTTGTGCTATAAAAAAAAGTACATACTAAGTGGCATACGAGCATCAAAAATATTTTGTCAAAAATGACTGCGTTCAAGAGTTATGGCATGAAACACAAGTGAAAGAGCCAATGTGCTAATTGGATCTAGCCTACTCTGGATTATCCGAGATCAGTTTTTCCTGTTCAATGTACAGCAGAGCACCAGAGGTTACCGCATGAGGGAATACAAGCATTGGGTACTGCTCTGGTCAAAGTTATATATAGGCCATAGTGCTTCCAGCAGTGTAGTGTGTAGAGAGCCACTTGCTAGTCCCACGTGAAGTGGAGCTCTACATTTTACATATGTGTACCACCTCCGTATTCAATGCACCGAGGGTTCTGCACTTTAGTGCATTCATTTTGGTATAAAACGATTCCTTTCTCTCCAGTGTACTGCTACATCCTTCATTGTATTTACACTTGTAGCATTTGTGACACAAATAGTGCCCTGTTTATTGAGGTGTTTGTGTTTCAGGGTATACTGATTAGAGAGGTTCCATCCATGCATGTTCACAAGGTGATCTTGAGGCATTGGTTTTCACACTTAGCAAAATACATACAGAGCTCAATCGAGCTAATCACGACAATGAAGACAGCAGGAAAAGTGATTATTTTACACATGTATACGAACAGTGGTGATATGGGTTTAGAAACATTGAGGGGTAGAAGGGATAGAGCTAAATTAAAGTGGTGGTATAAATTAGTATCAATGCCTAAGGATAGATACCCAAAGCAATTATTCAGTCGGGAATGGGAAACTAAGCCTCGTAGAGGTAGACAAAGGAAAGTATGGGGTAGAGTGGTTGATGAACTCTTTGTGTCCTTAGGTTTGGATAAGCATGAATGGGTGGAGGATATTAAGAGGGGAGAGAGTTCATTAGCTTCATTTTTGGCTTGTATAAACGAAAGTATTAGTGAAAGTCAGGGTAAGCAGTTTGAAGAAGGATTGAATAGTAAGGAAGGAAGTAGAATTTAAGAGGTATTTGCATGGGGTTGGTGATGCAGGAACTAGACTCTTGTTTAAGTTCAGGTCAGGAACACATGGCTTGAATGAAAAGCTAGGCAGGCATAGAGGTAGAGAAGGCAAATCAGAGTGTGTGTTGTGTGGTGCTGAGTGTGAGAGTGTAGTTCATGTGTTGTGGGAGTGTTCAGCCTATAGGCAACTTATTTATGCACAACATTCACTGTGAAACCTTACCTAGATGTACTCCAGTCTAAACACACCAACCTGGGCTTTTGCGATGCAGAAAACACTGACTCTAGTATAAAGAAGATCATTACACATATCACAAACTTACCACATACTCTGGGACAGAGGCCATCCAAAGCATCTATTTCTCTCATTAGGTGACCTTTACCAATTCCACCAAAGGATGGGTTACATGACATTTCCCCTGCAGTTACAGATGCACATAATTACACATACCCATGCACCATGGTACAAGAATTACAAGATTCATGCCTCTACAAGCACCACTGTAGCTGGATATTATCACTTGTGTAAGTCTGGAAAACCCCGAGCCAACAAGACTTCAATTTGCCAGGTGTATACATGTTCATAAGTGCTTAATGTACTACATGTATGTACATATCTGTAGAACACTTGCATTTATTTTCTCTGACAGATAGGAAGTGATTGGAGTAGGCATGGTATATCTATATCGGCTAGCAAGAGGTTCATATCACGGCTAACAACAGCTTATACTATCTAGCATGGCACTACATGTATGGAGTATACCAGGTATGCAAACCTACTACTGAGCTGTTGTTTAACTAGAGCAGCGTATTGCTGGGTAAAAAAGTATGGCCAGTCTAGCTGCTATTTGTATGGGCTTTATATCTCCATTTTCGGTTACCTCTGTGTAAGGCTACAGGTACATTGGCATCATGCGTACAGCAATCAGCATTCTACTGCATGCATGATCTGACATGTATGGCTACGCTGGCACATGAGTTAGAAGTAAGAGGGAAGTCTTATTTGGCGGTCTACAATCACTGGACTGGACCAGTGGACTGGACTGGTGGACTCATTAACGCAAACATGTTTCCATGCATAAATTCTAATAGTTAGAGGGATTTATAAATGCAAGAAGACAGTGACTTTTCAGTGACTTTTCTGTGAAGTATGTTCTTGGATGAGGCACATTGTCGTTTTAATACTTATAGGTACATGTGTACTAAATCATGTGTCTACAGCCACTGTACCAGCACAAATCCACAGCTACATGTAGCTCTGATAACCTGACCCCTGCAAGCTCATCACACAGACCTACATAACGTCAGCACAAGCTTACCTATAGCACTACTAGTCTTGTGTGCCATGAGGGTCTGGCACAAGACTATAGCACAACGTAGTAACACTTAAAAAGTTGGTCACAAAATCACTGTCTGGCTCGGGTCCAATCCTGTGACTACTCTAAATTAACCCACACTATTGGGATTCATGCCCGGTAATGAGTTTACAGACAATTTCAATGAGTCCACCAGTCCAGTCCACTGGTCCAGTCCAGTGATTGTAGACCGCTATCTTATTTAAACATCTTTGCTAACACTACATATTGAGTATGGTATAAAATGCCTTCATAAAATGATGGGAATTTGACAGATTCCTTTGACCACCATGGAAATTTCTACCCATACCAATAGTGGAAAATTTATGAGTGACCAGTAGAGTTCGTGACCCCACTCGACGTGCAGCAGCAGCTGCTTCCGTCCCTGCATGTCCTCCGCCTACTACAACCACATCAAAGTCGGCAGCTGACGCACCATGTCCATTCATATGCGATCTTTTTACCCACTTCCGGAGTGAGACAAAAATACGATACTGAATTCCTCGATTCATCAGCTTTCCTGCACCTACCATTTTGCTGCATGGTCTCACGTTAAAGGCTCGAGGAGGTGCGACAGTATCACGTGATTGCCGCAATTTTGGCTGACACAGCAACCTATCTCCTGTTGAAAATACATGGCGTGACATGGCATTTTTCAGCCTCTGCTGAAGCAACGCAAAGCGAGGATCCCCAAAAGCTAGTAGCCAGTTGTACGTACCATACCCTAATCCTCAAGAAAAAGAATCGAACCCGGGCGAACACCTACTGTTCCAGCGACTTACAGCTGGAAATAGTAGAGGTCATGTAGCACTTCGTGGATATCTATTTTAACACAGATTTGTCAGTTGAACCTATCTTTGGCCTATGCTCTATCTCTCTACTAAGATTTGGTAGTATTTTGACTCTAACTCTGTTAAACTACTCAAGAGGTCTACGCCTGGCCTCGCGGTACGCATCGTAGTGCGATTCATTACGTCATCGATTTTAGTAATAATAATAATAATAAAAATTTTAATGACTATAATTTTATTAAAGGCCAGAAGGCCCAATTGTCAGAAACATTAAAGTGTATCTCTTTGTTTAAATGCAATGTATAGAAGTCTACCTAAGTGATGTATTAACTTATGGTCTTGGGATGACATTATAGAAAAGAACTTGTTGTTAATGGTCAGAAAGTTGAAGCTTCTTATAGATTCTACGCAAGTATGAAAAGGGTCATATTCAGGAAGAGATTTGGTTCTTGGACAACTCAACAGAAAGTGTTTCTCATCCTCCATGACCTTGCATATATGACAAATTCTTTCCTCAGGGGGTAAATAGGAGGAGATGTAATCTTATTGTGGGAAACATGGAAGAAAGCATCGCAGAAGCACCGAATAAAACAATGGAGAAGGTTACTACCTTATTTCGAGAGAAGCTAAAGCTTGATCTGATGCCTAAATTTGTAAGAAGAATTGGTAAAGCACAAGGGGGAAAACAACGGCTGATTCTAGTAAGAATGGAAAACCCTACAGAGAAGATTGAAGTTATGAGATCTGCTCGTTTTCTGAGGGGTTCGGCACTATTTATAATGGATGATTTATCCAAAAAGGAGAGAGATAATCGGAGAGTTCTAGTGAGCGCAATGAAGCAAGCTAGACGTGAAGGGAAAAAGGCCTTTATAAGATATTCTGATGGAAAATTAATTGTAAATGGAGAAATACAGCCTGTCAGTCACTCCTCTACTTCCCCTCCCATCCCAGTCTCTAACACTCTATCGCCATAGGAATTATGCCAGAAGGCCCATAATTTATCGATATGCACATGGAATATAAATGGATACACAATTGACAAATTAATGGAATTGGCAGATTTTTTCTTATAATACTTCTCAGTGAAACTTGGATGAATCCAGATTATACTTTAAATTTTGAGATTCCAGGGTACAATATGATTACTCTATGCCGGTCGCCAACAAACAAAACAGCTAAAAGGAGAAGTGGTGGCCTCGTATGCTACATTAAAATTAGATCGCAGAAGGTATTCGTCAGATTGATGGTATCATTAAGAATGAAGACAGACTATGGTTGAAGCTCAATTCCAGATTCTTTGACTTTCCATATGACTTGTTTTTATGTTTCACCTACATCTCACCTGCAACCTCTACCTCTACTTCTGCAAGAGAAAATATTTGGCAATTACTCACTATGGAGATTGTACGATAAGCTTGGCAATATCATGCTCACTGGTGATCTCAATGCCAGGACGGGTGTTTTGCCTGACTTTAACAAACACGATGCAAAAGCATTTGTTCCACTTCCGATGGAGTACAGGCCAGATTTTAACTGGATGCGGTGCAATACAGATCGTACTGTCAATTCTTATGGGAAGGAATTATTGAATCTTTGTGTGTCGAGTAATCTTCGTATAGTCAATGGAAGAATTGGTGGAGATAAAGATCTTGGTGCTTCCACTTGCTTTACTCCACGTGGAAGTAGCCTTGTGGACTACTTTGTGGCATCAATCCATTTCTTTGAGTTAATTTCTGACTTCTCAATAGGTGACTTATGTGAGCATTCAGATCATTGCCCAATCGTCTTGGATATTGCTACAAGGAGCAAAGTCAAACCCACTGCAATGTATGAGGAAAATAATACTGAAAAAAAATTCAATTCCCAAGTTTCTCTACTCAGATGTACTACAAAGTGGAATACTGTATTGGAACAAGAGATAAGAAGTTGCTTTAAGTCTACATCATTTCTGCATTCACTTTCACTTTTTCCTACACCTTATGAATGTCTTCCCACTGAGCTGGTCAATAAGTTCAACTACATTTTAATATCTGCAATCAAGTCATGTCCTAGCGCAATGCATTCAACTGTACACTCCTCAAAGTCTTCTCGGTCACTCTTTCCCAGAAACAGATGGTTTGATGTTGAGTGTAAAAGACAGAAGACACTTGTCAGCATTTCTGCTAAGGACCTTAAGAGTGACCCCAATTGTGTCAGTAAGAAGGAAAGGTTTTGGAGGGAGAGGAAAAGGTATAAGAAATTGATTAGATCCAAGAAAAGGAAGTCCACAGTTGACTTCCACCTCCAGTTATTACATCTAAGAACTTCACAACCACGAGAATTTTGGAAAGTAGTATCCAAAGCTGAAGTTGTTCAACACAAACATATCCCTATTGACATGGTTGTCATGGCCACACATTTTCAAAAACTGAATACGCAATACCAAGATCCCCCACACATTTATACCACTCTTCCTGTGTTGGCATCTGATGACTTCTTAGATGAAGAAATTTTTGAAGAGGAGGTTTCCTATGCCATCAAGAGACTAAAACGAAACAAAGCTCCTGGACTAGATGGTTTACCTCCTGAGTTATTTAAAGCATTTAACAACAACCTTACTTCACTTCTTACAAGGATTTTTAATGAAGTTTTTAATAGTGGTATATTCCCGAAATCTTGGTCAATCGGTTCTATTAAACCTATCTTCAAGAAAGGAGATGAGAAATTACCAAACAATTACCGAGGAATCACCCTGCTGCCAATAATGGGAAAGCTACTGACATCTATTTTAAACGATCGACTCCTGGAATGGGCAGAATTAAATAAGAAAATTAATGATGCTCAGTTTGGTTTTAGAAAAAAATAGGAGGACAACTGACGCACTCTTTATTATCCACACCATTTCTCTAATTGCGACCAAAAGAAGGGGACCTCTGTTCTTAGGGTTTATTGATCTGGCAAAAGCTTTTGATTCTGTCAATCATGACCTGCTCTGGTTCAAACTTTCAACAATAGGGTTAAGTACAAAAATGATATCATTCTTAAGACACATGTATAGCACCGCGCGATCTGTGGTTACCTACGAAGGCTTTACATCGTGGGAATTTCAATGCCAAAAAGGTGTTCGTCAGGGGTGTCCACTCAGCCCTCTCTTGTTCTCTCTGTTTATCAGTGACTTAGAAGATTCATTAAAGACAAAGAGTTCTGGTAGGATAAAGATTGGAGACCAAGAAGTTTCTATAATAATGTTTGCTGATGATCTAGTGCTCCTCGCTGATTCAAGTGAAGGACTACAGCAGTCCCTATCTGTTTTACAGGAATATTGTAGAGTATGGCAATTAACAATCAGTACTGAAAAAACGAAAGTTATGATAAATTCAAAAGCCTCTCTATCCACCCATTAGATTTTTTATTAATGATAAAGAAATTGAGACTACATCATCAAGTATCTTGGACTAGTACTGAAATCAAACGGATCATTATTGCAAGCTGTCTCAACTTTAACTCACCAAGCCAGAAAATCTGTTTTTGTGTTAATGAAAAAATTAACATTTTTAGACTTTCCTCCTCCATTTCTAATGTGTAAACTTTTTGACACTCTAATAACACCTATTTAGTGTCGTATATACCTCCTCTGGTCTCACGTGGGTGCGTAGACAAGCGAAGCCACGCCTTCTTATGTTAACTACGCATGATGGCGTTTTCAAACCAGTTTCACACCAGTTTCACACTTCACGTTTCTAGTCTGGCGGACGATAATTGGTCCCCGAAAAATCGGTCCCCCCAGAACGTCCGCGGCAGAAAACTCGGTCCCCCCGGACCAACCACGGCAGAAAATATGGTCCCCGATCCCAACGCAAAAGCGATCCGAGCGATCCGACACATCCACTAAGGGTAGCAGCGGGAGCAGACCGCTAGGGCGCGCGCAATTTGCTTTACGCGTGCGCTTCACGCATTCTCGTTGAACCACCTCGCGAAGCTTTTATATAGCGCTGATAACACACTAAGTGCAAGATCTTTCCGTACCTTAACAGCCGATAATGTTCACGATATCAGCGTTGTCCAGGCAGCAATGTCTTCAATTTGGCTAGAGCGTATGCACAGATCATGATTCAGCTACTTATTTGGTTGAAAATCTATCATTAATCAGGATTGGGCAAATACCACACGCATTGCTAAATCTCACACATCTCTGAAGCATGTTATCAAGCATTTCTTCACTATCACAATATGCACACAGCTAACTTGTAAAGCATGCATTGTAACATGGGTCTGGTTCTCGCATTAGCGCATTTGCGAGACAGAACATAGGTAACCATTATACCAGCATTTCACAAATATAAACACATAATATTTAGAGGCATTTTATTATTATCACATCACTAGCTAAATTGTAGGTGCTTGGGTCTATCACTGAGACTTGGTAAAATTGATTTTCAATGTTATGATATTGAGGTTAATTTGACATTCCTATGGAACAAGTAGCGTATAGGCAATTCACCAGGCCTTCTCCTCCCCCCGAGAAGGCGTGGCTCCGCGAGGCTATCCACGGGGGTGAGCGCATGAGTCCCGATGTCGAGGCCGCGCAGATACTGGTGAGCGATCGAAGCACAGAGGTTAAATGCTCTGCTTACTTTGCGTCCATGCACTAGTCTCGTACACTGCGCCGCCTTCCCTCGCGGATGGGTACCTAGGTTCGTTCTCAGGCCGTTTCTCCTCCAGGAAACGGCCTAGGGGAGGTACCCATCCGCGAGGGAAGGCGGCGCAGTATACGAGACTAGTGCACGGACGCAAGCAGATCATTTAACCTCGATCGCTCACCAGTGTCTGCGCGGCCTCGAACGAGGCTAGGTACGTACGGGACTACCGATGGTCAAATAGGCGTGGCCTCACAAAATGAGGGCGTGGCCAGGCAAAAAGTTTCGGCGCGCTTTGTGCGCCCCTACGTTGCTCCCTCCTTTCATAAATCCTGGATCCGCAACTGGTGTATATTTACTTATAGGCAGTATCTACCCAAGGCTACTATTGCATTGTTCTCTAGGTTAGAATTGTGCACTGCATACCATTCTGACCAGGAACTTTTAATTGAAGTAGCACGGGGAAACAGCAATAATTTTAGAACAATAACCTTATCACAAGGTTGATCGTTGGGGTATTAAGCTTTACCGCCGCACCAATTTCCACATTTAGTGGAGCTTTTGTTAGTGAGATACAGTAATGCTTGTCTGAGGCTACTTTGTACAAGATTTACATGGTTTACAGAGATTTCACAATGTTGATCATAGGAGCATTATCATCACACCAATTGTAATGTTTGCCTGAGGCTATTGTACAAGGTTTACAGAGATTTTATCACAACAGTAAGAACGAGGGGGAGGGGCTCCAGGGGCTGGCGCCCCCCCTTAAATTCTGCGCGCTTGTATGTGGTACATGCCAGTGGCTTAGGAACGGGGGGGGGGGGGGGGGCTCCGGAGGCTGCGCCCCACCACAGGCCCGTAGGAGTGCAAATTAAACCAATACGGCCACTGGGTAGGTAGTGCGCATGCGCACGCGGGCACCGACCACGTCCACTTTTGCTTAGCCACGCCCATTTTGCTGCAAAACTACTCAAATAAAATAGACAGATATCAAGAGTAAATAATAGAGAGGAAGAGAGTGACGAACACGCGTTTGCGCAACTGCGAAAGTAACGCGACTTCCACTTTATTAACGCACGTGATGCGCGCGAAATCTTTTTTTTTTTTTTTTTTAAATACACTTCATGCCATATTAACAATATACATACTAAAACAAAAAAAATGTATTATGCATGACACACACAGAGTAGATAATATGGCATAGGCAACATGTAAATAGCATAAAGCTAATTCATGACATGAGCCAATTGTACAAACCAGATTTAAAAGTAGAGAGAGAAGATGATTTTAACTCTAATGGTATAAAGTAATTACACTAGGTACATAAGAGAAAAGAAAATAATTTGTGTGTGAATGTGGTCTGGTAGATAGATGAATTATGCCTAAGCGAAAGATGCTCGTGAAGTACAAAAATACCTTCTGGAAAAAATAAATGACCATTGACAATATTATACATTGTGAGTAACTTCAGATATTGTCGCCGCTCTGACAAACGAGGTAGATTAAGGCAGTGTAGCATGTTGTCATAGTCCATATCCCAACACTTAAGACAAACCTTACATGCAAACTTCTGAACAGATTCTAGCATTCTAATGTCTTTCATGATGTATGGGTCCCATAGCTGAACTGCATATTCTAGGTGAGGTCGAATGCATGTTATATATATTGATCGAAGGACAGATGGATCAGCCCACTTGTAGAATTGTCTATACAACATTCCAACTAATCTCCCTTTACTACAGATCTGTTGAATGTGTTCGGACCAACTAAGTCTTTGAGAAATTAATACCCCCAGATATCGATAGCTAGCAACTTGTTCCAAAATATCATTATTCAGATGTAATCCCATAAGCGGGATAGTAGGTTGTTTCTTTCGAGATACAATGATGTACTTACATTTGGCTGTATTGAGTGAGAGTCGTAAGTTGTTGATACAATTAGCAATGGTATCAATATCTCTCTGTAGATTTATAAAATCATTGAAACCTCTTATACTACATCAGTAGTTCTCGCGGTGACACTAACAATCGAATAGCCTAGCAAAGATGTCTGTTTCTGATTTTGAATCCTGCAGTTGGAATGAGAGTCCTGTTGTCAGCCCTGGGTCAAACTGCGAGTGGAGTAGTGACGAGTCTATTGCGGAAGACCATTCTACTGCTCAGTTTCTGACACCGACCGTGCCACGTCCGCAAGTAATGAACTTCAATGGAGAAAGCCCGCAGAGCGCCAAATCTTTTAAGCCCCAGGAAATCCTGAATTGTAGCATGGAATCGTGTTAATGGTCAGATGATGAAGTGAAGTACAAGCCCTTTCAGATACACAACCTGCTCTACAAGTAGTGGGCTATGTATTATTTATGTATCAAGTGTCAAAAAGGAGCTCGTCAGGGGTGTATACTGAATCCACTACTTTTCACCCTTTTTTATCGGGTTTAGATAGAGAAATAAAGAAAAACAATGCTGAAATTCAGCTCCACAATGTAATAACCCTGGATATACTGATGTATGCGGATGATGTGGCTCTTGTTTCAGATAATGCAGCTGGTTTAAAGAAACACTTAAGCACTCTATTAGAATTCTGCCAAAAATGGAAATTAGAAGTTAACACAGAAAGATATATTCAAGTTGAATAATCACACCCTGGAAAAAGTAAATATTTAGGAATGTGGTTTGCTAAGAATGGTCGGTTTCAGGTAGCCAAAAAGCATTTTGCTAACCAGGCAAAAAAGGCAATGTTTTCATTATTGACTACTTTAAGACAATTAGACAACCCATTGCCACCAATCCCAGTTATACTACAGCTTTATGAAACTATGCTGAAGCCCATTATGTGTTATGGATCTGAAATATGGGGCTTTACTGGTGACCAAAATTTGGAAAGAGTAGGGTTATATTTCCTCAAGAGTATACTCCATCTGCCTAGTGTAGCACCTAACATGGCTGTTTTTGGAGAGTTGGGACAGCTCCCCATCCATCTATGGTGGAAGAAGAGAGTTTTGAAATACTGGAACAGAATTTGCTCAGCTTATGCACCCACGCTACTCAAAGCAGCTTTTCATCTCTCATTACACAATGCTAGTTGTGGAAGAAAATGTTGGGCCAGTAATGTAGCCACTCTTCTCAATAATGCTGGTTTCGATGCTTCTTTCTCAGGACACCAATTTATTCAAGTATGGCATGCCAACCTTATGAATAAACAAAGTTTAACTGGACATGGTGGAAATAAACTGAGATCTTACAGATTATTTAAAAAGGAGTTTGACATAGAACCATATTTATTGAATGTCAGGTCTACAACATTACGTGTGTCTATGACTCGGCTGAGAGTGGGATGCCACAGTCTTGAAATAGAGCGCGGTAGATACCACAAACCGCAGTCCATCCCTGTATGTCAACGACTCTGTGAGAAATGTAACATGATAGAAGACGACATTCATTTCATGTGTGTGTGTTCCAAGTATAATACATTACGTGACCAACTTGAACAAACAATACAAATGGACTTTCCCCGGATACAAGTGGTTATCATCAGAACAGAAATTTATTTATTTATTGGAATCATCTAACAAGGTTATTAACAATGCAGTTGCATATTTCATACACAATGCTTTTATAGCACGTACATGTACTGACTAATGTCTGCCTGGCTTCTTTTGTCATTAAAAATATACTATTATTATTATTTATTAACTAACTCCGTCAAATACGGTTGGAGTTACTGCACCCAGATGTTTGTAAGCTATAACTAGTTAGCTATTGCGTTCACCTGAGGCCCTCATTTTGACGTTTGCGGGTAGCAGTATGCGCAGGTAACTTGCCACGCTGCAGTGCTGAACGCTACGAGAAGTGCGTTTTTTCGAGTATTGTAGGCCTGATGTGAGCTATTTACGCGCATAGCGTTACGTCTACCGTAAATACCATAATTTTGCGTAAGGAAAATTACACGCGGGCGTATGTTCGTTTTGCAGATCAGACGAGGACCAGAGACGCCAAACCCGAAACCCGAGCCAACAGCCTGGTGAAAAAGGGTAGCAATATCCATCAGAAGTGATGCAGAAGCGCTGTTAGTCACACGGGATCGTCGTTGGCTCATGCGCAAATGGGACGTGCTAGAGACGTAGCGGTCGCGCTGTACGGCGAACTAAAAGGCTTAGTGGTAAGCAGCGTAGGAGCTATAGCTCTACCTTCGTAAGGAAGCTGATGGATAGTTCTACATGAATGGGAGGAGTCGACTGTGAGGTTTAATGACTACGTAGTCGTTTTAATTAACCTGTCCACAACCATAACACGGCTAAACGAAGGTTACGTAAGTTCCCATTCGAGATATGACTTTGCTACTTCCTTTACAGTGTGCAGTGGTAGTTCCTTACCGTTGCTGAAAACAGTTCAATTATGAACGGTACACGCCCACTAGGGATCACGTGACCTTGTTTATGGGTGTGGTCAATGGTTTACAAGCGTTCGATGCATGTAGCTTCCTTAGAGGTACAGTATCAGGGTGTTTTTAGTGGTGGCACGTGCCTTAGCCCCTGAGTAGTTCATTATCCCGGACATATCCCACTGCATTCAGTCTTACTCAGTCCCCTGTCCTTTTTATCCCACAGTCCCAGGATACTGCTATTATCCCCACTCTACTGGGTCTCACTCAGTCCCACAGTCCTTCCCATCCCTACAAGTCTGAAATATTGATATGCATGTAAACCGGTTACAGATAAAAGGCTCCACGACTATTATGAAGGTCTGCTATGTAGAGAATGAAGGAACATAGTCATCTTACTGTATCATGACAGCCAAGCGAACGCAGCATGCTTGTCAGTGAATGTATAGCAGAAATAGGCAGGAAGTTGGCAGGCTCTCAAGTGACATGTGGCTACCTATGTGAACATATATGTAAGCTGTTTTACTGCTGCATATGTTTTGTGCATTTGTATATATGTTACTGTACAATAATGTTAGCTGTTTTACTGCTGCATACGTTTTGTGCATTTGTATATATGTTACTGTCTTTATATTAGCTGTTGCATGTCCATATTCAAATTTTTAGGTCTACATATTTTTCTAAGCCTTGAGGCTGTGGTGTGTACAGTGTGTATTTTCTAAGCCTATGTTATTTGTATATTTCTAAGCTGGTAGAGGCTGTTACGTGTATGTGCTTACATAGTTAAATACTTCTATATGCAAACCTGAGCGAACCGTTGCTAAGAGTTCTCCATGCTAAGTATGTTTGCACATGAGTGAGCTGAGTTCTCCACGCTCAGGTTATGTGTCTCTGTGTGTTTTGTGAGTCTTTGGTGTGTTTGTTTGTTTGCTTACATATTTCTGCATGTGAGCCCGAGTGAATTGTTGCCAGGAGTTCTCCACGTTCGGTATGTTTGCACCTGAGGGAGCTGTTGCTGTGAATTCTCCACGCCTGGGTTGTGTGTCTGGGGTGTGTGTATTTGTCTGTTAGTGAGTGTTAGTTTGTTGGTGAAGGTTTGGGCACTGGATGTGTGGAGAGCTGGTACCATCAAAGATCTTTAACCCACCATTCCCAGTTCTCAAGGCTGGGCATTCAGTCCCTACTCTTATATGATGTTCGTCTGGAGTGGGTTATTGTGGTAGGTTTATTCTTTCTGAAAATTCCTGTTTCGCTAATGTACTATGCACATAGTTTTCATGCATTGCAGGGGCTCAAAACCCATCAAAAGGGTTGCTCAAGAGAGGCCAACTGCCAGGAAATCACCAAGAAAATCTCCACTGAAGTCTCCAAAAAAAAAGATGATTAGGCCATTAAACATCAGATATCCTATATACGTACTTATATCCAAAAATTATTACCAACATCTATAACCAAATTTATTTCAAAATGGAAGACAAGTGACCTTACAGAGCATGATGTGTCCAGGATATTCCCCAATGACTGGGGGATGTGAAGTAGAGTGGGATTAAGTGAGACCCGGTGAAGTGGAATATGATTGGATATTCCTAGCATTCCAAGACTTTCGGGTGGAAAGACTGAGTGAGACCCAGTACAGTGGAATATGTCTGGGATAATCGCAGTATTCGGGACTGTGGGATGGGAAGGACAGAGTGGGACTGAGTGAGACCCAGTACAGCAGGATATGTCCGGGATAATCCCAGTATCCAGGGACAGTGGGATGGGAAGGACAGTGGGGACTGAGTGAGACTGAATACAGTGGGACAGGCCCAGGATAGTCCCAGTATCCCCGGACTGTGGGATGGGAAGGACAGTGGGACTGAGTGAGACCCAGTACAGCAGGATATGTCTGGGGTAATTTCAGTATGCCAGGACTGTGGGATGGGAAGGACAGTGGGACTGAGTGTGATCCAGCAGAGTGGGATATATCTGGGATAATCCAAGTATCCCAGGACTGTGGGATAGGAAGAGTACAGTGGGATATGTTGGGATATGTTTGGGAGTATCCCGGGACTGTGTGATGGGAAGGACAGTGGAACTGCCTAGTACAGTGGGATCTGGGATAACCGCAGTACCCTGGGACACCAGTACCCTGGGGTAATCCTACATTTATTATAGAATTTGGGACTAAAGGAATCCGAGGATAAGTGATGGCAAACCTAGACATGTATGACTAGACAAGGCAAAACGCGAGGAATCCAATGGCACTTTTTATTTTGAAATTGGGTGAAAAATAAGTGAGTTATTGCCAAAATTTGAGGGCTCAGGTGAGAGTCAAATAGACAAATTAGAACAAGTTACTACACAGAGAGAGTGGCAGTGATAGTGGGTGAATAAAACCTTAATCTGAATAGAACAAGCATAAGTCGACGACTTTCATTACTACTATGCACGCTCAGGGATTCATACACATCATACAAAATCAAATAGTTATAGTGCAACAAGAAATCTTTCTAGTTCCGCTTTTGCACCCAACAAATCACCATTCTTCACTTTCTTTAGAGTACTTTTCTCAAAAAATGCAGAGTCTTGCAAAACATGCCACAGAGAGTAAAAGTCGTGTTCTTTTTCTCTTGGCCAGCCTGGTACTGCATTAGAATGACGCTCCTTCAACAAATAATTGTAATTTTCAGGATACGTGGTGTCTACCTTATCTGCAAGATCAAAATCAATAAACGAAGCAGTTATGGAATCATCACAAAAAACTAAGTTCGCCTTTCGGATGTCAGAATGGACCATATTCATACTATGAATCCTAATCAGCTGGTCAAGAATAGGAATGGCTTGTTTTCGGTCTTTTATATCATGGTCACCATCTATATATTCATACTGGAGAACCACGAAGCGTTCATCCTTACTTAAATATTGTACTTGAACATCTGCATCATTATTTAGGAATGTTCGGACAAGATCTAAATTGAGAAAATTCACTTCAACGTCAAACATTTTGTACACATAGCCATCTTTTAAAAACACACGAGGGACTTGACCCTGTGGGCTAAGACACTGGCTCAATGAAAGAGTTTGAGTTGGTGAGCATACAGCTGCACCGTGTCTTATTGGAGTGTTGATCAAAAAATGCGCTGCTGCATATAAAAGTTTGAAAAAGATCTTAATCTCATCTGCTGCAGTTGCGACTTCCCAGATATCTATTACCATTATCCTATAACACAAGACCACATGCACCTCCAACTTAATCTTGTTTTGCGAAGCTGGAAGCACAAGTTGCACAACAAAATTATTCTTGTGGATTCTTGAGGAGTAGCCGAAGCTCTCTGATATCGCTTTGTCAAAATTGTCAGTCTTGTATCCTGAAACAGCCACTGGTCTCATCACATGTCCTAACGTTGAAATATAGAAATCGGATCTCTCTGGAGATAATTTCTCATGATGAACTGGAAACTGATGCAGACATGCACCACAGTTGACCTCAGCATCAGAAAAAAGAAAGCGATCGAATTCTCGAGCCAGTAAAGAAGTGTGTGTGAGTTCCAACTTTTTTACACTGGGATCTACACCCAATTTATCTATATTCTGGTAAATGTTGACAAGGCGGTCTACGGAAGAATTTTCTACTGAGAACTTTTCCCCACAGATTAAGAGCTCTTCATCCCCACTCTCCAGATCTTTTTTCAGATTATACAGTTGTACAGCAAACCAGTCATTGTAAATTTCACCTTTGGTAATATATTTTCCCGCAGTAGTAGTAGTTAGACTTGACGGTGAACAACTAAGTGACGGACCAACTTTATCACCACTTCCAAAATCTTGGCGGGTAGGTTTTCTTGGCTGTTCTGAGGGAGAAAAAAGACTGAGTTAGAATTTACATTGTAGATGCAACTTTCCCCCTGGCATCATACAGTAAACTCTCTTTTAATGGACACACCAAATAGCGGCGTCCATATAATGGACAACGATTCATGTCCTGGCCAAATTCCCACATACAAAAACACCCGAATAGCAGACATCTCTTATTTCCGGACAACAAACAGGGAGAAGTGCACCGACTGATCCAGCTCCATAGAAAGTTATCCAACAACTGCTGCCGCCATCTAATTGTGTGCAAGCACGGCGAATTAGTGAGTTGTATGTCCACTAAAGATTCTAGTAGCCCTGAGATATATTCACGCGGCCCTTATAGCTTATATTTGCAAGGAACTTGGAATAAGGAACGTGATATGTGGTCACACAATAATTCCCTAATAAGGGACACCACCTGAATACACATCACCTGGGAGGATAGCATGCAACTTACTGAAGACATTATTCTGTTGCATCATTGCCTTTTGTAATTCCGCTAGTTCCTGCTGAACAGGTCCCAGGATGTTCATATACAGCTCAACCTTTCCATCGTTTGAGGTTATAGACTCTGTGAAAACACACTCACATCACATACTCCCACTTAATCCATGAGGCAAGCATTTACCATTAATCAACTTATCATATAGCTTTTCCTTCTCCTTCAAGTGGTCAAATCGTATCTGCATATCTTCCAGTTTCCACTGGCCTCTGGGTCTCTTAGATTCTGATTTGAAAACACATACACTACTATCACCAGTGTGCATACTAACTTCACATGAGGCAAGTTACTTACTCATTCTCATATTTTGTATCTGCAAATCTTCCAGTTCCAACTCGTCTCTGGGTCTCTTCCTAGATTCTATGAAAACACACTCATAGCTCTCTGCATACTAACTTCACAAGTTGACATTAAAGCATGCATTGGACACAAGTTGACATTGGGCTATTCCATTAATAAAGATACACCCCCACAGAAGAAGACCATTATGACGTCACACTACTATGTGACTATCATGTAATTTTTGTACTTCTGCCCTCAAGACAAATAACTTTGTTAGGACTTCAATAACAAGAATTTTTGTTCCTTAGGACAAATTAAATTCGACAACACCCCTTAGGACAATAATCTCTTCTAAACCTCCAGAAGTCGTCCACGAGTTAATTTGTACTCTATATACATGCACACACTACTATAGCTTACAAAAGTTAAGTTTGATTTCACCTGTTTTGCCTTGCTTTGTATATGAAAATTCGGCCCCCTGCCAGCTAGAGATGTACACCCTCCTCTTCTCCCCAGAAAGCTCATTTCTGATAGCTAAGTAGTCATTCATGTAGTCACCTTCAAAGTTGTCATCAACACCCCATTGAATTTCCAAAATTCCATTTTTTCGTGGTCTGTACTTAACACAAGAAAAATTTTCCCGTCCTCATTCAAATCTGTAACTCATGCTCGCGTGTGAACAAATAATCACATGATTTTACACCATGGTAAGCTCTTAGAGATTGTGATCCAAATGAGTGGAGAACCCTCAGTACCATGAGTTCACGCCACAGACCTTGCTTGGAGGTATGAACAATGGCAACTCATGAAACTCAACAGAGGACCGCTATTGACTATAATGCACATGCACGCTTCTGCAGTAAAATGGCTGGCTGTACGTATGGCTTTCAAAAGAGCAGTGCTGGATCTCTGCAACGGAGTTGTTTCAGACAAACAGACACTCCAGAGATGAGATTTGACTTAACAGACAGACACACAGACACACAGACAAAACAGACCAACTACTGTAACCCTCCTGCACATGTGCACCAAGGGTTAATGAAGCATGCAGGAGACACTTTCAAATATCATCAGACATTTTCCCAATATTTCCTTGTGTTCCTTGGTTCCTGTAGAGGCAAGTGGATGCATTGTTTGCTAACAAAAGGCCCGTGCTTCAATAATACTCTGTTTTCTTCTGCATAAACATGTTCCACAAAGTTGCGTTTGCTATGATACTCTGCAAATGAAACCTGGTGATTCTGTGCAAGCGAAAAATTCAGCAGCCTCACGAGGCATATTTTCACTAATTGGCTTTTTGGCTGTTCTGCAGGACCATTGTCTATTACAAATATCCATTCCCTTCTTATTTTGCCAGTGTCTAAAAAGATCGTCCATTGCTGGTAGTGCACTCGAAAGTTGTTTCTGGTTCATAAAAAGATAAATTTAAAAGTGTGACAGCCTGTCCAGTTCTATTGTGCTACTATTTGATGCTGGCATACTGACAGATTCACTTTCGTTGACATGAATTTTCATGAATAGAAATGTCATTGGAGTTACTGCATTTATTCATGTTTGATCCCATGTAGTTCATTTCTACGAGACCAAGAATGCCTTGGCCACTGAACTGGAGCAATTTCACCAGGAATAATTGCTTTAGCATATTTTGAAACAATTAGACAATAGGAAAGACAGTGACTTCCATCTACTATTAGATTCACATTAGCAGTACTCCAGTGCAAATTCACTACTAACTGCTTCACTCCTGTCCTAGGTGGTTGTCTCAGTGACAGTTGTGCATTAATACCACGCCCCTTGTGATGTTGCTAACCCTGATAACTACCCTTTCTGTAATTTTCTGAACTAAGGGAGATTTTAAAAGCATATGTCAGCACAATTTCACGTGCCTGTTTCATTGTAGTAGCACTGTTGGTACGAATGGACTCACCATCGGGGGGAACAGAACATATTTGAGAGGGAGCAAGTGAACTAAGACCTAGGGAAAGTGGTTTTTCTATGGGTGCAAGTGAGGGAGCACCAGAACTGATAGTGGGCTCTCCACTAACAGTGAGTGAAACAGGAATTTGTGGGGGAGTGACCAAGTTTCAACTAGTGTAGTGTGTAGGTTCATCTGGGTGCATAACATGTCTGTGAGAGAGGGAGTGACACAATGCCAGAACTGAAAGCAAGAGAAGCAGGTGCCAGAGAGCTCATGTTCATTTGGGGATAAATCAGAGGATATCCACCGACACCACAACTCACTCGGCGCTCCTCACTGAGTTACAGAAGCTGTTCTCTGACATTGTTTGACTGACAGTGTGGTAGAACTAGTTGTAGGTTCTTCAGCAAGGGTGACAGAAGCTGGTTTCTGAGAAGGACTGGGCAATACTCTAACTGTGTGCTCTACAGAAGCTGGTGACTGAAACTTTATAGGTGACACTGTGGTAGATTGTGGGTTCTATACTAAGAGTGGGAAAAGCTGGTCTCTGGGAAGAATTGACATATTACTGTGTCAGAATCCACTCTGGGCACTTCACTGAGTGTGACAGAAATGGGTATCTGTAAAGGAGTACATGTCACAGCAGCCGCAAAGTGCCGTACTCAATCGACATAGAACTACGCTCTACGTCCGGTCCAAGTGGAACTCACTGTCTTTGTCATGCTCGTCCATTGAACACTGCAGCTTCAGAAAGCTGTTGGATTTCTGCACGTAACACGGATCTGTGTCTGTTCATTTAACCTGCCCACCTGGCTCAACCCAACCATTCTGCATGTCGCTATATCCATCAGAGATCTGCACTGACTGTTTATCTCACCAACAGTTAGATCTCTGCCTGTAACAACTCATCTTTGAGCTGGTATATACAAATCAAACAATGCACCGGCTGTGCAACAGTTTGTGCGTCGATGCTAGTGGTGCAGCGCTCCGTCAGCCCTTCCATCAATTATGGCTGAGCTAGCACCCCAGCGCTCTGACATGGATACTCTAACTAGTTGCAAGCACAATGATCCACCCCATCACAGAGAAAAAGGTATGGATGATAGTAAGCCGAAGCCAAACACGCTATAAGCAGCCTACCTTGAACAACTACTAAAAGCAGCAGTTCTAGTGCAGGTAGCTCTCCCTTACACACTCCATGGTAAGTGAAGCAAAGGAAATAGCACAAAATCTTCACCTTTACACAAATGAAGAAATACAAAGTGCAAATGGTCTACAGAAAGAATTCTGTTCGTTCTGGAATGAAGCTGAAGAGCTTTGCAAAGATCCGAATGCGATGATTGGAAAACAGTAGTACTGCCATTCAAAGAGCCATATATGCATCATGGACACTTCGTAAATGCAGTCTACTTCTTTTAAGAGCAGACAAACTTCAATCAGATCACAAGAGTGTGTATAAAGATGAAACAACACTAACGGATGTGTTATCAGCTGTGAAAAGAAACGTTGACTGGATGAAAACAGCACATGCAGTTTGTAACACAGATATACAACACAACAAGAGCAGCTGTTAATGATCTTAATGATGGCATGCATGAACTTCAAAAGGCACAAGATGTACTGTCAAAGGCAATTGATTGGGCGCCAATTAGATAGTAATGTCACTCTTTCTGAACAAGAAGCAACATTCTTACAGGCTGATCCCCCTGAACACTTGTCACAAGACGAGGTGGAACAAATAGTCATTACTATTAAACAAGAGACAGAAAACAAACACTTTGATGAACTCCAGAACTAGTGACAATGACAATGGATGTACACACTATAATATTATACTTTTAATGATGTAGCTATATTCTTGACTTTGACAGCACACAAACACTAATACTATAGCTATACATACATAATGGCTGCTATTGACAGAATCTGGCCCATAAATACAGTATCAAACTAACTATCACTCCCCCTTCAGATTATAATTAGACAAGTAGATAAAAAACTTATGAAATTTGAAGTGTAATATAGTGATTGAACAGAGACAAGATTGAGACACAGACATGCTATATACATCAATGTACACTTCAAATTCCCTAATTTTTTTTATTTACTTGTCTCTTATTCTTCAATAATTCTCACTAGCACATGCTCACCATATCCATAAAACATCGCTTGTACATGTGGTAAATATGCATGCGTGCTTTCTGCAGGAAAATGGCCAACTGCATGTATGGCTTTGAACAGAGCAGTGCTGGATCTCTGCAACGGAGCAGTTTCAGAGAAAACCACACAAATTTTTTGACCTCCGTTGCCCGCTGACTATGTGACAGTATTTTCAGGACGAACAGACACTCCAGAGGTGAGATGTGACTCAACTACAGTAACCCTCCTGCACATGTGCAGAGGGTTAATAACAATCACTAGTACATGAACTACAAGGGTTAACAAAAAAATATTATACCTCTAGTCCTCAGTACATAATGATACATTTCCACATGCAAAGATTCAAGTTCATTGATTCTATGGTTATTGAGTTACGATTCTTCAAGAAGAAGAATAAGATGATGAAAACATGGACAAAATGTAGAAATCATTTTTTCAGATATTATGTATATGTAGATCTACATCTTACATCGTAGCACAACCTGTATACTGGTTATTTTTTTTACACATTCTTCACCTTGATAGTAAAATCAACTTCAAATTGAAGTGAGAATGAACAAAATCTTCATATATGGTTTTCAATGGGGAAAGACCATAGCAATCCCCATATGCACAGTACTACCACACTGTGAGATATAACAAGCTAGTTCCTAGGACTCTTAGCCTCGGTTCCCAGGCCTTCCCCGTTGAGCGCGTAATTGTGCGTGTTGATTGTGCGGGGGAGGGAAACATTTGAAATTGGGGAAGGCCTGGGATGAAACATCACGTGAGGGGTAGACGTTGGGTAGACGCGCTAGCGCGCGCCGCTGTTGACCTCATCAGAAATTCTTATATACTCGCGAGAGCTGAGATGTTCGACATACGTGGCTGGTGAGTATGGAGTATATATACGCTACGCTTACACTGGCGTAAGTCTAGCTCTATTCTCGAGCGAGAAGCTTAGGTAGTGACTTCGTTGTCAACGGGGCGCGCGCAACGCGTCATCCCTCACGTGATGTTTCATCCCAGGCCTTCCCTGATTTTAAAAACGCAGATCTACGCGCAACGGGGAAGGCCTGGGAACCGAGGCTATAGGACTCTATAGTTGGCCTCTGGTTTACATGAATTACAGCAGTCACACGCAGCTTAGCGTGCGACTTACGCGTGGCTCTACAACTGTATCTACGATCTACATAGCGACGCGTGTCGGTTTGAATCTTATTGTCCAATAAATTTACAGCACGCAAATCTAAACAGGTTAGACGTGGCGCGTAGGGATCTACGTGATTTAAAAGGCCTCGGGCCCTTAGTAGCGTCCTCGCTACGCTCGGACGCTACAGCCCAGGGCCCTCGGCCTTTAATTAAATCACGTAGATCCCTATATATATATAGGGATTGCTATGGTCTATCCAATGGCAAAAGTCTCGTTAATGACGTCATTACATCTGCCGCGCATGTGCAAACGCGTAGCAGTGAACTGGCTGATACTGCAATTTTACGTGAAGTTGCAAAAGCAATGATCTTAGCGCATGCGCAGTTTGTTTTGCATACTCCAGTAGATACGTTTGAATTCGTTCACCCTGTCATCCTAGAAGGCGGAGCAACAGCCAAAGAAACTCCAGCAGCTGAGACCGAGCCTGATGCAATAGCCGAGTCTGGACCACGACCTACAGTCTCCATATTTCGCAAAACAAACTGCGCATGCGCTAAGATCATTGCAGTAAGAAATTTGCAACTTCACGTAAAATTGCAGTACACCGGATTTCAGGTCCGTTGTCCCAACTGATACCGCGCATGCGCATCAAACCGCCAGTATTATTAACCCTCGGCGCGCATGCGCAGGAGGGTTACTGTAGTTGGGTCTGTGTGTCTGTGTGTCTGTTTGTCTGTTAAGTCACATCTCACTTCTGGGGGGTCTGTTCGTCCTGAAAATACTGTCAGCGGGCAACGGAGGTCAAAAAATTTGTGGGGTTTTCTTTGAAACCGCTCCGTTCAAGAGTTATGGCGTGAAACGCAAGCTAAAGAGCCAATATGCTAGCCTACTCTGGCTTACCCGCGATCAGGTATTCCTGCTCGATGTACAGCGAAGCACCAGCGGTTACTGCATGAGGGAGTACAAGCATGGATACTGCTCCGGTCAAAGCAATAGTGCTTCCAGCAGTGCACAGAGCCAACCTTGAGTTTCAATCGCACGTGCCTTTCCAGCATTCGCGCACGCGTTCAAGGATTCGCGCACGCGCGGACGCCGAGGGTTCTGCACTTTAGTGCATTCATTCCTCTTGCAGTTGGAACGCTTTTGTATTCAGTGGTGAATCCCCCTTAGGAAGTTGAGTAGCCCTTTACTGTATACTCTGACACTATGCTATCTGCCTATAGATGAGAGCAAATACGGTCAGCCTAATGCGCATGTGCAGCCGTCACTGGAAAAACGAACGACAACGGACCTGAAATCCGGTGTACACCGGATTTCAGGTCCGTTGTCCCAAGGCTGCCGCGCATGCGCATCAACTGCCAATGTTTTTCCTCGCTTGCAGTGGAACGTTTTAGTATTCAGTAGTGAATCGCCCTTAGCAGGTTGAGCAGCCCTTTTACAGTATACTCTGACTGACAACCTATGCTATCTGCCTATAGATGAGAGCAAATACGTTCAGCCTAATGCGCATGTGCAGCCGTCAATGGAAAAACAAATGACAACGGACCTGAAATCCGGTGTAATAGAGTTGACGAGTCTTTAACTCTGATTCGTGGTATGATTGTGATCGCATGTCCAGGCGGACAGTAGTTTGATATTGCCACGAACATTATGCGATCTCACCTATATAGTCTTAGATTGGAGGCAAGTTGAACCCAGCATAGCTTAACGATTGTATTTTTGGTCACCCACCTAGGATTTTGCGCCGGACGCGAGGCGATATACTCGAACATAAGGGCATGTAGCTTGACGATGTAATGCTTCCCCTATTCAAGCCTTGATTAAGGGGAAAATTAATTTAATTAGTCGAGAGCCTGCTCCTTATTTTGGAGGAGAAAGAGTGTGCCACACCTCTTATAACCAGTCCCGGAGGGTGGCGGGGTGGCCAGGGTTCAACAAGGTCATACTGTTCCAGTGAACCGTAGATACTATGAATGAACAGTAGACAGGAAAGAGCTGTACCGCGCGAGGGAGGGATGGGCGGGACTAAAGAGTTCACCCACGCCAAGAACTGCTAGCTGAATGTCGACGCGACTGACTGTTGCTATGCTAAACCGCGCTCTTAGGTTGCTACGTTAGGGCTGAATCTGATTGGTTGACGCGAGAGTGCTCATTGAACCTTGAACCGAGTCCCGGCCCGTGTATACTCATCCGTTAACTGCGTTTAACCACGGTTTAAACTTCATTTAACTCTGATTCGTGGTATGATTGTGATCGCATGTCCAGGCGGACAGTAGTTTGATATTGCCACGAACATTATGCGATCTCACCTATATAGTCTTAGATTGGAGGCAAGTTGAACCCAGCATAGCTTAACGATTGTATTTTTGGTCACCCACCTAGGATTTTGCGCCGGACGCGAGGCGATATACTCGAACATAAGGGCATGTAGCTTGACGATGTAATGCTTCCCCTATTCAAGCCTTGATTAAGGGGAAAATTAATTTAATTAGTCGAGAGCCTGCTCCTTATTTTGGAGGAGAAAGAGTGTGCCACACCTCTTATAACCAGTCCATGGGAAGGCGATAGCCTTCCTCCTCCAAAATAGACCTACGTCTACATGTCTACCTAGTGGGCGAGTTCACTTGCCTCCTACGCATGCGCACGGGTCGTTGCACTTCAGAATATGCTCTAATAAACATGCATACTAACTGAGTTAGTCTGTACTGGATCCTGATTAGTGTTCAGGCCTACCCTAACTAGTTGTCGATGACGCTTCCGTCTGTTGCACTGACAGCTTGCTTGAGAGCTGTGCTAGTTGGTCACGCGGTGTCCGGATGTAGGTGAGGAAGGCTGTACTCGACCATCGACCGAGCGCCTTTATCATTGAGTCTTCTATACCTACTGCAGCGGCGGTGGTGGCTGCTCCGATACGGAAGCTATGGCCCGAGTAGAGCGACTGGTTGTAGCCCAAGCTGATTAGTGCGCGCCTTATTTCTTCTACAAACCAGGCTCTGGTTAAGGGGTTACCGTTAGCGCGACGAAACAGCGGGCCCGCCTCCCCGCCTCGTACCGCCAGGTAGGCTAGTAGGGCGGTAACCGGGCACAACTCGTTGCCTGTGTACCCCAGAAATATGTCGGCACCCCTCCTGAACTGATCTGTCTTTGACCGCTTAAGGTGGATGCGAATTAGGCGGGGTGACTGTACAGAGTCCGTGGCTATATCCTCGAATGCCAGGTGACGGTGAGCGTCGAAGCTGTCGGTTGACGGGATCGTGATTTCTCCTACGCGGAAGAAACCGAAGAACGCCGAACAGCAGGCAGCCCACAATAGTATGACGTCGAATTCGTGAGCTCTTCCTGACCAAAAGGCTCGCAGCTTCCTCAGAATCTCTGGGGTTATTGGAAGACGTGGCTTCTCCGTTCTGGAGCTAGCTACATGTCTGCGTGCGCCCCTCATGACCAACTGTAATTTGTGCATTGATGCTAGTGGGGTAGGTGTCAGGTTGTTAGCTATCTGTAGATATCTGACTGCCGCTAAATATGACCTGATTGTCTGATAGGCGCAGTTAGTGTTCGCTAAATATGCCACGAACGAGCAAAGTAGGTCTTGGGTAACTGGGAGAGGAGGCGAACCGAGGTGTGTGCACAACTTTAGAAATGAGCCGATACCGGCACGGTATGCCTTCTGTGATGAAGGGGCTAGACTTGCGTTAAGATAGCGCTGAACCGACACCTCCAATGCTGAGAGGTCCAATCTATCGGGGTGAATAGAAGGTCTCGTAGCTCGGGGGGAATTCTGTGAGGCTCGGGGTCCATCTGGGGGGACTTCTGCAGAAATAATGAGAGACGGTTGCGGGACAAATCATCTGCCAACTCATTCGTAGCTCCCGGGAGGTGCATCGCTTTAATAGCAAAGTTAAAAGTAGCCTCGAAAAAGAATAAGCACCTGAGAAGGTGCATGACAGGGACGTTCTTCGATGTACGCGATGTGATGACTGCGACTACCGCCTCGTTGTCGCATTTGCACTGGACAGTGTGCCCAATCCACTGCCGACCCCAAATCGCCGAAGCGATCACTACCGGAATCAGTTCTTTAACCATTATCGACTCATCCTGCATGGGAGTTCCATGCCAGCATAGCTGAAACCAGCTGTGATCGCAATATGCTCCGCAACCCCAGTGTCCCGAGGCATCAGACACTACTACGTGGTGGGGTTGCTGCGACAGGAGGAGTGACAGGCCGTTCCAACCCTCTATGAACGACATCCACCAGGCCAGATCTGACCGGGCCGCGGCATTCAAATACAAATGATGGTTAGCGGCCTTAGCAGTGGGCACCAAGTCATACAGGCGGCGCAAGAACGTACGACCCGGGCGCACGACAGCTGCCGCGTGCTGTAGTAAGCCCAACAGCGATTGCAGGTCTCGTTTCGTGCACCGCTTCTTGGATTGCCAGCGTTGGAGCTCGTCCTGAATTCGGCGGAGCTTGTCCACGGGCAGGCGTAGTTCCATTGCCATGGAATCTATTTCGATACCTAAGAAGATAATGTGAGTCGCTGGGCCCTCACACTTCTCTTCTGCCAGAGGCACCCCCAGTCTGTTGCACATATGCCGAAACAGACTGCAGTTGAAGCCGCACTCTCCGGAACCTGGACTACCCACAGTAATGAAGTCGTCGAGGTAGTGCCAGAGGAATCGAGCTCCGTTGGCCTTGACGATCCATTCTAGGGCGTCTGCCATTGCATTAAATACTTTTGGAGCCGATCGGAGGCCGAATGGCAGTGCGCCATCGACATAGACGTGGCCTTCCCACTCCATTGCTAGGAGCGGTCTGTCATGTGGATGAACTGGAATTATCCTGTACGCGGCCCGGATGTCGGCCTTGGCTAACTCAGTTCCGCGACCCAGGCGGCGTACTACGTCCGCCACTTCGTCCACTCTGACATAGGTCAAAGAACACAGGCTGGGATCAATACCCTCGTTGACACTGGCACCATCCGGCCGGGACAGGTCGACAATCAGCCTCCATTTGTTTTCCTGATGCCGTTTAGGGATGACGCCAAATTTACTAATCTGCCATCCTGCGTCGTCCGCTTCCTCCCGAGAGAACGGGCCCAGGACCCTACCGGCCTTCACCTCCTCCTCCAGGTAGCATGTGACTATCTCCGGATGCTCGAGTGCTGATTGCATGTTGTGTTTTGCGGCACGAAGAGGACATGATCTATTGAAGCCGATCCTGAAGCCGTGTCTCAGGCCGGACAAGATGTATTCTGTAAAAGCCTGATCGGGGTGCCCGTGCAGTAGTGCTGCCCATTCTGCATCAACCAGCGGCGACACGATCGCTGAGAGGCGGCAGTCACACTTGCGGGAGATTGGACGGAAGCTATCCAGCTTCAGGAGGTCTGCTGTATAGCCCGCTGATTCTCCTGCAACGAAAAATGATAGCGTGGACTAGCCTGACTAAACATGCACTAGGAATGATTCTGATGACTAACAGCTTGTGATATATATGAAACCATACGTAGGTTTCGGTCGCACCTCACTGAGGTGGACTGATTGGGGGATGGTATAAGGAGGTCTACGATGCATGTGTGGAATGACCATAATTATAGTTAACAGTTTATATTTCATTGATATGCCTGGGCTGCCATGGTACTATGGACTACTTAGTCTAGCCGCTTAGAGGGTCCTAGTGTAGATGAAGCATCTGGGGCTATTGCCTATGGGCTTGCATGAAGACAGTTCACTGCTCGCGAGCTCTCTTTTTCTCAGGTAGGCCTGCCTGCGGACATGAGCCCGCTCCATGCCCGCTCTCTCTGCAAGTGGAGCATATGTGAACATAACGACAGGGTTTGAAGGAGCATCTGCTTCCCTGCTTATGATTGAAGAGACGGCAGATCTCGACTTGCGAACTGCGGTGGGATTGGTCGAGCGAGAACTGCCGGGGATTGCGACGCTGGCCCGCCGGCTGCAGTGGAGTTAGTGCCAGGGGTGGGCGAGTAGGGGGCGGTACAACACCTACGGGCCATTGCCATGTAGCCTCCGCACAGGTGTCCGCTGTGTGACCCTCCCCCAGACAAATGTGGCACAACAGGCGCCTCCGGGCCCTGCCTGTAAAGCACAGGTTGAATAGCGATGGGTTTAATTTAGACCAACTCAGATCACGGGTGGCCTCGGCTTGTCTGCGGAATGCCCGGTCATATAGCACCCATGCTGGCCCCTCGAATTCCCGACTGCACTTCACAATAGTCGACATATAGGCCAATAGTTCCGAAATCTTTTGAGGGTATGCCGACGCCAGAACAGACGCCAAAGTGGCATAGCATTGCACCCATTGCAATATATCCGAGACTGGGCCCTTCTGTCTTCTGAACTGCGCTATCAGAGGGTTTTGACTTGCTGATGAGTCCTGTTGGAGCAGCCAGGCCTCCGGGAGGAGCTCCGACATCTCAATGTATCGTAACTCCAAAATCTTCTGCACTAACTTGGCTGGGAGAGGAGTCAAGCTCTCCCCTAGAGTTAGAGCTCCCTGCAGCACTGAAGACGCCGCGGCTACTGCCGGCAGCGGGAGCAGCGACGGTGATGCTAAAGGGGCGGCAAGTGACGATGCCACCGTGCTTGGGTTTGGCACCGCTGTACCGCTGGAACCACTCGTTGCTGTGCTGGTGATGGCGGCAGTGACAGCGCTCGCAGGCGCTAGGATGCTCGAGGGCTGCGGAAATGACACTCCCAGGCTTAGAACCGGCAGGGTTGCGGGTATTGCTGAAGGTGGGGGCATCATCCCCATGGCTATTGGAGCTGCAGGAGAAAGGACAAGGCGAGCATGAGAGCCTTGCTCTGATAACCACGAGGGGTAGACTTATGCCTTACCCCCCACTGCGGGGAGCCGGTCCCGAATGGGACCGACCTCCAGCTCTATATCAAGGTGAGTTACAATTTCTATAAACGGTAGCTGATGCATCGGCAGTACGTAATTTGCGGCCATGCAATTAGAAGTCATGGAACTCCATGCGCAACTAGCATTGCATGCATGAGAGACTGGCGAAACAGCTCCCATTTGCTTTGCGAGGGCTGCTGTAAGATGGCTGCATGCTGCTACCTGGGGGGCGGAGGGGGGGGATGCTCCACCTAAAGGTATCGGTCATGGAGCCTGCTCCTGCGAGCTCAGTGCCCACTGCACTTGCTGGATGCTTGCCAGCTTGCCGCCGATTGCTCCGGCGTTGCGTCGCTATACGCCAGGATACAATGCCGTATCCCGGCTGTTGCAGTTATTCCTGTTGCCAGAGAGCAGCACTGCGTCTGCCCGTTGCTTACTTAGGCTCCCCCTGCACCGACAGTCGGGGCTATTTGCCATAGAGCTGGCCACATTAGGCCGCTTACGAGCCGCTAGGAGCGGGAGGGGAAATAACAGAATGGCTCTCGCCTGCATAATGTATAGCTTGCGGCATATATTATAGCTCTCTCCACCCGGCTCCTGCCCGCAAAAGCTTAAAGCCCGGAACCTGGCTAAAGCTGCTAGCTAGAGCAAAGCACACTATGAAAAAAAGGGGGGGGAGGCAGGGGGTGCAGCCGGGCACAAACATTGAATAGATGAATTGAACTCACGTCCAGAGCTGGAGTTGGCACTGTGCACAACTTGTGCCAGAACCACTGGGCGAGTCGCTCGAGGCGACTGTGTCGGCTGAGACATGGCCATTAGTCGTTTTGACTAAAGAGTTCACCCACGCCAAGAACTGCTAGCTGAATGTCGACGCGACTGACTGTTGCTATGCTAAACCGCGCTCTTAGGTTGCTACGTTAGGGCTGAATCTGATTGGTTGACGCGAGAGTGCTCATTGAACCTTGAACCGAGTCCCGGCCCGTGTATACTCATCCGTTAACTGCGTTTAACCACGGTTTAAACTTCATTTAGTACTAGTAGCCTCGTTCCCAGGCTCTCCCTCCGTGCGTATATGAAATGATGACCTTTGACCCCACAAAAGAAAAATCGGAGGGAGAGCCTGGAAGATTTTATCACGTGAGGACGTCAAGGGTAGAGAGCAGGTAGAGAGAACTTAATTGCGCGTGGGATGGCAAAACCTCAAAACCGTTTTCGCCTACGCGTTTGAACCGCTCAGGCAAGTTACGGGATGCGAAGGTGCGAGTATTATCAGGTGGCGCGAGCTAGCTATTTGGCTGTTCTGTGACAAGCAAACTGACGGTAAATCATGTAAATACACTCCCGTACGTTCACATATACGAGTAGATTGCTATTACTTTGTGACGCTAGTTAGTTGAGCCTCAGGTAGCGGTTTAATATCGTGTACTACCTAGGTGCTAGTGGTTCGCACCTTTGACTGCTATGCCACGGTGCGACTTTACATTAACGCATGCGCATATGACCCTATTAAAACGCACAACTATCGTATATATGCGCAGTCGAAAAACTCATCCGTACCGCGCACTAACGTCTTGTACTGCGAAGTATTACTTCCTGTACTGCGAAGTACCCGTACTGCGAAGTGAAACGGTTGTGTATAAAACTGCAGAGCAATATGCAGTTGCGGATTAGTTCCAGTTTCTGCGAAAGAAGAATATTCAGCCCCTCTCCAGCCCCTTGCCAGTGTTTTCTATAACTTATGGAGACCTTTGCCGACAACTAGCTTCAACAGCCAGCACTGTCCAGTGGTGTAGGCAGAAGAAGCTACTGCCATCACAGCATACATGTGTGTGTGGTGCAGAATGCAGAGTGGTGAGGAGACAACGATATCCAGAGGGTGAATGCTTCGCTGCCCTAGAAGGGATGTCAAAAGGTGGTGTTTTTCAGAACAGGAACCTTTTTTGAAAACTCAAGTCTGCCATTGGAAAAGATTGTCCGACTTATTTACTTGTTGTCGACAATCACCCCACTGCACAAAATGGCGAAGGAGACAATTGAGCGAGTGTGGGGGTTATGTAAAAGCATGGTGAGAAAGCAAAGGACGATGCACTCTAGGTTGTTTGACACCTCAGAGGCAGAGAACCTGGGGGGGGGGCAGGGGGGGCTTGAGCCCCCCCACTTTTTGATAAGGGGGGGGCTGAGCCCCCCCAAAATTGGAGGTTGTCATGAAGAACGTAATAGCCTATGCTGGATGTATTCAGAATGAATGTAATAACCCCACCACTTCATGAACGCCGAGCCCCCCCAGTTTTGACATGCTGTCTCTGCCTCTGCACCTATCTTCAGGAGTATGTGTGGAGGAAACAGTTTGATACAATCGGCAGTAATGCCTTGTCTAACATTATGCAACATATCACTGAACAATATCCATGCACCTAACTACATCATCATTATTCATTTTGTATAACTTACACACTAACTACATCATCACACACTGTAGCATAATATTTCGCATAGCACACGTTTTATGCGCATGCGTTGGTGTTAATTGGTAGGAGGAGATGGCAAAGTCACACCGTGGCATGTCTTTATGATAACCACCATCTCCATATTACACGTACCTTTGTACATGTACACTTTTCTCGCAGAGTTCGTTGTCACGCTATTGCCACTAATATTTGTCACCTTCGACCTTTACATTACTTACAGGATAACTAATGAGCTTACAAGCTCATTAGTTATCCTCATTCATAATACATTGCTGGGAGAGATAACGATCAGTAGTACATGAACTACAAGGAATATTATACCTCTATTTCCCAGTACGTAATGATATATTTCCACATGCAAAGATTCAATTTCATTGATTTTATGGTTATTGAGTTACGCTTCTTCAAGTATAATAATAAGAAGATGAAGAACATGGCAAAAATGTAAAAAGCACTTTTTGAGATATTACACAAATCTTATATCACAGATCAATCAATTTTTGTTTCATGGTTATTTTCTCACATTCTTTACCTTGATATCATTAAAAGTGAAATCAACTTTAAATTGAAAGTGAAAATGAACAAAATCCTTACATACAGTTTTCAATGGGGATAGACCATAGCAATCCCTATAACACAGTACTACTGTACTGTGTAATTTAATAAAGTTGTCAACTGCAGTATCAGAATCACCCACAAGAGAATTCAATGAAAAATTAGGAGTCTTATAACTATAGGATATGTGGGAGCAGAGAAATGAAGTTATGTTGAGCAGTGCTAGTAAAGTGGATATCACAGGTAGACCTCTACATATTTTCTCCTCTCCCCCTTTAATCTGTAGAACCCTATAAATAAATTTTAGTGCTTTCACTGTAGGTGTAATTTGGAAATGTCCATACTAGTGAGAGTATTGGTGGTGGTGAGGACTCTGGCAATGATGCCCCAAACACTGGAGCTACTAGAGAGGTAGCTCAGTCCAGTGGTGGCTCTGTAGAAGATGATCGTACCTCTCTCAGAGGTTATTAATTTTTATTAATTTTTATAGCTCTTTAACTGAAATAGGGACCAATGATCTAAATGTAAATTATTCATTTTTCTGAACGTTCATTACTTATATCGCTTGTTGCAGTAACTTTCTTCTACTGAATGATGCACCCCTGGCACATGCTGATGACTTTCGCAGTTTGACATGTGATGTACACTCAAGTGAAAGACAGGCAATGACCTCTTGACAGAACATTTTCTGTAGTTGAATGCTGAAAAATGTAATTTGATTGTACACACACATGGGGAATCCTTGAAGAATATCTCAGATCTACAGCCTTGGAGCGAACCACTTCCTTTAACTTCAACAAAAGCAATCATGGAATATATCACCAAAGCATTCTTCTCATTTGTATATAGTTTTTCAGGATGAGCTGAACCCTCTCACATCTTCATCAGTCGTTGAAACATGTGTGATGCCAGTGTTATAGTTTGGTTCAGAGTTGGTAACTGGTGCTGTCCTTGATGATTTAGAATGTTTTCAGTGTAGTATTGGCAAGAATCTTTCGATTGTCCCGTTTTCATTCCAACATGTGTACAAATTTGACTTGACAGAGAGCTAGGGTACTTATCAGGAAGTTGAACTATCTGAGAAAGTTGGTTGGAGAGGGAGAGAAGTTAAGCTCACAGATTTTTCACATTTTTGCTGGAAAGATGTCTCTGAGTTGACAATTGTTGAGCAATGCTGATACCTTGAAACTGTCTATGCTACCGACTTCATTGGAGAAATCCTGACATCACCAGTTTCCTGGAGACAGATGCAAAAGAGAATTCTCTCTGCAAACAAGCTCAAGAGCTCAGACTTGAACATCCACCAGTCTTTCAAGCACCTCTCTCCCATCCACTCTGAGCTATCTTGGCTCAGGATTTGGAACATGGCTTTAGACACGGTGTACAGGGGACTAGGAACACTCTATGTCTCTCTCTCAAACAGATTTTGCCCCCGTTGTGAAAGCCCAGTCATAAAGGACCTCACCTACCAAGAACATCTATAATATGTGACCATCAAGAGCTGGGGTTGGGGCCTGTACAGGATATGTATTCAAGCCTTATCTCTGCTTCATCAGATATCCTTGCTATTGGGAAGAAACTAATGTGTAATATAAACATCCCACTGTGTCATTAACCCTCGCGCATGCGCGGGAGGGTTATTGTAGTCGGTCTGTGTGTGTGTTTGTGTGTGTAGTTTTCTCGTAAACCGTGGCTGCTATAAGTACCAGACTTGGAGATATGAAGAAGTAGCATTAGCGCTCAACACAGTTAACGTTTGGAGCGGAAAGAAGAGACCGGACCTGCGTTGTTGAAGAAAAGCGGTAAATTGCCGATTTTCGTGAACCATGATTGTTGTGATAGCCAAACATGGATATATTGGCAAGCAGTATTGCTACTTCGTAATAGGAAGTCTGGAGCTGTATCGTCAGAAGTGTATCAGTTTTAGGCAGTGGTTTATACCTGAGGGTGCGCATTAATTGGAGATCGCAATAGCACGGCTTGCTGTTAGATATAGTTTTGCATTAGCTACAAGTATGTGCAGATCACGAAGAGAGTCTGGAGCTCTAATATATTTACTTGGTAGTCATAACTGCGCGAGGGTTACGCACTTTACAAGTGCATTTCATTGTTTTGTTTTGGCACTATATATGTTCTTGTTTGCATCTCATTGTGTTTATCCTTTTGGAGCTTTGACATAAAATCTCTGAGTCAGGAAAACAATTTGTTTTAATAGTCTTCGAAATCCTTAGCTCCCAACCCTCTATTCTTCCCTTGAATATCACCACGACAGTAGGACTCTCAACCACTCAATCCCTGAGCTTACAGTCCCTTCTAGAGCAGCTCACTACACTGCAATACTCAACATAACCTGGCAACTAACCTCTGATTTAGAAAACAATTACCGTACCCTCAAAATTGTTTCCCTGGGTCAGTTTGAAGCATCAACACTCTAGCATTAACCACAGAAACCCTTTTCAAACTGCAATCAGTTGCTCTTACAACATATTCTACTGACAAGCTGGGATTGCAATAAACTGCTTCACATGCCATAATTTTTTGTTATAATTATACTGTGTGTATTTTAACCAACGTAGAAACAAACTTTATGACCATTAATGACCCTAGCAATTGAAAACCAAGTAAGAAATGATTTCTGACACAACCCATGCAGCAGCAGCAAGGTGGGTGGAGGTACATAGTACACAATTGACAAAGCTACATAGTAAAGAAGAAGAGTTACTGAACTGTTGCCAAGAAACACACAGCGGCAGGAAAAATCAGGAAATAGGATTCTTGGAAAAGGAGACTCTCAGGTGGTTTGTCTCACTGATTTTGTAGTTGTGCATGGCCTGGAAGTAAGAAAGAAGTATAAAAGATGGAGTGTAAACATGCTCCTCTCCTTGATTTACAAATATGCAAACCACTTGTGTTGGTTCATGGATGTATGGTTCATATAATATCACATGGTCTACATAAACACCATGCCTTGATGAGGTCATAACATATACAGAAACTAACATACAATTAGAGCCGCAGTTGACTCCTCAGTAGAACCCATCTGAATAAGAGCCATTCGTCTGTCATTGCTGCAAAGGACATGTGATCATTATCAAAAAATAAATTACAGATTTTTCTACGGTTCTGAGCCTTAAATATCATCATGAGCACTCACTGAAAAAAGCGGAAATTAACAACACTTCCTCCAGTAGATACAAAGAGAGTCCTGATATAGTCTTCATCAACAACTTCACTAAATGTAGTTAATTAAATATAATGTGAAAGTTGCAATTAGACTATACTGACTCACGGGATGTTAGAAAGATGGAGTGTAGAACTTGGAGGGAAAATATTCTGGTAATTCTTGGAGCCAGGCTTCTGTGAGACAAGAGAAAATGCATTATCACTGCACTAATTGATTTCTTGTTGCAGATGGAAGGACAGAATGTTTGTGCCCATCCAATACTTAGCAGATTTTATGACAGATTCCATGCCATATATATTTCATGGAGGACATATGAGATTCCTTTGCATAAATGTGTAGGCATAATTTGCAAACAAAGAGGCTGCCAAATGCAAGATAGTTACTTGGGTAGGCCTAAAGAGCCCATTACAGGGGGAAGCTTCATCTAGGCAGAGAAAAGAGGAATAGTAGATTACATGCAGGTTGTGCTACATATAATCCTCATGTAGTAGAGAAAAATGGTAAGTACTCTATGTGGTACATGTGTGCATGGTTGTGCCAATGATAGTTAATGAAGGTGCAAGGCTAGTACCAATATTGCTATGGCGACTTAATGAAGCAAGTACAATTACCATGGAAACAGAGAAATAACCACATACATGTACAATTTTAACATAATGAACAACATTACAAGACTATATATTTAGCATAAGGCCTTAGATTTTGGTGAGTTCTGACTACTGCTGTCTAATAGGTATGTCTACTTCTATTATTGAGATGATAGCTAGGTATTGAGTGAGTGGGGAGAGTTCACTGGTGGTGAAGGACGGCTTCAACCCACCAGTCTCAGCTCTCAAGGCTGGGCACTCCGTACCTGCTATCTTGGTGTTGTGGAAAGGATGAGTTGGATGGTTGGCCTGTTTGTATCTATATGTTGAGTGGTAGCATTATAATGGAGATATTTCTAATATCATATACATTCAGCTTCTATTTTTATATTGAAATACATTCAGCTCCTATTTTTGCAATCTTCTTATTTTTTATAACTACGTAATTATGTGTGCTTTGATGCATTCTCCTAATGTCCACTCTTATATTATCTTTGTTCAGCCCTTAAGTATGTATGTGAAGTCCTGTCTAAGTGCGTAAGAGAAGTCCTGTCTACATGTGTGAGTCCTTAAGTAAGTCCTAAGTGAGTACTAAGTATTGTGGTGTGCTTGTAGTGTGATACTTCATGTAGAAATCTCCTTCACAGTGTGAAGCACATGTATGTACTACATGCTCTTTGGAAGAAAAAGCCATAAAGTGAATGTTAAGATACATACATGTATGTGTACATGTATGTGTACCTATATACATGTATCAGAACAGAAAGACATACTCCACTGCATGCGGACTGCATGCACATTGTAGACATAGGCAACTACAAGTATTATTACTACTAATTCATCACAGACTGACTGAATGCACTGAAGTGCAAAACCCACGGTGTGTTAATGTGTACTATGCACAAACCCACCTCTCATCTAATCAAAGTATATGCGAAGAACTGGCCTAACCACACAGAAGGCTTGAGAAGCGAGCTGTATTATATTAGCTCATATTTCAGGTAGCGTTTAGTACTATGTTAGACTTTTGAACAACAATGGGTATAATACCTTTCTCAAACGCATATTACTTCCCATCGCTCTCAGAAAAATGATACTTGGTCATGTAGTCCTTTGCACATGTTCACTGATGTAATGAAATGGCCAACCTTAGGTACTATATAACGGGGAATAGCCGTAACTTTGGAACGAAGCACAAATGTTTCCCATAGGGCACTGAATCTTATGGTGTCCCTTTTGGGCATTTTACTGTGCACAATGGCAGAAATTGTCTGAACACACAGACGGACGGACGGACGGACGGACGGACAGACAGACAGACAGACAGACAGACACACACAGACACACACACACACACACAGACACACACAAACACACACACAACCAAGTACTGTAACACACATGCACATGCACAGAGGGTTAATTAGCAGGTTAGGTTCACTAACTCATGTCAGAGTTAGTTAGACAGTTCACCTTGAAACGATGAAGAGGAGAATTGGTATAGTCCTCAGTCAAAGCATCTTCCTGTAGACAACAATGTACAAAAATATACATGCATGTATATATATATATGTAAATCTTGGTGTGCCAATATTTCACAGCATACTGAACACACACCAAAGATGGCCTGTTGGCCCTAACATATATATGAAGGGCTCCGAACTCCACAACACTAGACCCATAACCATTTCAATGAGTACTACAACAGTGACATGTGAAGAATGGCTAAGCCACCAATTTAAGATTTGGTAGGGCATAAAATAAAGCAATGAACTATGTGGTTAATGAAAAAGGACTGAAGTTCTAAACCCCAAGTATATATCACCAAGCATACCTTGTGTTAAATTTATGTACTGCTTTGTTCACCCCATTTCAATCATTGTCACATGTTGAGAAAGTGCATGCACTACTGAAACTCACATACAATGGGAAGGTTTTTAGGTACAAGACAGAGAGAGACTTTAGAGAACAATAGCTTGCTTGCTTACATTTACTCATATTCTAGGGAGTCAGTTAGACTTTTGAACAACTTAATGAACCTATGCTGTCGAAAGAACAAACTCAGGACTGCTGGAATAGGGCTAGTGGCTTTCACAGTAAGCAAATAACACACTGCAACTTATATATGACCCAATCCCATCTTGTCCTTCAGATCAATGTGGATAGAAATATTCTGTAATGGCAGCTATTCTATCCACTGGATACCCAACAGAACTATTTGCCTATCGAGCCCCCATCATCCGGGCCAAAAAATACAATGACAAATGTTGGGTAGCCTATGATCGCCGTATATAGACGAGAGGCCTTAGCACAAAGACCTCAATTGGTCAGTCATGAACCCACACTTATACAATCAAGCTTTCACAGAACGGGCACCGGCCACCCCATGGTGTCTTATTTTGCCTGCAAGAGGATCACTTAGCCCAGTACTGCCTATCGAGCCCCCATCATCCGGGCCAAAAAATACAATGACAAATGTTGGGTAGCCTATGATCGCCGTATATAGACGAGAGGCCTTAGCACAAAGACCTCAATTGGTCAGTTATGAACCCACACTTATACAATCAAGCTTTCACAGAACGGGCACCGGCCACCCCATGGTGTCTTATTTTGCCTGCAAGAGGATCACTTAGCCCAGTACTGCCCCAGGAACTGAAACAGGCCATGGTTTGGTTGGTTTCCCAACCCGATAGTATTGGATCAGCAAAGACGTCAGCCTCCTCAACATTCTAAAGAGATGATTTAATAAAGGCTGCTGCAGGCAGAATGGCTGTCTCTACACCCATATGTGCCTTAACTGCTACAGCCCTCACCCCTGCCCTCGCAAAGTAAACGAACACACTAGATTACAAATCCAAGAGCCTTGCCAAGGAATGTTACAGCAACTCTGCTATGGGCAGGTTTACAGCCTTGCCAGGGCCCATCCCCATCCTTGGGCCCACCAGGCCCTCAAAACTGAGTCCAGCAACAACCACCCTTAGCGATATTAGGCTAGCAACCCTCATTAGCATATCGCTTGTGTTGACATACCTAACATTCCACTTTCCATATACCATGATCAACGTTCATACCACCATGGGGCATGTTGGTATTCACCACGGTAGAGCTGCCACACTCCTAGAGTACCCGTACAGGATGCTGCGAGGGCATGCACTACACGAGTAGCAGGCCAATTGTTTCCCAGTCTGGCCATAGGGTGCATGAAAAAGGTAGGCCCTGGTACCCCAAGTCAGCTGGCCTATCATTAGGTTTTCCACCACTTTGTGGTGTGATGGATGTTGCAGCCACTTAAGCTTGGGCGAGAGCCCTCCGGGCCCGCCCGGTTCAAGCTTTCACAAGGTACATCATCAATGGCCTGTGCCACAGTTTTAGGGTCAGTTTCAACTGATCTCAGATCAGCAACAGCTAGAAAACAAGATGGCTTTTGGTAGGCTAGCCCCTTCTCAACCATGTTACACATCCCAGAGGTCCACATCAATTGCCTTGGTGTTATCCAAAAGACCACAACACCAGTAATTGGTGCCCAATAACTGACACATCTCACCCTCCCAGGCGTTTTTACATCCTTCAATGTAACCCGTTTCATTCACATGTGCGTTGAGCCCCACCTTTTTCTGCTGCACAGATTCATGATGCAGGAGATCTAGTACATGAGTAAATCACATAGTGAGGATATGGCCTCCAACTACAATGAACCATACAGAAGTGCTTCTTGTTCTCGCTCTAGAGGGATCCTACTACAATTTTGTTATCATGCACCGGAGATAAAGGAATCGTTTTATGCCAAAATAAGGTCAGCGCGTTTGTCAATTTTACGGTAGACTGTTTGAAGAACATGATGAAGAAATCGACAGTTTAGCAATTTTCCATGTATCCTTGTAGCTGCACATACAATGTATTTCCTCCTTGAGAGTCTTACAGTGTATAGAAACAGTCGTAGAGCAGGTAGTGTGTCTGAAAAGGCTTATAACTACTGCATTCTGGAGTTCTGTTATATTTGTTAACGCTAAATGGGCGTGTTGGCACATTCCCTACATAGAGAGTCTACTGACTCTCTGATAAGGAATTGTGCAAAACTCACATTGCTTCCTGCCTGGGGCATCTGAACTGTTGTATGTTTGGAAAGAGTCACATGTATCTTCTTCCCATACAGGGTAACTCCATTCAGATTGGCAATAGCTGGGTGGTAATAGCAAATGATCATGAAATACATGATGAACTCAGTGAAAAGGTGCAGTTGGCAACAACCTACAGCAGTTGGCAAAAACCTACAGTTCCACATCAAAATATGGATTCTGATGTTTTAGTGTGTGCGCCTAGAATAAGTATTGTTAGTTAGTGTGCAGCTTATCTCTAGTTAATTCAAAAGCCAAGCAGTACAAATAAACAGGATAAAAGCCATGACTACATGTAGCCTTAAAGCTGGTGAAGTTCCTAAAATTGGTCGATGGAAAACGATAATGTTTTGACTATACACATACATTGTACATGTATATGTAAAAGATATGCATAAAGGTAATCGCAAATACACACTATAGGAAGCCATCCAGCCCATTTTAGAGCCACTTGATGGTTTCACATTCAAAGCAGCATGATGAAGGCTACTTAGAGAGGGTTTCAAAATGTGTGAAGCTTTTGAGATGGCTTCAACCCATCAGTGGAAATAAGAAAGAGTGGGAACTGACTTTGAAATTGTTCGGCCAACCTAAGCTAGGTACGTTTCACATCTGTTCCTATCATATACATGTACATATATGCATCTTCTTCTGCTCACCAGTGTGAATTTGCTGTGGATCTTTGAACTGGATGAGAGCAGAGTCACGCTTGTTGTAGAGAATCTTGACACGAACCACATCACCGTACACCCCTACAGTTAAACCAGAGTTAATCGTATATACATGCAGAATGAGGCAGTGTTTTTTTTGCTTAGGTAAGTGTGTACATAGTTTGAATGATTCTGATGCCACAACTACTTAGGTCTGCAAGCCAAGGGTGTAAGTCTAGGCTGTTGCAAGGCAACACTAGGCATACATGGTGCTGATGCCCAAAACAGCTGCCCGCTGTTTGCCTGGTTTGCTCTACACACCTTATTCTTATGTGTAAAGTTAAAACACAATAACAAGTACATGGTTATATTCTAATTGAGGATGCAAATACATGTGCATGTACATGTATATTCAAACATGTACATAACGTAACAATACAAGGCACAGGAGCCTAGTTGGACATATACTATACATAGCACATCCCTGCATTTATACATGCATAATACAGGTGAACAGTACACAACTGCAGCTGAAGGATGAATAAGAAAATAGCCACATAAGGATGTGGGAAGAGAGAGAGAGACATACCAAAGAGAACGAACAGAGCATGAGGAGTAGTCATCTTGAGGAAGGAGAACGGGTAGGAGATCCAGAACACAGACCAGGGAAGACAGGTAGAGGAGAGTGAGCAAGCAGGTTAGGAAGAAAGGAGAAGAAGTGTTTACACGGCACAGAGGAGGGAGAATGTTTGCAACATATATCCTTCCCATCATTACCTTTTCATTGAGGTTGGAGACAAGGACCACAGATCCTGCAGCAGCTGCACTCGATGCCCCTGAATTGGAGTTGGCCAAGGCCACAATTGCAGCACGAAGGTTTGCAAGTGCTGATTAACATCATGCATTGTATGGGGAGAGGAATTGCATAAGCAAATGCACACATAAAACACATCTTAATTATATGCGAATAGATACATAAAGGTACACAAGTCTTCATTTTTATCAAGTACACTGAAACAGAGCTAACTGCACTTCTAGCTCTTCTCAGAGGGCTAGGGTACTGACTCATGCTATCTGTCATTAGGTGGAATCAGTCATCAAGGAAATATTTGCTTGCACACCATCAACCCATGACAACATCTGAACAGTTTTCACCTTCCAATTATCATATAGTAAGCTAATGCAAAAAACAAGTTCTAGCAAGAGTATTGGAAACCCTGTATCCACGCTACATGGCTTGCACCTGCTACTATGACTCAGAGCAGTCTATACACAATACTTATCTAATGGATTTCATGGAACTAACCTGGAGTTTGCAGAAGTGCAGGAGGAATACCTGAAAAGTAGACAACAAGACTTCTGAAATGTGGCAAAGGTAGTGAGAATATTCTGCATATATACATGCACATGATAGAAACTCCATTTATGTCATATACATATAGTCCCAGCTGGATCCTGAGTTTTTTCAGGATCATTTAAATGACTTGGCATTGATGTTGGTTGATAGTGTCTCCATCATTTAGGCTATTAATCTTGATTACTTTATATAATATACATTATATGTATGCCCCTGAGTTGGAGTTGGCCAAGGCCACAATTGCAGCACGAAGGTTTGCAAGTGCTGATTAACATCATGCATTGTATGGGGAGAGGAATTGCATAAGCAAATGTCACTCCATTTATGTCATACACATATAATGCATGTGTACTTCATGCAGCCACATCAGCACCCACATGGAATTAGAGGGTGCATGTGAGGAATGCATGACGCAACAAACAATTTACATGTACATGTATGCTAGTAGACCTGGTACACCTCTAAACAATACCTGCTAATGCAGCTGAGAGATCAGGCACATGAGAGCCTCCTCCAGCTCCTCCCAGCTCACCCTCAGTGCCAGATGGAAGGTCAGGACGAGTGTAGTCTCTATAAAACACATATATAAAGAATTGCTTTGTTCATGTACGTACATGAGGAGGTCAGTATATAGCAAACGATTTGCACGTCATCTGAATTTTAAAAGCAGTGATGATAAACAGGTGAATGCCATACAAGAAGCCAGTACTAACAATGATGTCAGCTGTACTATAGGAGATACGCTGCTTCAGAAAGAGATCGAGCTATTGAGATAAGAGCAATACACATGTAGGCTCTACTATTTCAGAACTGTGTCTATACCATAGAGTCAGTAGACTCTGTATATGTAGGGATGGCGTAGACATGCTGATTAGCGTAACATACGTAATGGCTCAGAAATCTTGAATGCGAATGTTATAAATCTTTCTACCTGCCTTTGCCTGTATGCTGCACCTATTTCTATGCTCTTTGGCACTTCTATCCCTACGTCCTTCAACATTTATGTTTTCACTCTTGTATATATATATATATATATATATGTGTGTGTGTGTGTGTGTGTGCACAACGGTACCTTGTCTTTTCATTGTTGAACTTCACTGTCAGGTTGCTAAGCTTGGAAAAATCAATACGAAGAGTACAACACCCATTGTAAATGTTCTGTCCATCTAATGCCTATAGACAAAATAGTGCAGCTTATTTGTAGTTGGTGATAAACAAATATGTACATGTACTCATGAATTATTAATAAGCAAACTGTATGCTCTAACCAGGCAGTACACTGCAATTAAAATATAGTCATTAACCCCTGCACACCTGCCCTACATGTGTGTGACAGCAATAGAGTGTAAATACTTTGTGTACTTATTGTCACACAAAAGTCACTTCAGGTACTAGTTGAATTCAAAGCATTGTTGGTGAGCGGGAGTGTATAATATTACGGTATGTACATCGCCTGTCACATACAAATAAATATATATATATATATATATAGAAAAATTGGCCCGTTGACTTGACTAGGTGGGCTCGCTCCGCTCGCTATTAATGTGTATATGATATTGTAAAGCAACCCAATTACATGTTGGTGTATCTCAAGGAAGGCAGTTATTGTCAGGCTGTTTTGAGCAGAATAAAGAACACATCACACCACACCACATGCAATTCGCTGGTGCAGATTGAGCTAACCTTGTTGTGACAATGCCGCTGATTTTCTACATTATGTGACCTACACTGTACACACTGTTTCTATTTTATATACGCATTGTAAATTAGCTTGTCCGTTCCGTTTACTAAAAATGCACTACATTCACCTAGCCATATATATGACTTAATCATCCACGAGATGCTTAGAAAGAAAGAAAGACAAGGCAACACAGCGCAACTCACCCAAGGCAGTTATTTTTCAAAGAAAAAACTGCTTCAGGTGGGATTCGAACCCACAACCGTCTGCTTGCTAGGCGTCACTTTTACCAGCTGAGCTACCAAGGCACCTCAGCTGGCTTGGCTCGAATCACATATACAATACAAAGCAACCAAAGCACCTCAAGCATTACAAACCAGATAAACTGGTGAACTCAAACTCAGTATGAAGAAGGCCGCGGTAATGAAACCAGCAAAGACGCCAAACCCCAAACCAAGTATATACATGACTTAATCATCCATGAGATGCTTAGAAAGAAAAAAAGACAAGGCAACACAACTCAACAGAAAGACAAAGCAACACAACATGTACATACGTACGTACATGTACATACATATGTACATGTACGTATTGTACTGCATGTGGTACATATACATGTATGGTGTTCAGTTTACGATACTGACTATCACACCTTCACTTACTGCTTTAGCTGTGGTAGCTGTAAGAGTATCAGGATATTGAATGAGAGCATGAAACTGACCTGCAACATATACAGTACGTAAAGTATATACATACAATGTATATACATGTAGGTTAAATTTACATACTTATATACTTTGCACAAAAACATGTGGTGAAGATAAGTTAGGATCAATGTGATGTACATCTACACTCACCTCACTGCGCATGCGTGCCGAGGGTTAACAATGCTGCATATACATTTATATATATATATATGAAAAATTTTTCCAGCTGTATGTCTATAGGTAGGGTTGGTCGTGGTCATCTAATAAAGATCCTTATAGTGTTTAGAGTACATATAAAAGGGTCTCTGTAAAACGTGGACTCTGGACTCTGGACGGACTGGACTAGGAGTAGATGTCAGTGCACGCATAAAGCCAGTCTCAGCATAGCATAGTGCACGTTATACAAGCCCTGCTCAGACCTCACAGGGTGACAGACTTGATAGTGGCAGCTGACAAATATAAATGCCATCAATAATCATACACTAGTAATCATAGTGGCAATAGCATAGCTAGAAATGATGTACAATATGTCTGAAGATGCTGAACATCACTGATCACAGATTTTGCAACACTAATGTAGTGACAGAACACTGTGTACACACGTATATACGTGGTTAGCACTTATGTTGGAATATACGCTCGAATATAAGGCACCATTGTCAAGTGGGTGTGGGCTAGATCTATGGGCTATGGGCTAAGATAGACTGGCTCTGCTGGCAAGCAGTGAACAATTGCTAGCCACTGTTGTGTTCAAAGTCAGTCTACATGCACTAAAACTGGATCGGTACAGTCCAGAGTCCATGGTTTTGCAGACACCCCACATAAAATGCAAATATGCTACATGTCTGCCTGTATACATGTAGTTAGAACTACATAATTACATGCATGTATATCTACACTAAAAATCAAATATCTGCTGCTATATATACTTGCTGTTTTATACCACCCATTACCACCCATTACATTGTGGCAATTGCCTACATTCCCCACCTGTTCCACTGTTCCAGTGCATACATATACCTTGTTAACCCTTGGCACACATGCGCAGGAGGGTTACGGTAGTTGGGTGTGTGTGTGTGTGTGTGTGTGTGTGTGTGTGTGTGTGTGTGTGTGTGTGTCTGTCTGTCTGTCTGTCTGTCTGTCTGTTAAGTCACATATCACCTTTGGAGCATCTGTTCGTCCTGAAAATACTGTCACGTACTCAGCGGGCAACGGAGGTCAAAATATTGGTGGGGTTTTCTCTGAAACCGCTCCGTTGCAGAGATCCAGCACTGCCTCCATTGAAGGCCATATGTACGGTCAGCCATTTTCCTGCGGAATGCGCGCATGCGCATTGTAGTATTGGATTCATAGTAGTTACCACGCAGTGGCGCCGAGGGTTCTGCACTTCAGTGCATTCATTTTCAAATACTATTTAATCCATACCTCCATGGCTAAATTAAGCCTGATGGCAATAACTTACGATTTTTAGAAAAGGTCACAATCCTTAGAACACTGCCATACTTAGAAAAAATCTAGAAAGAAGAGCAGTATATACATGTACATGTAAACTGTATAGCAATGAGTTTCACATTTTTTAAAATAATTGTATGTGCATGCACATCTTCACACACATGTACATGGATTTTCACATGCACACATATTATACATAGGCACACGTTGCTATGGTACAAGTCAGTTACATAGAGCTGTACAGTTGATGTGTTTTACAAAGCTTTGAGCCTTATTTAATCCACACATTTTTAAATGTACACATTTGTACATTTACCTGGTTAAGAACATCAAGAGTGATGGGATAGATCATATTTTCAATGATGATTCTGAGAACAGAGTTGGGACAGCCAAGGGGTAGGCTTTGCTGGGAGGGACTCATCCCTGAAGAGGAGTCCAGCACACTAGGACTGGAGGCACCTGCCTGGGAAGGAGAGGCACCTCCCATTGGTGTCAGCAAACTGCCAGGCTAGTATTGTAAAGAACAACATGTAGAGGATCTGTACAACCACAGAGGTGTGTATGGTCTAAAGGTAAAGTACAAGGGACTGCACAAGGGTTTACTACTGAAATTTAATCCTTTTGTGACAGTAAGTACATGTATGTGGTTCTTAAAACTAGGCTAGGTGTACAGCACTACTACTGACTAGGGAAAGTACACATATATTTACAGTAGCTTGTATACCTGCTGTATATTACTGGAAAAACATGTACATGTATGTACATGTACATAGGGAGCCTTGTGTCTTAGACCTTCCCCGATATGGGAGAGGGTTCATATTTGTTGTGTTCCTGGATCTAGAATTCAAACTAGGATCCTTGTGCAAGCAAACAGCTATGTATACGTGTATATTCCATCAGCAAGCAAAGTGAGCCTATATACCTATAGTGAATCTTTCTACATGTTTGTGATCCAGACTGTACATACTGTAATATCATACCCAAGTTCTAATTTACATGCACACTGGCATTTTCAATCGTCCATTGTCACAACTAGGTGTGCTTGCCAAAAATGTGCTAGTACTACTAGCTTTGGGAATGGTTTCCCTTTTAAGCATAGCCTTGATTTCTAGGCACTCTCACTTGAGGGCATACATGTACATACATGTAGTACTACGTGAATGTTAAGTATTTAGGGCGAGCAGAGCCAATCCACCTAGTCTAAAATAATAGAGTCAGCTGCATGTAGTGTGAGGGCACCCTGAAGGTCTGTATCTGACTTGCAATGAGTTCTCTGTCCTCTCTGTCCTGTTTATGTTGGTTGCCTTTCTTTCCTTACTACTTCTAACACAGCTAATGCACATGTACATCTATTCCATGTATGAGATATAACCACACTGTAATAAAGGATCACAGAATGAGATATGACCATACTGTCATAAAAGATCACAGACAGCAGTAGACTCCTTAAATAGACATGTTTATGTGCCTTCCCATAATACACCTGCATGTATAGGATCTGAAGTTGTATGAACATTAAATTGTAGTGTTGTATTCAATGGTGGCCAAGTCGCTTGATCTTCAACTATCATTCATTTGCCTTATTCTGACTCTGTCATTTATATCTGTGGATTTGTAGTCTGCCGGTTGCGAAGGCTTTTGAATTACAATGCAGACATATAGAATAGTGCTGATTGTTGGAGTGATGTTTGTAATTGGATACTTCTGATTACTCTGTAAGTGCTTAGTTTAAAAGAACTGTGTTGAAAAAGCAACAAGCCTCTCTCCTATAGTGTGTGTGAGAACTGGGGACAAGACTACGCATGCCTACATGTATGTACATATAAATATACATGTACAGTGTACATGTACATATATATATATATATATGTAATGTATAAACCATGGCCAAGAGGTGTATTTGTCAGATATACACCTGCTGTGAGGAATTTATTTGTGATATTTCCCGAGGGCCAACGGCCCGAGGGATATATCACAAATAAACTTCCGAACATAGCAGGTGTATATCTGAAAATATACTCTGATTGGACATTGTTTATACGATATATACTATGTTGAATATTGATGAGGTGTATATGCAATATATAAACCTGCCGTTACCATAGCAACATAGTATATATATATATATATATATATATAGATGTTATTATATATACATGGATACCTTCAATTCCTGATGTCTGGAATACTGAATATATACAGTTTTGTCTCTGAAAGAGGTGAACAAATACAATCTGAGTAATATGTCAGTGGCACTCCACTTTGCATTCACACCAAAATTCAAAAATGACTTTATATTATATGTACAGCGACTGTGTTAAAACCACACTTGCTTGCAATGACAGCTTTGAAACTGTCTGGACCCTTCAAAGATCATCCAGATGGCTGGCTGGACAGTTTTTAGCCCATCTGCACAGTGCTGCCAGTTTTGAATCTTTCCCAGAGTTCCAACATACATGTATATCAGAGAGTGAATCACTCTCCATTAAAGACATGGCAAAACAACACAACACCACAGAAAGAAGAATTGGCTACCTTGGGTGAGATTTGAACCCACGACACTTGCATTCTAGGTGATGCTCTTATCAACTGAGCTACTGAGGCTGCTCAGCTAGCTGAGCCAAATCACACAACTAAATCAAGACAAAGCAACTGAAGTATCACAACCTGACAAACAGGCAAACTCACACTATACATTATAACATTGCTACACTAATAATACGACAGAATACATGTATGTACATGTACATGTACATATACATGTATATATGTAATTCATCTACACAATACCTACAAGTATACATGCATACATTTCTAATCTAACCTCAGTGTAGCTGGAAGTTGATTATAGTAGGTGACAAGAGCAGTAGCTGTGGCTACATCCTCCATCTCAAGCAGTGCTTGGTTCTTTTGCCGAAGTAGCAAGATGTTGGCTACCCGGCCAAATGGTAGAGCAAGTCCAGCCACTTCGTTTTCTCTCACGCTTTCAGGAAGATTGCGCAGGTGCAACACCTTTGAAGGCACAGCCTGGGCATCGTCCATACGTGGCTAAGACAAAGAGACGAAGAACTACTACACTCTGTATACGTCTTTTAATCCTTACATCTGCTCTTACACACATGAACAGATGTACAGTGCACTCTGTCTACAACTGAACTATTCAAAACTGTGAGTGTGAGCTGAGACACAGCAACAACTGTTCAATCATCTTTATAGCCCTTGGTGTTTGTAAGTTTCTATTTCACACAATTACTCCCATTCACAGAAAATGAATAGACGAAAGGTCCCATGTGAGTGTGCAAGACACTCTATTGTAATCATCAAAGGGTGGGTCAGTCAGAAGAAGGTACTGTACAGATTGCAATAGTGTGTACAGAAGACAGAGCAACCACAGTGTATAACTACTTGGAACCACAGAACATGATATGTAACTGACATCAACGATTTTACATGTGTTACTTACACGTACATGTATACATTGTATATACATACTGATTTGTGGTTTCAGTTGGTAAGCTATCACGTTCATGTTGGTTCATGTAAGTTCTCAGATTGTTCGTGGGTTACACATATACTGTACATATAGTAGTTTCGGCTGGTGTCATTGGTTTGACTATCCTGGTCTCTTCATGCCGAGTTGAAGCTTATCAATTTATATGACAGGTTAAGATGCTTTACTTCTATTTTTATGTGTGATTCATCACAGTCTGCCAAGCTGCCATAATACATGTAGCTTAGCCAGTAAGGGCATCAACTAGAATATGAGCTAGTGTTTTGGGTGTGAGTCACACCTGAGGCTGTTCACTTTCTTTGAAAATGGCTACCTGGGAGAGTTAAGCCGGGTTGCTTTGCATTTCCATTCCATTTGGTTGCCTTGTCTTCCTTTTCAAGCAACTAGAGTAGGCCATGTCACTTGTACATGCATATACATGTACATGTACCTGTACAAGCATATTTTAAGTCACACACTGTACCTGTCCATGAAATATTTCATGAACAATTAGGCCAGCAAAGGTAACTAAACAAATAAGGACAGACAGCAGACATGTTCAAATTAAATTCCTACAGGTACATGTAGCTGGGGCTAATTGGTAGCATGGCTGGCACTAAATTCAGATATCCTTATCAAAACACACTGAATTGATTGGGTGGGCTAGGGTAATAATTCAGGTTGTTATGGTAAGCTTTTAACTATTATCACTGCAATTTGTTCAACAGTAATGAAAGCACTAAAGTGCAAACTCTCCGCACCAAAACCCAAGAGAGGCTAAATAGAGATGATGTGCATGTGTATAACGTTTACATTAAAACTTTACATTAAAACTTTGCATGTATAATCACAGAAATAGCAAAGGATATACTGGCCCAGTCACAGAGAAGGCTAAAGAAGCTCGATCACTGCAATAGACTAGCTCATATTCTGGGTAGCATTTAGCACCCAGTCAGGCTTTGAACTGTCATATTAACCTATGCCGTCGAAGGAACAAGCTCTGGATTGCTGTAATAGTCCTGACGGCTTTCACAGTAAGCAAATGACGCCATAACATTTGAATGAAGCAAATCCATTCTTATAAAAGTCTGCTACATGTTGAACCAAAGCCTTTGCTACCTTCACACACACACACACACACACACACACACACACACACACACACACACACACACACACACACACACACACACACACACACACACACACACACACACACACACACACACACACACACACACACACACACACACGCACGCACATGCACACGCACACGCACACGTACGTGCACACACACACACACACACACCTCAAGTACATGTACATAACCCTCACTGCATGCATGCTGAGGATTAATTATACAACATAGCATACCTTTTTAGCAGCAGAGTCAAGCTCCATTTGATTAGAAAATTGCACTGAATCTGAGACAATTAACAAAATGTATACACATAGACTCTATGCATTATAACACACAGTGATGACAACTACACATGGATGTACATGTAAATGCACATGATAAATCACTCAGAGATGCTTAGAAAGGCGAAAGGCAAGGCTATATAACATAACTCGCCCAAAACAATCCTTTTTCAAAGAAAAATCAAGGTTCCATGACCTTTATTCTTACCAACTATGCCAGTGAGGTAGGTCAGCTGGACTTTTGGATACAAATCAAGGAAAAGAACCAAAGTATCTCAACCTAATCACCACATGTACTCAAACGTACGCATGTACAATCACTCAGAGAAGGGAAAGCGCTAGTAGTATAAGGTGGGATGGCAAAAGCGCTAGTAGTACAGGGTGGGATGGCTAGTGTTCTATGGGTGTGCTCTAGTACAACATACATACATGTAGTAACAACTCATAATAATCTTATCCTATCCTGATAACCAAGTTACATGTGAGTATGCGAGATACTGGTACATGTACATACATGTATATCAGCAATGCACATTGTAAATATATCATTATATGGAGTACAATCAAATCCCTCACCTTCTCCAGAGGTTTCTTCACGAAAGCGCTATAAAAAAGAAATGGAGTCATATACACATGTACATGTACATGTATGTATACAAGCTTACCATGTATACATGTACATGTACCTGTCCATGGAACATATGCAGCAAGGGTTACTGTACTTGGTCTGTGTCAACGGCTTTGGTGCAACACAAGCAGACTTTTATAGGAAAGGATTTTCCTATAAATGCTTCATTGGTGTCATTTACTTACCGTGACATCCTACAAGGGTATTGCGACATTCCGCACACAGCAGAGCCTTCTCAAAAGGCTAACAAAAGGCTAAAACGCTACCTGGAATACGACTTAATGTAAGCAGTGAACTTTCTCTTTAGTCTCTGTCTTTACCTAAAGGTCTTCCGTATACTTCCCGTTACACATAATTAGTTCAACAGTGCATGCGCATTCAAGTATTTACATGCGCGGTGTTATATACATGCTGAGGGTTTAGCACTTCAGTGCTGTTTATTACTACAGAAAATTCTAACTCACAATGTACATGTATAGAGTATGTATACATGTACCTCATGCACATATACGTATGCATATACATGTGCATATATATGTGCATATAAACAATCACTCCAAGAGATGCTGAGAAAGACAAGGCAACAAGGCAACAACAACACAACAGAAAGGCAAAGCAACACAATAACTCATGTTTGGTGTCTAGCTGGTTTGGTTATCGTGGTCTTCTTCTAAATACTAAGTTTAAGTTCACCTGTTTATCAGGCTGAGATATGCAGGATTTGGCCCAGCCAGCTGAGCTGTCTCGGTAGCTTAGTTGATTAGAGCATCGCCTGGAAAACTGATGGCCGTAGGTTTGAGTCCCACCCGAGGCAGCCGATTTTTCTTTGGGCGAGTTGTGTTGTGTTGTTTTGCTTTTCTGTTGTGTTGTTATTGCAGAGTCCGCTAACAGCATGCAGTTGTTTTCAGACCTCTATTAGTCACTTAGCACTATGATACAAGAGCATCTGAACTTAAACAACCCACTCCCCCTCACACACGAGAGAGATGCCCAAGTACTTGTACATGCATTTTCAAGTGTATGGAAGTACTGCACATACATGTACATGTACATGTAAATGTTTACATGCAGCAATGTTTCCACATTCGATAAACATACTTCAAGGCACCAAATTCAAAATCAATGATTTTTAACACATGTAAGTTGGAAATGAAAATGACTCATGAACTTCTACAATGTATGGACATGTACATATACTCACTTTATCTCCTTGAGACATAATAGAAGGGAAGATTCTGTAGGAAATAAGACTGTGCTGATGATAATGACACACACACACACACACACACACACACACACACACACACACACACACACACACACACAGTGATGCACATGTACATGGCACAAGTACAAAACACACACACACACACACAGTGATGCACATGTACATGGCACAACTACACACCACACGCAACTCTTACTTTCTCATTATAATATACTCAACTTAAAATGATACATGTACATAAGAAGCCTCTAGGTGAAGGATCACATGGCCAAGAAAAAGAAGCCGTGCACCGACAGTCCTTCATATATGGTACCAATAGCCAAGTAACACTAAGATCACATGACCTACAACCAATCACATACATGAACATGAAAAAGGTGCTAATGGTTTGTACATTTTTGGTACCACAGGTCCAGCATAACTGTACACACACATATGTGATTGGCTGTTAGACACATGATTGGGCCTAAATTCTTGGTTAAAATACTTGTCTGAGCTTGTGTGGTGCATGCAATAACAGTCTCAATTGCCTAACGCACTCACCTGCTTTTTGAACATTATGAAATTGCAACTGTCTTGCATATCTTTGCACACACACACTAAACTGGATGTATTAGCATCAAGTAAACACACCCAGTCGTGCAATCAGAAAAGTCTATATATATCAGACTTCATGTACACATACTGAATATCCTTACGCATACATGTATGTCATCATCCTGCACATGTATACATATAATTTAACACTGGTTTGCTGAAGCATGCACCTAAGTAAGATGTAGGATTACAGGCTGACTTGTCGCCCATCCATGAAGGTGAATATGACAGAGTGGCAGGGAGGATACAAGTCATATATGTATGTCAAAACAGAGTGAATTATGCCTACCTACGTATCCGTGGCACAACCAAACTACACCATACGTACTACAGTAACTGAATGTGGCGTTATTCTAGTGCTACACATGAGACCTCAGAATCAGGGTTACAACATTTAGCTCCCTCCACATCTACATGTGTAATAATTGATTACGGATATTGATCCTCACGTTTATAGGCCTAAAGAGATTGAGAAGGAGAGAAGAGAATAGAAAGAGAAGAAGATCCCAAGTGCCGTTCGAAGAAGACAAACAAGGACACTTTCTTCGGCCTCGAGGGAAGTCTAAGGTGAATCCTCAAGATCTGTCTGTGGTCGTGTTCCGGTGTCAATCTGGGTTCCCGTAAGGCCAAGGTGGTCCGTTGCACGCGCGCGCCACGTGATGACGTTCTCATACCGTTTTTGGGATCGGGAAGTGATATATAGTCTATGCTATATATATATCTGGAACAGGGAGCCCCAATATTTTAAGAGGGGGGCCTGGCCCACCCAATAATTACCCAGCAGTAGCCTCGTTCCCAGGCCCACTCCCGCTCAAATAAGCTTAGATCTACGCGTATTTGAACTGCTGGAAGACTTTTATCATGCAGACTAAAGGAAAGAATCTCCCAATGGGTGGACATGAATTATAAGTTGAATGATATTCTAAACAATTTGGCTTTAGATGGGAACTGTTGATGCAATATTTATCGCTCTAAGTTCAGTTGCATTCATAAGGGGAAAGCGTCCTATATTCTGCACTGCTTTCATCGATAGGCAAAAGCATTTGATTCTGTTCCATAACTAACTTGGGGAAAGCTGGCGGCTTAGTACACAGATACTAAGGACATGTATGCTAATGCTGCATTAGTTCTTATGATGGAAGGATATATTTCTGATCGTGGTTTCCATGTCAGGTGGGAGTAAGACAAGGATGTACACTAAGTCCTCTTCTTTTAGTCTATATTATTATATCAGTGATCTGGAGGAAATGATGTTAAGTGAAAGCACAGGTCCAGTTGCTATTACAGAGTCTTAGTACCTTGATGGTTGCTGATGATTTAGTATATTGTTTGCAGACTCAGCAGTGGGTTTGCAGCATTCTCTAAGCACTCTAGAAAAAGATTGTGTAAAATTGTGTCATACACGGAAGCCTGCGTAATAAATTAACTTGGGCCCCAATGAGTTAAGAAAAACATGATTTTGATCTTGTATATATATTTGTACAGGAGTTATGGCTAGGGGGTTCCATATTAGAAATTGTTCAACATAAGCTATACTTGATGCCAAACATTTCAACTACATAGTGTTGTCCTCTTCAGCGGCAAACAAACCTTGTTATCTAGTTTTTATACAGAAGAGGACCACACTAGGTGGTCGAAACGTCTGGCATGAAAGTGTATATATATTTTTTCTGGCTATTGTGTGTTGAACAATTGCTAAAAATATATTTGCAGGGCCTGAGCTAGGGCTACTGCTCCAGCATCACAAATCAAATGAGGGATATGCTGACTACACCCACATGATACAGATCTCAGAATGGTACACACAACTGGTCGGTCTGAACCTGAACACCATGACAACCCAAAGTCACAATCAACCTTGACCACAATGGAGGTGCTTACGTCAAGTAGAGCAGAGTTGACTGTGAGACAGGCAAAAATTATATTTGCCATCACTTGCATTATCATAGAGTCGGTAGACTCTATATGTAGGGATGGCGCCGACACGCCACGCCTTAACAAAAGTAACGGCTCAGAAGGCTGTCGAACGCAGCAGCTATGAGCCCTTTTAGACACCTAACATGGACTACGAGTATTTCTATACACGATAAGACTCTCAATGGTGGTAAAATACACCGCTACAATGGTAAACGTGAAATTGCTAAAACCCCGATTTCTCCATCTTCTTCTTCTTCTTCTTCTTCTTCTTCTTCTTCTTCAAACGGCCTAGCACAAAATATGTACACGTATTTACCTTGATTTTTGTAGCAAAAGGCTTCTTATTCCCGTGGGCAGTGCCTTTTACCAACAGAATCTTTGTAGGACCCCTCTTCGACGAGTAAAGCTACGATATACTAGCACTTCCGTGTAGTTGAACGCCATTTCCTCGTTATTACTCACGTGCGTTTCACATGACCACGATTAGCAAAATGGGTGGGGCTCGCACACACGCAAAGAGCATTGTATTTGCAAGCGAGTCTACAACGAAAAAGCAGTGAGACAAGGGAGTAAAAACATTTCCATTAAATGTTGAAGGATGTAGGGATGGCAGTACCAAAAAGTAGGAAAACAAGTGCAGTATATATGCAGCAAGACAGGGGATGAGGGCAGTATATATGCAGCAAGACAGGGGATGAGGGCATGCAACAATACTAACATGCGTAACCCCCCTACATCTTTATTATGGGGTTACGCATGTTACTATTGTTGCATGCCCTCATCCCCTGTCTTGCTGCATATATACTGCCCTCATCCCCTGTCTTGCTGCATATATACTGCACTTGTTTTCCTACTTTTTGGTACTGCCATCCCTACATCCTTCAACATTTAATGGAAATGTTTTTACTCCCTTTATATATGGCATCTCACCAATCCATTTGGAGGAGACTGGCCAGAGATTCAATTAGTCAGGTGCTGCAGATCATGAACTGGAACTCTGTGTTCATAAATGTGTTTTCTGCCCTTTGACCGAGCACCATTCTTTGTTATATACATGTACACTGCAGCATAAAATCGTGACCAGGTGATGCACTAATATATCCTCACTGTTGTGATGTCATAGAAGCAGCAGGGCCCTGAGGCTCCAAGTTCTTTAAAGAGAGCTCCAAGCAGAATATATAGGCACATATTCAATGTTCACCTATGGCAAAATTCAAGGTTTATCCTGACAGCGGTTTAAAATTGTTGGCGAACAAAGTGAGCCCACCTAGTCGTACAGCTGTCGGGGGATTTCCATACATATATATTTTGGCCTCAGCAACAATACATACACTATTTATATGTATGGGAGCCACACATTGTACCAGGCACTCTAGCTTCAGGAATTTTAGGTTGGCCCATGGACCATCTGGAGTAGTCAAAATAGTAGGAGAGTTTGGCAGCTCCTCCAGTACATGGGTTGTGGCACCACTTATCTCTGGTGCTGCCTCCTGTATCCCTAGTACCCGCTCCACAAGGAACATCCTGTCTGTTCCCCAGTAGAGACGGTCTTCCACAAAGAAACTGAAGTGAGAGAAACACATGCCGGTTGTCACTATATTTTCCTTAGTCTGTTAATTCATCAGGCGATGCAATGGTTCATACCTGGCCCCACTGAAGCCCTTCCATCTACACCACCTCACTGGTGTTGTCCTTCAACTGCTGAGAGGCATGTTTTGACTTGATGAGTGACTGCATCCACAGATGCCACTTCCTGCAACACATACACATCTGCAAGATTTTGATCCTCACACCTGTAAGCCTAGCTGAGACATTGAAAGATACAATGAGCAATCAGCTCTCCACTGAATGAGTCTCACTATCTTTAGCTGAAATTCTACTAAGCCACTGAGGCAGTTCAGAGGCTGGGAACAGATCCAAGTAACTATGTCATGGCTATACATCTACTTTTACTGGTGTGTAGTTTCAATCTGCGAAGACACCCGGCTTTACAAGTGTCTTTATCTGTGGTGTAGTCACACTGCCCTCTTACTCTGTAGAGATCTGCATGTGAGTGGAAGGTTCTGGTTGGCTGATCCTGAAGTCCAGCCAGCATTTTTTTTGCTGATGATACTAAATACTCAAAATGTATATGGTAAAGCGGACTGTTGTGCTCTACAGTAGGATTCCCTATCTGTATGGAGTAATTACTGAAGCCTTTCATGTGTGAGGTATTCATTGAGTTCTTCTGTTACATCACTGATCTAGCTCTTACCACATCAACAATAATATTCAGGAGAGTTAGCTATCTCAAGATTTATAATGGAATCGTCACTTTAAAGTCAAAAGCATGCGTGAGACGAACATTTGCTCATCCAAATATTGCCACTAATGATGGAATGTGAGATAAATGACATTTTGTGTTTCAATTGATATTTCTAAATAATTATTTGTCTAATTATAGTAATACCAGGTCATCCTCACACTGCAAGCATAGACATAACAATGTACAACAACTTATGCTTGACATTTTAGCATCTTCCACATCTTTTAATTGGAACTCACTTCCAGTTATTTTATTAGACCAGTCCAGGATGTCATTTATAGACACTGATGTGAAATGCACTTGTAAAGTGCGTAACCCTCGTGCAGTTATGACTATACCAACTAAATGTATTAGAGCTCCTGACTCTCTTCGTGCTCTGCATAGTAGCTAATGCAAAACTATGTCTAACATCAAGTCGTGCTTGTTGCGATCTCCAATGCGCACCCGGCTAACCGCTGCCTAAAAACTGATCACACTTCTGACGATACAGCTCCAGACTTACTATTACAAAGTCGTACTGCTTGTCAATGTTTGGCAATCACAACAATCATGGTTAACGAAAATCGGCAATTTGCCGCTTTTCTTCAACAATGTAGTTCTAGTCCCCTCCAGACGCTGTCACGAGTACTAATGATGCTTCTTCATACACTCTACGTTTGGTACTCATAGGATTCATGGTTGACACACACACACACACACACACACACACACACACACACACACACACACACACACACACACACACACACACACACACACACACACACACACACACACACACACACACACACACACACACACACACACACAGAGAGAGACTGACTACAATAACCCTCCCGCGCATGCGCGAGGGTTAATGATCCCTGTACTTTTCATTTCCTATGTCCTGTACCAACTCTATCAGTTGTGCAAAATGTTCATTCCTCTGTCTTGTAATATGTTTATAAAGGCTGCAGTTAATTGGGGGTTGGGATTTGGGTACGAGACTACCTTCTTACTGCAGTATGACTGCAGGTCTCGGTATATGTATGCTGCATGCAGTTCACTCCTGCTCCAGCTCACTAGTACAGTACATGTCGACAGTGCACTGCATGCGCGCGCGCGGCGCAATAGATTGTCAAATCCTGAAAAAAACAGTGAGTATGGGACGCTTAGTACTTTGGTTTTGTTATTGTTCGTGTCATTGAATCCCCTCAGCTGAATGCCTATACATCTTCCCCAAGTTCCACATCTTTCACAGTTCCTGGCGAGGCCGGCTGCCCTGACTCGTTCGCTGTAGATCTATCAGTTCTCCGTTTTCTTTTCCCTATCAAGAAACAAGTAAAGTTGCATATACCGCAAAAGAGGGCGTAGAAAAATATGAACACGGCAATTCCCAATGCCACAACGATGAAACACAAGAAAAGGTCGACTCTGCACCCACAGCAGGTACAAATCGAACATGACGTATCCTCGAGTACTTCTTCGTCTGAAAGGCACCAACGAGCCTCAGCGATGAGTGAGCACTTTTCACATTCTTTCTCACAGCATGTAGTAGTCTCCATTCCTACAGCACACCTACTCACTGGCTACTGAGTCTCTCGAGTGTATGATCTAGTTCAGTTCACAACTTGAGTGAACTACCCCCCTAGGGTTCCTCGCGCCAGCCTAGGAATGAGACTTTCATGAGATTCTGAGGCGGAGAGCCAACACCAGATTATTCTTCGGAAGAGTCCCTTAGCGACCGCATACAACTCAGATGTCTTGTTTCACAGCTGGACAGCTTTGCATGCCAATGGCTTCTCCAGCCATATGGTTCCAGAATTACACATTAACAATTACACTGAAGACCCACCCCAGACGTGACAATTAGTGGAAGCAGCATAGGCTCACCACCAGGATGGTCATGCCACCTCTGAGTGGTGAGGAGATGAAGAGCTGTAGCTTATAGCCAATTATCATTTTAAGTATAAGGCAAAAGGCCTCTCAGTCTTTATGTATATATCCCCCTCAAGTGAAAATAATACGGCACTTTATGATAAGCAGTCCTGCGTATTTGGGTCACACGCCATACTTTTTATAAAAATCAACGAATAATTAATGTATATCATCTGAATAATATAAAGCAGTCGCTGTGTATCCTGAGTCCTGTATAGTGGTCATTAAACTTGTGGTTCAGTCACAACTGGCATTCTTGAACTTAAGCACCTATATGTATATAAAGTGAAAGTAGGATAACATCATCACAAATTCTACATGTAGGCATACCTCATTCCCCCAAGATGTCCAATCAGGGAGAAGATTTCTAGCAAACATTTCCAATTTCCTACAATATTTTTTCTGGCTGCGCCTTGTCAGTATATCTAGTGTTGTTGAACAGACACAAAACATGCATGTACACACACACACACACACACACACACACACACACACACACACACACACACACACACACACACACACACACACACACACACACACACACAACACACACACGTATTTACCTCCAATGTAAGGCTTTTGGGAATGTGTCTGGCTTGCTACACACATGAATGTGAAGGGTTGGGAAAGGTCTGCAGGCAGCGTATGCACAGTGCATTCACACGTATTCTTTTCGACACTATTAGCACAAGCATCCTTACTGTCAACACTGAGTTCCATGCTTGAACACAGAGGAGTAATCTGCTCATTAGATTTGTGACTAAATTTACCATCACCACAGTCCGAGCATGTACATTTTTTCTTCATAGGAACATGGTGTGTTGGAATGATGCTAAATGTAGTATTGGTCTGTTCACTATCATCTTTAATAGTCTCACCTCTGCTATTGCTACCTTCATTGAGACTTCTAACCGGTTCAACACTAACCATTGGATTTTCATCAAGACACACTTTTTTGGATGGAGGGTATACAATGTCATGTACATGTATGGTGTGGTGTTCAATAGTGCCTGTCATTGCCTTCTTTGACTCAACATCTTCTCTGTTACCAATATACTGTCCAATCACAACTACTTCATAGGGCTTTTTATGGACAGAGTCCATGTTATGAATCAAGTCGCCACAAGCTGTAACCTGTGATGGCCATAAGAAGGGATTAGACTAATACAACTTGGTTCCACAAACAAGCAAAGTTAAGCATGCTAACCATCATCACCTGCCTTGATGCATACATATTTGTTTCTCTGATTCTTGCACTGCCATTCTCTACATCCTTAACATTTTACTAAAAATATTTTACTCCTGTATCAATCAGATCCTTACGACTGAGTCACTAGTCGTAAGGATGGAGTCCATACCCAGACTTAATGTCCAGCTGATATTTGAAATGTGTGACTACGTTTTGTTACTGTATACACAGTTACATATGCATGAACTATATAGTACATTATTGCTGCCATTCATTGGCATGTGCAGCGAGCCCACCTAGTCATGTCAATGGGCCGATTTTTCTGTATGTACATGTACATGTATGTGACTCGCACTCCACATACCGTATTGATTTCTAGTTTTACGTGCATACAATTTGGCCCATTGTCATGACAAGGTGGGCTCATTCCACTCGCCTTCACCTAGAACATGTACATAGACAAATCTTCCCCTAACCAACACTAATCTGTAGGTGTTTCAAGCACATGTTCATTAATGAGCTTTTGGGATCTTTAGGACTTGGTATTGATGTTTGAGTTTACCGCGGTTTAGATGCCCCATGGGCTGATCTATGCTGAGTTTGAGTATTATGTAGTACTATGCGTAGCCCCATATTAATAAGGATGTAGGGAGGGGTTGCACATGGTATTATTGTCGTATGCCATCATCCTCTCTATTGCTGAATATACATTCTCTGATTTTTAGGGCTGCGCCGATTAGGCAAGCATAATTTTGAGCATAATTGGCATCTAAGAGTATCAAGCATAATGCCAGCATTTAACTTAGTATTACGAGCATTTTAGGAGTGATTGCAATGTGCGTATGCGGATCTCTAGGTTCTCGTCTATACACGATTGTGAATGGCTTGGTAGAGAAAAGCATGTGTTGGAAACTAAAAGCAACAGCCTCAGTGAGCGTATAACCGGTAACACTAGTCCAACTACTGCATCAGTGGTTATGTCATGGTTCCGCAAGCTCACGCGGAAACATGCAACTAAGTGAGAACGCGTGCTAACGTGAGCATAATCAGTAAACTTTTGAGCATAATCGACATATTCTTGAGCATAATTGTCACATTTCTTGAGCAGTCCAGCATAGCAGAATTGGCGCAGCCCTACTGATTTTTGGCATGCATCCTTCGACATTTTGAAAATGTTTTGCTAGTTTTTCGTTGAAGGTAGCTATGTACATCAACATGTAACCTGTCAAGTTAGTACTTTCTGTGTATTGCTAGCCCAATCCTCATAGTTAATCTTTACACAGGTGTGATCGCAATAGCAGATGACATGACAGATGTAAAAATAGCGTCCAATTATACAGAAGTGCTAGTAATCAAGAGGGATCCTACAATGATATTATTGGTCAAGAATCATGCACCGGAGAAAGATCCATTAAAAGATAGACAGTTTGCTGACATCCCAATTAGCTTTAACTGGTCAGAACTCTGGATGGCAGCAGTTATAAGCTTTTCAAACAAATAACCTGCTCTACAAATGTTTTCTATATTCAGTAAGACTCCCAAAGTACCAAGTCTCACTGTAGCTGTGTATTTTTATGTACTTTTAAGAGTATTAGAAGCACTTACAGAGCAGGTTGTGTGTCTAAAACATCCATATTCGGGTGTTCTGAGCTGCTAAACCTAATGGGCATGTCGGCACCTACTGACTCTGATTATGGGCTCAAATCCCAGCTGGACCATATACACTGATTTGCGGGTGATATCTGTTTATTGGGATAAGGCATATGTGTTGTACTTTTAAGTCAGGGCTGTACATCAGAACAATGTCATGTATAGACAAACACATTTTCCAAGTATAGGTAACTGGATAATGTCACAGATTACAAATGTGGAGCTCATTTGAACAGAGCTCTTTCATTTATGGTGCTAGTATTTCAACATCTGTTGATATTTTCTTGCTCCTTTTTACATGACTGCATACATACAGGAGGTGCATATGGCATCCATATGTAACTGAAGACATACCTTCAACCAATGCCACTCTGTTAAATAGCGAACATGCCACTTGGGAAATAATGAGTGTTCAACAAACATAGCCAACTTTCTTTTATTAGTGACCCATACAGCCACCACTGCTCCTGGGGCTGCAAGTCTGGGCATTGATATATTTAGAAGTCTCTCATTGGGTAGCCAGCCATACCTAGATCGTCAGATTCAGTATGATAACATTATATGTGTATAGGTGGTTCTATACACACCGTAGTTGTGTACCAGATTTAGGGTCTACCATCATCACCATTCAGAGGTAACTACTCACTTTTTCCCCCTTATAGCAGAGCGATTTTCCCATGGAGGATCCATTACAACGAGATCATAGAGTCCTGCTCTAGCTGTGGATAATTCACATAGTGGTATAGAAATGCACATTACCTTCTCTAACGTAAATATTAACATAACTGTATAATGATATCTCTCTTATACACAACAACACAATATACACATGGGTATGAATGTAAACTTACATGTGTACTCATAGAGAGGGGTGATCTGAGACAGGTCAGACAAAAGAAATGTACTCTTTGGAGGTATTAGAAACTGTTTGCCCATGGCAGTAATGATTAGCTCCTGGTCGGAATCACTACTAATGATTCTTCCAAATACATCGCTACAATCACGGCAGTCCATATCTAGAAATACACAAACTGGCAGTGTTGTACATGTTTGTTAAGATGGACATACATGGCTCAAAATTCTCAGATTCACACTATTACTTTGACATTGGTGTAGACCTGCCAGTAATGTGTGCCTACATTGCCAGTAATATGTGCCTACATTTTAAGTTTGGGGGGGAAAGCATCTTAATGGTTACGTGCACATGTACAATCCCTATTATATTAATAGTGCGCATATAATTAAGTCCAAAAATCTGGGGGGGGGGGGGGGGGGGCTCAGGCTAGGGGGTATATCCCCCCTTTCCCACCCCTGTCTAGTTGAGCCTCTATTATGTCACATTGCCCTACATGTACATGTACCATTCTTTAAGACAACTTCCGATTGCAGACCATCACCAATGGGGACCAATGAAGACAAACTGCACATTGAAGCAAAGTCTATGTCAGACCCTGTAAGCATACGTGTTCATTAACAAAAGTGAATAGGGACACTGCACACGGTACCTGTAGGTGTGCATGATGGAGATCTAGTACCGGTGACTGGGAAGTAATGTATAGTCTTAGCAGCTTCAATAATACCAAAATAGCTCTTTAGTAGTCTCTCTCTTACCTAAAATAGGAGGGAGCATTATCCAAACATATATATATGCATGTACATGTGTATACCATACCTGTAGGTGATATTCCTTTTGATACTCTTCCCCAGCATTTAAGGTTCTTCTTTCCTTAGGTCTTTTTCTCTTCTATACATACATTATAAAATACACAAAGCTCCACTAATGGCATATAAGTCATGTGTTTGGAAGGCTTTGCTGTGTCACTTGTACATAAGCAGACATGGGCCACCAAATTAGTAAGGTTGGAGTAAAAGCAGGGTAGCATGGAGTGGTCTCAGAGTACCACTGGCAATTTTGTGTTCTTGGCAACAGATGGCCGAACTTCTCTCCTAGCTGTAGTCCTGGCAATGACCAGTAGAAGAGCTGACAGTTAATACCACCTCGACCGCTGCATAGGGGGGCCTCATGAGAAACTAAAGTAGGGGAGCGGCCATGCTCTAAAACACCACATGAGAAAAAAGCATATCTGGTGGGGCCAGACAAGCTCATAGGCAAAGCGATCCCTGGACAGCGCTGTTTCGAGCTTATTAGCTCTCATCAGCATGCACATTTGGGGTGACTTAATAATTTGGGAGGCTATACAGTTCCTCTACAAATTATCGTTATTCCAACTAACATGGGTGCTGCAGTAGAGCTCTACATTCCTTGGACTTCGACATGCTAGCGCGCGCACAGCACATGCACCAAAACAGCACATGCACCAAAACAGCACATGCACCAAATAGTAAGTTTACCTTTGGTGACGTAGATACTTTTGGGGGGCCATATGGTTCTTCTACCAGCCTTATTTCCAACTGAGATGGGTACTGAAGTAGTGCTCCACATCCCTCCTTCATCAAAACTATGGTGGACATGGTCGCGCATGCGCGCGCGTTTGCTGACTCAACAATCGCCACTTTACCGTTACATTGCAGTTTCTTCATTGGTGGTGAGATGGCAGCATTGTCAAAGACAAAGAAGACTATAAAGCGCAAATTATATCTGCAGGTGTCCCCCTATTCCGTTTCGATTGAGTTTCAGCCGAATGTAGTATCGCTCCCTACTTCGCCGCTGCAAGCTGTTTCCTTGCGAATGTCGCGCGGCTCTCGAACTACAGAATCTCTGCTAGCCAAGCTGCAAGAAGAGCCTTCAGGATCTAAGGTATATAAAGCAAAGTGGACGGGGTCATCTCTGCATCTGAACGTCAGTCTTTCTCAAGACAGAGTCAGTGGAAAGTACGTGAATATAGAGGTAACATTCCAGTTGAGAGCTGCCTCAGAAGAGAATTTCAAGCACGAATGCCTTGGAAGCTGCACTTTTGACTTAAGCCGCCTCAATTTATGTGCACTGGACTCTGTTAGTCCATCTTCAGAAACCAGAAAGGTATCTTTGGATGTTGGCAATGCAGTTGCTGCAATACAGGCCATCACACTGGAGGCAGCATTTCATTACGAATTTCTTCGTGATGACTTTGATATTTCAGTGGAGCAGTCTAGGTCTAGAGAAACTTCACCATGTGCAAGGTATAACTACATACCTACATGTTTTATTGCTGTTATTACAAATTTTGCTATTATGTTAGATCAACTTCTCCAATTAATTCTTCATCTCCAATTTTGAACAGACCTAGCGAAGCAGAGTCGAGTATGATGATCACTCACATCAAGCAACCAGACAACAATGCAAAGCAGGAAATCTTTGGTGAGCATGAACAGCAAAACTGCCAAAATATTTCTAGTCAAAATGGAGAAGATTTAACGCATGAAGATTCTGGAGGAAGCGCGGAAATTTTACCAGAGCAAAGTGGTAGACCACCTAAACCACCAAAAAGGAAGTTCAAGTGGTTTAAAAAAGTCAAAGGGCTGTCAAAGCATAATCCAGCAAAACAAGACCGCTCCGAAGTGGTTCAACCGTCATCTAATATTGGATTGAGCAATGATCATTCTAAAATGAATGCCTCTGTGGAATTGGCTAGTGCAAAAATAGGTGTGGCAATGCAAAGAGATGAAATAGACACAGGGATTAACCCTGTCAGGGATAGTGAAGTGCTCCATGTGAAGGACACCAATCCTCCTCCGAAACCAAAGCGTAGTCCAAACAGGCACAAATTGGCCAAGACAATCATCAACCCTGAGCCCTCAAAAGGAAGAAATGGTGACCTTTGTCACCAGTCAGTTCAACTACATAAGGAATCAAGTCACCAGCCACACATTTCAGAATCTAAAGTGTTGCCATTTCAGCACAAACGGCTGTCAGCATCTGTTTGTAGTGATGTGGATTGCTCTACTCCTCATAACCGAACACATTCCTACTCAGCTCCTCTCACAATGGATAAAAGTCAATTGCACAATACTGGATCAGATATGATGGATCATGCAGTACGAAAGAAAAGGAGTGTAGAGTCCAGTGTGGTTCCAAAACGATATCATTCACGAAGCAACACTCATTCATTCCCTTCCCTCCCAGTAGCACCGAGTACCCGATCTCTATTGAGCCACATGTCTGGGAGCACACCTCATCTACCACCAGCAAGGCTAATCAATGAGCAGCGGTCTTCATCTATATCTCACCTTGCTTACCGGGATAGAAGTAGTCCAAAACGTTCCATTACAGATCTTATCAAGCCTACAGCATTTTCAAACCAACTTCGTTCAAGTGAAGGTCATGTTGATGGTAATTCAAGACCAACTCCTGATTGGCCACTGGGAATTCTCAAGGTTCGTCTGAAAGCTTTAGACACTTGTGACGATTTTCAGAGGCATATGGTAACCAAAGCCAATTCCCTAGCAGCAGAGTTGCAAGTTGAGTCTAATGAGCAGCCTAAGGAGGGGTTGCACTGTGTTTTTACAATCAGTGGTAGTAATGGGAAATTTTCCTCATCAGTAAAACCTCTGTTGCCACACCGAACTACGACATGGAATGATGAGGAAGTGCTCTTTTATGCTAAGCCGCAGTCTAAGAAATTGTTTGTACTGTGTCACAGATCCAATCTTGAGTTCACCACTTCGGTTGACACTGCTGAGAAAAAATTGTCAGGAAAATCAAAAACGAAAAATGATGGATGCATTGGAGCAGCTTCTCTAGAAATCTCCTCGGTAACCATTTGCTCGAGTCCCCCAACAGTTAGCATATATGACTACTTATCACAAGTTCAGTGTAAAGATTATAAGTTGCCAGTGCAGCCAAAGGGATCAATGCTGCTTCAGAGCTGCCTCTGTGGTGTGTGCAATACACGTCATGTATATATTTGTGCAGTGTGTGCAACATATGCAACATATTTGTGCAACGTATGCATACCAATAACAATGGTACATACTCACCTCTGAGCTTATAAGTTCCCCTGTTACTACCAGTATACTCACTAGTTACTATATATGTGATAATGATGACTTCCATTCATTACATTGCCTTCCATTCATGTTACATTCTTGGACAATATAACAGCCTTTGTTCTGTACCTGTAGTGCTATGAGTAGACATCCTTATCCATGTGCATGTGTATACTATTGCAGTGTTGCAGCCTAGGTTTAGAGTGAGCTGTACTGGCACATTAACCATTCAAACTCTGTCTGGACTTAACTGTAACCCTAATCACGAGCTCTCTTGCACTGTGAAGATTGATTCAGAATTTCAGGTCAGAATACACATCTGCTAGTGTAGAGTATGCACCTATGAAATATGTACATGCACTTTATCTCTCAGGATGACACTAATCCCCAACTGGTAGAGCAGTGTGTTCATAATGGCTGGACAAATGAACCAGTGGAGTTCAACGCTTGCAGCAGTTATGACTGTTCAATTCAGATTTGGGCATACAGGTTCAACGCATCATACATTTATCTACAAATTTTAAAGCATATGGATAGTGGTTAAACATTAAAAAGTTATTGTTGCTACACAAGATGTATATTCAACTGTTTTTCTCCAGCTCTGAGGAGACAGAGTACTGGTGTGGAGGCTGCATAGTGCCACTTGCCATGCTGCTACCAGATGAAGAGATTCGCAGATGCACTGCCAGAGGAGATACAGCTACCAAGTGTGCTCTTTCAACACATGTTGACAAGATCATCACTCTTCCTATAGAGCCCAAGGTGACATACACATTTATATGGAAACTGCTGTACATGTTGCCTAGTGCAGTAGTATATGGGAATGTCATGATGTGTCTGTGCATGGTGTGGACATGCAATGTGTACTTACTCTGAGGTGTTGGATACTATGTTGTCATGGGTCACTTTTGTCCCTTGCAGGGTGTTATTCAGCTAGCATTCTCACTTGTACCTGATTGCAGTTCTGGACAACAAGCCTCAGGTGCATGCGCGCGTGCACACACACACACACACACACACACACACACACACACACACACACACACACACACACACACACACACACACACACACACACACATCCAATTTGAAGTGATTGTAGACAATTTGTATTTTGACTAATATGAACAGAGCTATAGAAGTTATGTTCTTACATTAGGTAGTCTACTGAATGCCCCACCACACAGCCCTTCTACTCCATGAGAACCTTTTAGATACATGTACACGTGTTTTCATTCGTGTCAGTAAGGCTGTTTAGTGAGAGTAAAAATGTATTTTCTGTTATTGCAGATAACCCACCTGGAGAAGAAAATACTATCACTTTGTCTGATAAATCTCCAAATCCTGAGATCACATCAGGTCCCTCTTCTGCAGTGGGACAGCAACAGTTGCTACATATACCCAGTGTGCATCGGTCTAACCGGTGCTCACTCAGAAGAACCACAAGAAGGAAAGCTGGCAATTTCCAACTTAATGGTACATACATGTATATACCTAGGTATACACTTATTCATCGGTGTTGATCATCAATGTCTTGCAAAGTGGGTGATTATTTATAGTGCCTCTGAGATTCATTCATTCAGAATTATGTACTTGGCTAGAGTAAATGCTATAATGGCATCACTGTGCACACAAATGTATCAAGTGCAGCTATTCCAAATCTGGGGTCCGTCTAGTGATCATGAGTTACCCTGAAGTATTCATCTGACACTGTCACAAGTTTTATCGAGCTTAAGAGAGTCAATACCTCTTTCCAATGTAGAGTAGTGGAAGTAAACTGGTATCCATTGCCTCTCCTACACTATTAATCCATAACTTTCATACGACAAGGGAGCCTGGGGTATATAAATTTGTGAATCATTCACTGGGTACAGTAGAGAGGCTATACATTACTACATGTATTATCTGGCCTCGTACCCAGGTTCTCTCCTCCTGAGAGCCTGGGTACAAGGCTAATGTATGTTCATGACTGGGTCTCATGGACCAGTTCAGATCCATGGCTTGCATGCTGTATACGCTCACACTCATTCTTATTGCACTATAGTATTAAAGTCGTATAGTGAGGGACCCTTTTGCCATGAAGATCAGACTACAGACATTGACAGACAGACTGCTGACCTCAAAAGAGAGGTATACACACTATTCAGTAGCTTTTATGTCACGATATACACAATGTATTGATTGGAGGGAGGGAAGGAAGGTCTGAAGACATCTGTATTTGTTTAGGTAGAGTTTCTGCGGGAGGAATTGCGACATACAAAGGCAAGATTGGCTGAAAGTGAGTTCTACCGAGAGCAAGCACAGCTGGAGATCAAGTTAGTGATACTAAAATCATTTCCACGAGTAGTGTCTTAGTGATCTATGGGAGAGAAAGCTGCATACATATACGTATGCCTTTACATTTGTCCCCATACTTGCTTGCATCCTCCACAATGGCAGCATGAATATAGTTTCCATTGAACATAGTGTACTAGTACCTTTCAATGTAGGTACACGCATAAAATATGGTACATGGTACATGTACATGTGTGAAAAGAAATCATTGTACAATGTAGTTTATGTTACTTTTGTGCATCATTTTGACACTAGAACTCTGCGAGAAAAAGCAGCAAGTACCAAAAAGGAAGACTCCAAGAAAACCCCAAAGAATAATCAGCGAAAATAGTTTGAACATTACAATGCAGAACAGAAAATTAATAACATATGTATGTATACGTAGGTATTTATTAGTCCCTATAACTGCGCTCTGTAATGTTCTAAGAGCATGTTTTTATGATTGAATGTGGGTACATCACAATTATGTGGACAGAGTTATATATATATATAATGTGTGACTTCGGACCCTGAATTCACAGGGTAAGGCTGCTCACAGAGAAGGCTAAGAAGCTCAACCCTCCTCTACAGCTTGGCAAATATATTCTTCACCATTTTCCTTGCGTATGATTTCATTATAGGGCTTTGATGTAAATGTCATACACATGCGCATTATTTCAGTTGGTAACGTGCCAATAGTTTGCACTTTACAGCTTACATGACTTCATTCAGAGTTGGATCCCACTTAGACACTATGAACACTCACCCCAATTATTGTTACACATGCAGTTTTTGTTGCGTGCATCATTCCTGCCTACTTCACTTGCACTCTCATACATCCCTCAGTTTTTACAGTTATGCAATGATGATAAAATGTGAAACACACAATTGCAAGTGTGTGCACATACATGTACAACAATATAAATATACAACGTACAGAGTGATACACCTTTAATTAAGTAGAAGTGGACATCAAAGTTCATCAAAGTAAGGATAGACAAATGATTAAATGAAACACCACCCTTTCACGGCCATTAGAACAGTTAGCATTTTGGAGGTGGCCACTGGACATTTAACTTAGTAGGTTTGGGAGCTGGTACTGGCTGTGAATCACCTTCAGAACAAAAGATTGAAAATTTCAGTAAGTATATGAATTAACATTTGCATGCAAATCTTTGGTTACATTGGATAAGCATGAAGTGGATGGCATGAGAGTGTATATGTAGGTGATGCTAACATCCCCTGCCTTGCTGTATAGTTTATTTCTACATTTTTTTGCAATTGCACTTCCATCGCTACATCCTTCAGCAGTTCAGTATATACTTGTTTCTGCTTGTACAAGCTCCACTCCCTTCTACTTGCATGCACTTAAGTCCCACCCCTTGCATTTCACATGGGTCACATGAAATGTGCGTAAACAATGAGAAAATGGAAACTCCCAAATTGTATGTGTGCTGGTTCCGTAAAGGTTCTATAAAAATGCCTGTCTAGGATAACACACAGAGTGGAAAGCAGTTGTTTATGTACAAAATAAAAGTGAAAACTTGTACAGTTCCTGTGGTAGATTGGTCTAAAATATCAAAATGATGGAGAAATCTCAATTGCTTGTGTGTTGCTGTGAAGGTGTATTTACCCAGTATTATTCTGTTCAGAGTCATTATCCTTAGTGGGCATTCGCAGTTAGGGTACGGTTGTTGGGTTTGTCTGTCTGTTTGTCTTTCCCTACTAATAACTTGCTTGTAGTAAGTTTATTCGTTCTACAACCTAACTAACGCATAACAAAGGAAGAAATTTTGTCTGAAACTCCAGCATTGTATGCTACTATGCAAGTTGGCCATTTTACCCCCTGCTGATAAGCACATGCGCATTCTTTGACGCATGCGCAGAGGGTTCTGCGTTCATTTTGTAATGGGTGTGTCATTGCCATCCCTACATAAAGAGTCTACTGACACACAAGGTTTTCTGTGTATACATATCCGTGGGCCACGTATCACTGCACTACAGCAAACAGTAGAAAAAGTGAAGTTCTATTCATATGTACAATATACCTGGAGAGATATTCCTGGTGTGTGCACCTGGGGGAGGGGGTCTTATAGTAGGTCTGTTTGAGGGAGGAGGGGGTCTCTGAGGACGAGGTGGCCTGGTGTGAGCTGGTGGGTCTGGTCTAGTAGAAGCAGACATTTTCTTCAGTTGGGATGACTGACCAACAGGTGGAGGGTGGGATGGACGAGTTGGAGGTGGCCGTTGATGGGTACGATGAACAGATGAGTGCCCCACACCATTTCTTGTTCCATTACTTGTTGAATGTGCTGTTGATTTTGGAATGTACCTACGTACAAATAGCAGCATGAAGTGTGTTCACATACATATTACATGTACATGGAGTAGGATACATGTGCATGTATAGTGACAGCATCAAAATTACATGCTGACTTAGAATAGGTAGATGTATACATGACATGCAGTATATTTTATATGGATGGAAGTGCCCAAGTGTAGAAAGCACCTATGCAGCAACCAGGGGATGATGACATGCAATAATAACAACATTCGTAATGGGTCACTACATTGGTACTTCCATCTTTACATCCTTCAACATTCTATATGAAAAATGTTTTTACACTTGTTACACTGTTTTTACACTGTGCAAATGCATATTTTTGCACATGCACCAGCTCCTACCCCTTCTACTCCCATGTACCTGAGCATTATCTCTTACATATATGCTCCCATGTACCTGAGCACCATCTCTTACATATATGCTCCCATGTACCTGAGCACCATCTCTTACATATATGCAAAATGCACAACCACAAATAGAAACTAGCTCACAACATATAAGGAAGTTCCCAATTTACAAATGAAGATACAATGATTTGTTGATGCATGCAAGGGAAAAGGAGCCATTTCATGTGAAATCAAGAGACATCATTGGGACATGGACACATCAATGTACCAACAATGTATGTTGATGTATATCATTGCATGTCTGTGTCCTAATCTTGTCTCTGTTTCTTTCCCATATTTCAAATTTCCTTACTAGCCTGGACAAAAATTGTACAATCTTGCTTATACACATGTTACACATGTACCTTCTGGCTAAGTAAGAAGCACTCCTTGACCTCACTATGAAGTAGATTATGAGTGCAGTGATACCACCAATGATGACTAGTCCCACCAGCACTGCAATCACCACACCGGCAATTACCCCAGAATTGACTAAAATGATATCCAATAGGCACATGGGAAATGTGTATGCGAATATACATTGTGATGCATACACAAGGAAATAATACATTGTATCTATTATGACAGGGTACATGGCTACACTGTATGCAATTGCACTTATCTCTGGGCCTTCCATGTTCATGCCTTCTCTATACAACACATACATTTGTGCAGGCCATATTCACATATACATAGAAGAGTTACATATATATTAGCCTTATGGTCTGACTCCTTAACGCTGACCCTTTTAGACACCTAACCTGGTCTATGAGTGTTTCCACACTTAGATTCTCAAAGTACATGTACATGTGTTTAGGTAAAATGTGCATTTACAGTGACACAGGATAGCAAATACACTGCTGGTTTCTCCATCTCTTTTCCTACGTTTCAAACAGTCCATCTCAGAAACACTCAGTTTATTCCACAAAATGGCTCATTTGTCACGTGTGGATATTTCTCTTAATACTCACCTTATCCTTATTGAGCAAGCAACTAGCACTTCTGTACTCCATTTCCTCATTGTGCACCTGTGGTTTCACGTGACCCATGTACTGCAAAGGGTGTAGGCCGTCACAAAGCCCACTCACATGTAGCCCCATAGGTTCCAAATGCTACTACAGCTCCATAAGTGTCAGTCATGGGGTCCAAGTGCTAGTATAGCTCCATAGAGTCCAAGTGCTAGTATAGCTCCATAGGGTCCAAGTGCTAGTATAGCTCCATGGGGTCAAACTGCTAATATAGATCCATGGAGTCCAAGTGCTGGTATAGCTCCATAGGGTCCAAGTGCTACTACAGCTCCATAGGGTCCAAGTGCTAGTATAGCTCCATAGAGTCCAAGTGCTACTACAGCTCCATAGGGTCCAAGTGCTAGTATAGCTCCATAGGGTCCAAGTGCTACTACAGCTCCATAGGGTCCAAGTGCTAGTATAGCTCCATAGAGTCCAAGTGCTACTACAGCTCCATAGGGTCCAAGTGCTAGTATAGCTCCATGGGGTCAAACTGCTAATATAGCTCCATGGAGTCCAAGTGCTGGTATAGCTCCATAGGGTCCAAGTGCTACTACAGCTCCATAGGGTCCAAGTGCTAGTATAGCTCCATAGAGTCCAAGTGCTACTACAGCTCCATAGGGTCCAAGTGCTAGTATAGCTCCATGGGGTCAAACTGCTAATATATGGAGTCCAAGTGCTGGTATAGCTCCATAGGGTCCAAGTGCTAGTATAGCACCATAGGATCCCAGAGCTAGTATAGCTCCATAGGGTCAAACTGCTAGTATACATAGCTAATATATGGAGTCCAAGTGCTGGTATAGCTCCATAGGGTCCAAGTGCTACTACAGCTCCATGGGGTCCAAGTGCTAGTATAGCTCCATAGGGTCCAAGTGCTAGTATAGCACCATAGGATCCCAGAGCTAGTATAGCTCCATAGGGTCAAACTGCTAGTATACATAGCTCCGTAGGTTCTAAGTGTTATAGTTCCATAGTGCTACTACTATAGCTCCATAGGGTCCAAATGCTAATAGAGCTCTACATACTACTTCTAAAAGGAATACCTTCATCTGGGATCATGCTTGCATAAGAAAGCAGTATTTGGGCAGAAATAAAGGTGAGTGCATGTACGAGACTAATTGTAGGTCAAAAGAAGAAAGATGGAGAAGCCGGGCATTTAGTATTTTCCACATGTCACTGTTGCAGTGAATTTTATATGTACTTTAAGAATGTTATAGTTGGGTACAAAAGAGTGGCAGATCCAGAAAGAATAACCCCAATGAATATTCTGTAAAATATCATGAACACTTTCATCAGTAGCAGATCATTGTGGGCAAGCAGGATGCAGCCAGCTTCATATTTTGTGTTATCACAAGAGCATTTACAGTATGTGCAAGTCTGCTATATATTACGGAAAACCGTCCCATCTGTATGGCTCGCTTTGCTTGCCCACTTAGTTGGCAAACAGAGCGAGCCAACCTAGTCAATGGGTGATTCTTCTATATGTATATATGTGACTCGCACTGTACATACCGTAATCTTATGTGTGGTTCTAATTTTACGTGTGCACTGACATTGGCACGTTGTTACGACTAGGTGGGCTCGCTCCAGCTTGCCCAAAACGCACTGCATTCACCTAGTAATATTGTCATGGAAGTAGCTAGTCTACACACCTGAACCAGTCACAACCTTCTTGTGATCACCCTGGAAATCATCAGCTGGAGATACGGTGCTATTTTCACTCCAAGATGGCTCTGGAACAAAGTAGCATACACTACCGTAGTAGCATAGGCTGAAACGAGGCTACACAACTATGCCTAGAGGTACTGCCATAATGTAACTTTACCTTGAACCTTCTCTTTGAGCAGTAAGCAGTAATAGGATTTCTTTGTGAGTTAACTGAAGCTTTTGATGCAACTTAGCTTTGTAGCTAATTCTGCCCTATGTACACTAGCCACAATCCATTGGGCCACATGTGGTTAATGAAGTTGACGTTGTGGCCCCAGGAAATATAGAGCGTGCTCACGTTAAATATTACTGTGAACGAAATGGATCGAAGGAAGATCTGCCTGGCTTCAGACTTCAAAATAAGTTAGAGCTCTAAAATGCTTAATAAATCCACTGCTGCAAAAACACTCATAGAGAAGGTTCGTGTCTGAAAAGGCTAAAAATTGCCATGTTTAGGAGTTTCAAAGTATGTTAAGGATAGTGAGGATGTTGGTGCCATCCATGTATTGAGAGTCTAACAACTCTCTCATAGACATAAACAAGAAAGGCCCATAACCTGCAGCTAGCAGAAACATGTATATACAATACACCCAAATATATGTATATATACATACCACCTCCTCCTTCTCTGTCTCCTTCTCCATCTCCAACTGTATATACATACATACGTATGTAGCATAGTGAAGTAAATCTTATTAGTGTACATGTAATGATCGTTTACTCACTTCCATCACACTGTGATCCTTCAAAGCCTCTGAAGCATGAGCACTGGTTCTCATGGTTGCATTGCTATAGAGGATACATATTAGTCAATGTTATACATGTCTAGATGCAGGTGTACATGGACACTGGGTGTGTGGGGAGAGTTGGCATGCCATAAAAGATTTTGACCCACCACCCCCAGTTCCCAATGCAGGCTAGGCATCCAGTGTCCTGCTCTTGCATGTGCATGTGTATGTTGCTTTGCTGTCTCATAAATGAACCTGTAAAATATTACTGATCTGTTTACAGATGTGTGCTCTGAGGACTAGGCCAACACAAAGCAGCACAAGACAGCAGAAAGACAAACCAACACACAATGCTCTTACCAACTAAGCTATCAAGATAGGTCAGCTGGGTGATCCGAATCATACATAAAAACCAAGGCAAAGCAAGCAACCTGATTCTATAAAACATGTATCTCTAAGTGCCAAAGTACACGGAATCTACCTCGGACAAGCTGTGTAGTGTTTCATCTTTGTATCTACGGGTGTTAGAATGGTTGCTTAGTTTGGAGTTTGGCAGTTTGTATCTGTTTAACAGGTTATGCTTGCTATGTATGTGTGATACAACCAGCTGAACTGCCTTGGTAACTTGGTAGGGCATCACATACAGTGCAAATGTGTGTTTGAGTCCCATACAAGATACAGTTAGTGAGCTGTGTTCTGTCGCCTTTCCTTTCTTTATAAACATTTCTGTATGTTAGAATTGTCATGTCCACTCAATTGCAAACCTTAGTACAAACATCCCTCCTACATTCACCCCTCACTAGAGATCCAGGAGTTCAGTGAAGGAGTGTCTGACAATAAATCAGAAAGTGCTGGGTTTGAATTCTGGCTAGACCCTGTGGTTATTCTGAATTTCGCTATCAGTGAATGGGATTTGTGTATATATATTCATTGGAATGGAGTATAAACTGATATACATGTACATGTAGTAGTCTCATATGTACTGTACATATGAGACTACTACGTACATGTACTACTACTGATTGGTGCTTTTTTGAGTAAGGGGCCTTGCCCAGTTTATTGCTCTAGGTGTGACAGGCTCTACGTATGTAACGATGTGGTGGATGAATCTCATTAGTTCTGTAACCGCTAAACCACTAGTGTTCTGTGCGCCTTGCGTATATAAAATGGTGGTGTGCTAGAAAAGCTGTGCATATTCCCTGCTGATGAGAGCTAATAAGCTCAAAACAGCGCTGTCCAGGGATCGCTTAGCTTGTCTGGCCCCACCAGATATGTTTTTTTCATGTACATCCAGATGGTACAGTAGTGTATATGTATATGTATGTGTAACTTACGCCTTGTCCGCTGCACACTTCTCCATTGCTACCACTTGGGCAGGGAATGATTTCCACAACACTGGTAGATACGCATTCATTGTTCAAACATATCTGCATTCACATGCATGTATAATTTACATTGATACAGAACACTGTACAGCTACATATGTAATACATCAAACTCTCTATATATGTAGGGATGACACCAACAGACCATAGTTATATCATTTCTAAGAGTACAAAACCACAACATCACAAAAAAGAGGTGATTATTAGCCTGTGGCTAGGTGGTTTACGTTATTCAGATATTGTCTTGGCAACCGAATGACCGACTCTCTGGACATTGTTGTCCTCTAACACATAAAGTAGTACGCACTGGAAGACTAAACTGTGAAGCTGTCATGGCTGCGTCTCCTTCTCTTGGAAAAAGAAAGCATAGCCCTGGCCATGAGTGCTTTGACTTGTCCCGAGGGATGGGAAGATGATACAGAAAACCAGCAACCTGCTCATGTTGAGCCACTGCCAGCAAAGACAGGGAAAGGGAAAGAAAAGAGACTCTCTGTTCAAAAGAAATTGACAAAGGAGTTGTGATTGGAGATACTAGGTTGATGGTCATAAGTAATGCTCAGTAGAGAGAGCTTGCAGTGAATGTTTTTTCAAGAACAGCTATCAGCACAAAATGGGTAATTGGAAACTTTGAGTCATGGTGTAAGAGGCAAAACGGGAACTTCATCAAGGAGCAAGAAACACAGGTGCCAGCTAATTTGCTTGAAGTGAGCAACAGTAAATTGCTCTGCAAGTGGCTGTCTTTGTTTGCAGCAAAAGCTAGGAAAAAGAACAGTTCCAAATTCCCACCCAAAAGCCTATATCTGTTGTTGGCTGGGCTGGTGCTAGTAGACATAGTCTCTGGGGCAATGGATGTACAGAGCTATATCAAGCAGGTGTCACTGAGAAAGTAATTCAGGAGAGGACTTGACATCTTTCACTGACTGGCCTACATCAGTATGAACATACCAGTAGCAAATAACGGGAAGTCGTTTCAAGAATAGAGCCAACAACCTATCAGCAGCAGCTCTCAATGACACAATCACATAGTGTCAGTGTCAGTGACAGTGCAGCCTATGATACAGTTTACCTTTAATAATTGTCAAATCACCATCAATCAAGTACCTGCTGCATTAAGGCATCATTGGATGGTATCATCTCTTCCTCATATTTGATTTTACTCCAGATTCTCTCTCTCAAGAAATGAAGCCATGTGAAATGGTGAAAGAAACAGGTTATACCACAAGTGAGGTAGAGTCCTCACAAATGCAGGAGTCTGAGACTCTCCACCTAGCAGCACCATCGACCCAAGCTCATACAGATGCGCACCTAACATATATGCTGAGAGCAATGTCTGAGCAGTGAGAGGGTAGACTCAGTGGAGTGGGCCCTCATCTGAGACCTTCACTACACCAAAAACAATGCCACCTTTATACTGTGACCCCAACAGGCCAGAGCTGAACGACCCAGTGGTTTGGGCCGATAAAGACCCCACCAATACTGAAGATGACGAGAATGGATGCCAACTGATCAGACTATCGGAACCGACAGAGACTCCACTAAAGGAGGCATTCGCAAAGGCAGTTCCAAACTGAGTTAGAAGCCGCTGGATGAAAACACATGGTATACTAGCATATGTGATGCTCAAAAACTAGACAACATGATCATTGCGTCACTGACCATAAAGCAGCTGGGTTTGGGCTTTGTTCGGTTCCCTTCTAACACAATTGTCTGCTCTGCTTAACTATGTATTAGTTCTTGAAGAACAGAGTACCTGAGCATACCTGAAGGCAATGCTGAAGCTGCTGTCACCCCAAGGAGGACAAGGGATCCTTGTTGGCCAAGGGCATCAAGAACAACCCATCATGAGGGACCTGCAGTTCCTGTGGGCATTTAGCCATGTAGCCACAGTTGTCCCTTGAAGTTGTGATGGATGATTGAGACAATGGAAGTTCCAAAGTACCAACACCACCACCTACGGCTTCTTGTCTCATTTACCCACTACACCCTGGAAGAATAACTGACCACTACAAGGCACCTTCTGCAGTTTATGCCCCTGATGTACAGCGAGGCTTTAGGTTCTCCTGAACAAACACAGCACTCTTTACAATGCAATCTTCATCTGAAGCAGGCCTCATCCTCTCAGCACTCCTCTTAGATTGCATCTAAAAGTGTCCTACCAAAAGTGTACTGCTGCTGCTCACGTAGTAGACACCAAATGGATTTACCGATTGAAGTGGAGAAAGAGGAAGACCAGGAGTGTTATTGTGGTGTCCATAATGTATGGAACAGATGACAAGCTATGGTTGTGAAAACTGGTTTCATACTATACTTGTATGTGTAAATGTGGACAATAGAAACATCCATGGTGTGCTTTTATGCATGGATGTAATCTTTGGATTTTCCTTTGTTGTGTTCCATAACCCCTACTATGTTTCATAAATGCCAATGTGACAATTTTTGGGGGTAGGTATATGTAAATATCCACAAATATCTCAGTTTTGGATGCAAGAAGGATGCGTAGACAGTTTTGTTACAGAATTTACTGAAGTCTGGACCGTTACCTGTCAAATTGTATTTTGAACTCAAGAATACCATAACTGACATAAATCCCCTACTAGGCGGAAAAATTAACAAGATTTATGTGCATGCACAAACAGTCAATATCAGGCTACCTTTTCTGCCCCTGAAACAACCTGGGTACGAGGCTAGTCCGTGTTGTGCACACTTTTCTCAGGGGTGGTCCTTCTTATGCACTTACTCTGCTACTAGCATTTTCAAAGTGCACTACCAGATAGTACAATGTATTACTAGCATCCATAACACTGCATCAGATGCATTTTCCTTGAAAAACTTAACTCAGGCATACCCTCTTCATCACACATTCCTCTGCCACAGTTAGACATGTTGCTACACACTCAACCTGATTGGTTATTTCCCATTTTCCTGGAACTAAGTAGATGTGTCTTATCTTGCTTACCTCAGGCCTCCTCTTCTCCATCAAACGGTGCTCTGACAGTCATGCTCAACTGGAGTGGTTATCTTCCAGCTGGAGGAGAATGTTTGTTACTACATTGGGAAGGCCATAGCGCCAGCCACTCTTGAGTACAAATGAAATAGGCTAGCGCCGTTTTTTTAGGAGGCAAATGTTCCACCTCTTACATTCACTCTGCACATTTGTAGCACAGTTGGGAAAGGAGAGTCTGACCAAACAGGCAGCTATATATAAACTACAACACGAAAACGCATGTAAAAAGTCCGGGAAATTGACTCAGCTTAGTGAAGGAATATGTTGTAGGTGTCTGGGATGCACGTAAACAAAAACTGTACGGTGATGACTCATGCCCTAGTCAACTTCAGTCCTTGGGCTGGGGAGGCTGGAGTTGAGGGGCAAATGTATGGTAAGTTATGTTCCTCAGGTGAGAGAGAAACGGATGGTAAGGATTTGCCTGTGTATATGTATGTGTAGCTCCTCCCATGATTGTGGGTGCATGGTCGATGGCAGTAATATTATGGTAGCCTCATGAGCATAAACATGACACAGTCATACCTCCTGTGATCTATAGTTACATATAGCATGCTTAACACCTACTTAGATTACCTAGGTGCCAGTATCATACATCCACACACATACTGGGCAATAAGCAACATTCATTTGATACTGTCACGTATTCAGTGGGCAATGGAGCTGAGGTCAAAAAATTTGAGGGGTATTCTCTGAAACTGCTCCTTTGCAGAGATCCAGCACTCCCTCCATTGAAAGCCATATACAGTCAGCCATTTTCCTACGGAAAGCGCACAATGCCATATAGTATTTCCCACATGGTAGTGGACCGAAGCAGTCATCTCTGCAGAGAAGATAGTTGGTCGTGAGTTGAGTTTCGTGATGGTCATGCTTTCAAGCAAGGTCTGTCCACAATGGCATAAACTCATGGCGCCGAGGATTCTGCACTTTTGTGCATTCATTGCTGCATACTTGCTGGATCTTGCTTTTTAAATGTTTTTTTGGGCACAGCCAACCTCACATCCTTCTTTGTTTAATAAAAATATTTTTTTGCATGTAATAGAAGTATGCACTCCATAATGCATGTACATGAATGCGTATACCCACACATACCATCTCATCTCCACATTTGGTTCCATCTTGGATGAGTCCAGGGCTGATCACCTCATTGCTGGCAATTGTAGTGACAGTTCTACAAAAAAGCATTGCAGTGCATGGACGGAGCTACAGGTTCATGCATATGTATGTGTATATATGCGTATGTCACTCCAAGAGATGCTAAAAAATGCAAAGCAGGGTAACACAACTTTGAGGGTCTTAGTGGGTACAAAAAAACTCGTAGAGTACATGTATGTGAAGGGCTTGTTCTGAGCCATTCTATATGTTAAGGTTAATGGGTGTGTTGGTGCCTTTCCTACATAGAGTCTATTGACTTTCTGATATGCAATTATTGCGTACCTGCACAAAACACCAGAATTTAGACGGTAACTGACAGCAATTCCACCTGTTGATTGAAATGTGCCATCTCTCTTACATTGTACTTGGCCACAAAAGGCATTTCTGCAGGGCAGAACATGTATGTTCGATGTGCATACATGGATATACATGAAATACATATATATGTATAGCACAATAGCAGATAGCGTATAGAAAGAGCGAAAAAAGGAAGAAAGAAACCCAACCCAGTAACACAGACAATCTCCAAACCCCCCCATACACAACATATATACATACATACACATAAAACCTAGAACACCTGGATGCCCAGCCTTGAGAATTGGGGCGGTGGGTTAAAGATCTTTTGTGGCTAGCTAACTCTCCCCACACACCCAAGTGTCCTAAGCTCAAACATTCATGTACATAAACATAGACACAAATGACAAATACAACAGCCACTAGGCCTAGGAAAATAGAAACTAAATACAACAGCCAATAGGTTTAGAAAAAAATGACAGAAATTATAACAGCCTCTAGGCTTAGAAAATAGCTGCTGACAAAATGAAACACCGGTGGTGAAATGCCTCAGGGTTGTATATGCCTGCCTACAACGCAAGCACAACAAAATGGGTGTGGCACCTAATTAACACGAGCTACGTAGCTTCGTAGGTTGGGGCTGTTGTTTTTCCGTTACTGCTACACTAAAAGCTAGGGCCAAAGAATATTATGATGAGGTGGGCTAGCTTTTCGATTGAAGATGTCATAGGTGCTCCCAAGGGCCCTGAAGTACACATATTTTGCCGTAACTCGAGAACAAAGCGGCACTATTTGACAAATCTGCCAAATTTCAATCAAGAAAACATGGTTTTATAGCAATATAAATATTTTCTTGCACTTGATTCCCACCGGTGGAACAGATATATATATAGCTGGAACAGACAGACAGACAGACAGACAGACAGACAGACAGACAGACAGACACAGTAACTACCGTATGCTCGCTGTGCACATGTGTATTGAGGCATAATAGCAAATGAATACAAAAATAGTGACTACTGCACAATATATTTTAGAACAGTAAGAACCACAAGACACTGCTCACCTTCACATGTATATACACTCAAAGTGGACAGTTTCATGCATTACATACCTATCTGAGCAGCTTATGTAGTTTGATCCATTAAATCCACAGTGACCTTGTAAAATGCCCATTGTGTTAAGTTGTGTATAGCACTCGTCCACTGCAGAATCTGTAGGAGATCATACATGTAGATGAACATGCATGTATGCACATACATTTATGTATGAGTGTTATGGAGAGATTTTATATGGAATATCACTAATCTAGACTCAGTATTCTTTTTGTGCCCTGATGGCACCTAACTTGGACCTAAGCATAATATTTCATACCCCAAAACACCAAGTATACTTACATGTACTTAAAAGCATTTCTCCACTTGTTCAAAGGTCCACCTCAACAATTGGTGAAGTACTGACCTTCATATTCAAATACATACACGCACATGTATACACATCTTTTGACCATGCAAAACTCAAGGCATTAGACACTTGATGGATGCCATTTCCTCTAGATACACGTGCACAAGCAGGAAGGGGAAAGTGCACACTACCATATCACCATGGCTTACCTGAGATACTTACATAACTTTTATTAATCATCCATGAGATGTTTAGAAAGAAAGGCAAGGCAACACAAAAGACAAAGCAACACAATACAACTCGCCCAAGGCAGTATTTTTCAAAGAAAAAAGCTGCCTCGGGTGGGACTCGAACCCACGACTGTCTGCTTGCTAGGCAACGCTCTTACCAACTGCGCTACCGAGGCAACTCAGCTGGCTGGGCTCGAATCACATATACAATACAAAGCAACCAAAGCACCTCAACCAAAGTATCACAACCATATGAACTGGTGAACTTGAACTTAGCATGAAGGAGACATGTATGTTTTGCCTTACAGTAACGTACATATATCCTCTCTACCCTAGCTAACCCCCATAGAAATGTGATAGGAATACCTCATACCCCCTTCCCCATGTGCGTATGTGCACAATGTGATATCCAAGGATATGTTTAATGTGTACATAATGAAAACTGAGAAGGCACACCTTTGGTAAAAATGGCAATTCAAGGTGCAGTATGCTATATAACATACCGTACATATATAGCTCATTTCTACACTATTATATAGAGTCAATAGACTCTATACGTAGGGATGGCGCTGACATACCCATTAGCCTTAACAAAAGTAATGGCTCAGAACTCCTGAACACGGATGTTATAAAGCCTTTTCGGACAAACAGCCTATTCTACTATACACTATAATACTCTCAAAGTACATAAAATACACAGGTACAGTGATTCTCTGAAAATTGTCAAACCACTGATGTTCATCATCTCCTAATTCAGTTCAAAGGGCCTACTTAAAACTGGCGTTAGTAATTGGTATAATACTTTCACATCCGTAAATACTAAAAGGGGTTATGCTATCATGCCCTGTCTTTGCCTGCATGCATGCTGCAGTTTGATCTTGTTTCTATGCTTTTGGGCACACATCCTTCAACATTTTAACGTTGTTTTTGTGTTGTTGTGTTTTTACGTTTGTATAAAGTAAAGCATATTGCCCTTGAATGCTCCTATATTGCTGTTGAGTAACACTATTCAGTAGATTATTGCACATCATTTTGAGGAATGGCTTGTTAACCATCACTATTGCGCAAGCATGCTGTTTACTAACCAGTTTTGAAGTGGTGCTGGCATTGGTTATCTCTAGTCTGACACTCCCCTAAGAAACAGAAGGTGTCATTCCCCATGCACAGAGAGAGGTCCTGCAAATACACATTCTTGGGGCAGTCAGCATTGTCTCCGGTGCAGTATTCCTCTATGTCACACTCATTGCTTGCAGGTCTGCATACAGTGCCATACTCCATGAACTGACAGTTGGACTGGCAGCACTCGCCTACCCTACACTGTGCATCTAACACCAACTGACACGATGAAGCATTACAGCATGGATCGGTGCACTCCTGTAGGTACATGTATAAAATTATACATACATGAATGTACTAACCTTGCCTATAAACTGTATATACACATATAATGTATCTGAGAGTTGGTAGACTCTCCCCATGTAGGGACAGCACAACATAATAAACGGCTCAAAACTCTGGGGAAGCTCTTTGAAAGGTTTTATACACAGCAAACTTCACTGCTGTGGTGATGCGTGGAAAAATTGCAATTTCTTCATCCTCATCAGTCTACCGCAAACTTGATACAAGCACTCATCTTCCTTTCACACCTTCTGATTGGCAAAAGCAGAGGCTAATGATACTAACATGTGTAACCCCACCGCTCTACATCTGCATTTTAACAGCTACACGTTATTCTCGTAAGTATACCATCATCCCCTGCCTTTACCTTCATACTGTACCTTGATTCTTGTGCCATCATCTCTTGCTTTGCCTACGTACTACACCTTGTTTGTACAATTATTGTCACTACCATCTCTACATACTTCAATAACATTCTATTTGCTCTGTATATGCTTACAGCAGTGCCACATTAGAGTTTGTTTAGGGGGGGGGGGGGGGGGGGGGGGGCAAGAGGGTATATGTCTCCTCTTGGGAATCCAAAAAATTAATATACATTAGTTCACTGTTATCCCCTTGTTTTTTGGGTAGTTGTTTTGGGCCCCCTTTGACCATATTTCTGAAGAAACACTGAACATACATGTGCATGGAGACCATCAACTTTACAACTTGGCTTTCTGTATTAAAGCTGCTAACAGTCTCACCTCAACAGTTCCACAGTCACATGCCTCTCCTTCCTCCTGAATACCATTGCCACATGCTGGATCAGTGACAGTAGAGGCTGGCTCATTTCCCAAACACGTTCCTAGCTGTCCTCCAACACTCCTGTGCAGTGTGTCTAAACTGCATGAACTCCAAAAGGTAGGTGGAGGGTTGCTCAGTGATTCTGCCATGATACATGTCGATTCTGGACATGTGCACATAGCTGAAGGTAAGAAACACATGTACATGTAAATGTATGAGTAACATGTACATGCATTCATTGCACATGGTCTACTGTAGGACTAGCTGTATTACACTGTACAATTTCATGGATTACGTATACGTACATGTATTTATGTACAGGGTATTGTAATTACACAGCCAATCATAGTACATGCTTGCAGTAAAATAATGTGGAGTGACTGTTCCTTACAGTCATCATGCTTCATGTCAAAGATGTGGCCCAGCTCATGTGCAGTAGTACTGATGCGTAGGTTCACATCCCCTCCTCCATCCTGAACCACACCCAAGGAGAGCCGTACATTACACATTGTGCCAGTATAAGCTATACCAATCGTAGTTCCATCCAGCTCTAATCCACTGAAAAATGATAAGAAAAAAGCACTGAGAACCAAGTGCCATAACCCTCGCTGCGCATGCATCTTTTAAACTGGCATGTAGGTTATATGCACATTGCTTTTGCTTTTTAGATTTATTGTGCACATGTATCCTTTGTGTAATTACTACAAAGGCTTTCGTGCAATTTTTCAGAAATTATATAGCCTGTAGAGTACAGTGGGTCCTGACACCACCATGTACGTACAGTACGATATATACATGTACATACATTGTATGTATATGCACATATATATACAGACATAAAAACTCTGGATAACTGTATGTACTCACGTAAACAACATGGCACTGTCATAAATCTGAGGAAGATTATGTGCGTAACCTCTGAAACTTCTGAGACGGGCTTCAGCATTAGTCACATTGTCTATAGGGGTCCCCATAGTCCATGTAATTACATCAACCACAGCCACTCTCACTCCCTCTACTTTATAAATCTGCAGTCAAAGTAAAGTAATATCAGATAGAGATGCCAAAACTACACATAATGTCTTATCTATTGCAAGTGCCAAATCAGTGTCTTTATTTGTACCACACAAGAGCTAAAGATCAAAGGCACTGCTAGTAGGGTATGAGTACTAAGAATCATAGCATTTTGCGGTTCTGCAGTGTAAATCAGTAATGTATGGTTGCAGCTCCACACTGAGTGAGGCCAGTAGTGTATGCTATGCACACTCAGCAAATTCTTTACCCATGCATTGTGTGGTACAAACCAGTTACACAACACCCACTCATCGCTTTAGTGATAGCCTCATTCCCAGGCCCACTCCTGCTACATGTATATTTATTGTACACAACCTTTGACCCCATGGCCATGCGCAATTAACTTCTCTCTACCCTTGATGTCACTTGTGATAAAATCTTCCAGGCTCTCTCCAGCTTTCGATGTCTTGCAGTTCTAATGATTGTGTAGCATGGCTAGTTTAGTGATACACTAACCGCTAATCTCGTGGGTGTTGTGTAACCTATATGTGCTTTTACGCTCAATGTATATAGCATTAACCCATCAGTTCTAGTTAAATCACCAGCCCTCTGAGCTAATGCACCACAGGTTGAAATTTTAGAATCTGCATGTAAGCTACATGTAGCTGCTATCTGAATAGCTTTAAAGTCATCAAGGGAAATAACAACGAGTTGGGAAACCATCAGTAAACAGTTGTGCGAAATATAAAATAGCGTAACACTGAACGAGGTTCCCATCCATCTATAACACATACAGTGACATATAAACTGCTAGACAGTGACATGCATACTCAAACCACCTGCAGTCTGACTCACCAAATCCACTCCATTAGCAATCTCTATTGCTCTTAATACCACTTGAGTCAGGTTGCTTGACAATGCCAAGTACTGAACACAAAAACAAATAATTACATGTACATGCAGTATGTATATATGTATGTTGTACATGTATCTCACCTGTGCATTATCATTAACCAATGTCCACTCCACTATGGAAAAAGGCCGCTGACGACGAAGCTGAAATGTATAAAATGAATATAGACCAAAAATAACCACAAGTTCCAGGTGCATGAACACACACACACACACACACACACACACACAGAGTCTGTAAATAAACATACTCTTTGCCTTCCCAGTGATGGAGTCATGTGATCAGTTATGTCACCTACACCACCCACATGTCCTGTAGTGCCTGATGCAGAGTGTAAATACAGTTGTAGAGTAAACCAATCACTTTGATCTCAAGTGAAGTGCAAACATAATGTGAAATTCACAACCTACACACAGGTATCTGTGTATAGGTGGCCAACCTCATACCTAACACACCAGACAATTAAATTGTATACAGCACCATCCATAACCATGAAAGATACCTTAGTAAACTACTTTCTGGTGCAATGATAATCTCCACTTACCACAGGTGCCACCTGATGAGGTATACTCAGACCCTAGATACAATACATGAGGCTGGTCCAGCTGTGTAAGAGAGTAAAATATATACTATAAAGCTACAGTATATGCATGCAGATTTCTGACATATAAGTGCACCTACACATGTACATACGGACGGTGTATCTATATGTATATATTTAAGATACATTGTTGACATATAATTGCGCATGTGTATCTGACCTGACTATACAGCAATATGAATATACAAGTACACATATGAGAGATGCTACTATGTTGTCTGATAGGTCATTGCAGTAAAGGTTTTCATTCAGGCACGGTAACATAATGCACTTAGTTAACCATGCACTCTGTGAGCTTAATAATATAATAGCCAAGACTGGCAATAATGCCAAAGTCACATGTTTAGACACTTGATATTCAGCCAATTCAGCACATATTTGTATTTTAGAGCATGAACATCTCTACCACATATCATAAGGATGTATGGACACCTTGCAATACACGTATCTCATGTTTATATCTCATGTATGAGGACCCCACCCAAAATGAGAATACAGAGCAAATGGGTCAAAGATACCTACATAACGCTCTTGAGCAACATGTGCATTCAAGGAATATTCATGTAAAGTTGTCAAATAGCCCAAATGATGGAAACACTATCAACCAACATCACACGTGTGCATACAGTACATGTACATGTATATATATATATTTAAGGTATATGTACATTGCAGACACACCCACGCATGCATAGCACCGATTGATATTACTATAGAGCTGGACCTCCTGTGGCAGACAGAGATGAGTGTAGGGTGGTATTTGAATTAGGTTCTTGTGAAAGCAATGATTAAGTCTGAATTTGTGTACATAATGAAATAAGTGCATTTTTAACTCAATACATAGCCTAGTTACTGCCAGAATAATTAGATTACCAAAGAGACTGTCAAAGAGGTCAAGAGTGCATCAGAATGACAGCACAGCTGCAATTAATTTCATTTTGGGGATTGGCAAAAGTGTGAAACACACAATTATTCACCCTTTACTGTGGCCAGGAAACGTGAAGTAACACGACTAGCCAGCTCAACATTCTTACCATACAAGGTCATACAAGGTAACATGTAGTACACATGACAGCTGGCTAGCATAACAGGATTCACCTACCTGAGTAATCAGTCATGTGTATACTCAGTGGAAGGTATTCTGGTAAAAGATATAGAAACTGCTATGTCATTCAACTGCTTCTTACAATCACTCTGACCTATGAGCTACATGTACATGTATATACATGTACTATGTACATTGTATGTATGTGTAGTGCTTCTCATATTCCACACTGTATTCTATGTGAAATCGTAGCTTGGTTTATGTGTTAGAGTAAGCACGAGTAACTCTTCTCAAGGCAGTGGAGTACAGCTGAGAGAGCTTGCCAGGCTAGACGACTTCATACTAAAGGACAACACATGCATACGCACATACAGGACGGCTTTGGACGTCATCCAGGTAGATTAGAAAGTAAGGTTGTATGATATTGTAGATCTATAGCAATATTGATTCCCTAGTTACATACATGTACATGTGCATGTTGATATTGTAAACTACAGATTGTAGTAGCATGCAGTTCAAAGGAATGTGTAGTACTGTACATCAGTAGTCACAGTACATTCAACCATGTCTAGACTACATGAATAATTTGACATAGGTACATGTACATATCATGTAGTGCAAACAAAGGAGGAGGCAGAGTAAAGCAGACACTACTTCTCATGATTGCCGTAAAAGATAATGTCTATTACAAGACTATAACAAATCCCAAAAACTTGATAACATGATACTGCACTAAATGACCTCAATACATGCAGTTAGACATTAAATATAAGGTTTGCTGGCAGCTAGTATCTATACCATTGTGCCTTGCTTGTGGGAACGTTCCTGTGTGCATTGTATGTGGCCATATAGATGTAAGATCAAGTGTCCATGGTTTGTAGCACACCTGTTAACTACATTTAATTTCATTAGCTGTCATCCAATACTATTTTGCAAGGGAGGATCAAAAACACTGCCAGTGCTGTACTTATAATATCATGTGCTACACACAGTCATATAGATGCTACTATAGAACTTTATGTGATAACAGTAAACATCCATGTATATATATTTATTGGATGTTGCCTAGCAACTAGATTTTATCGTATTTTGGAAGCTTATTGCAGGCTAAGGGATGGGTGTGGCCGAGTGAGACTTGGACAGTCAAGTTGCTAGACTATATCATCCAATAAAACAGTTATATGACCTTAATTGGGGTGCATTCAACAATGTATCTCATGCACCCCAATTAAGGTCATGTAACTAGGTGTATGCTGTGTTAACTCCCTTAATAGACACCTGGTTCTGTGCTATGACTACATGTATATGTACATGCACAACACCAAACAACAGAGCAACAAGAGACAAGAGAGAGCAGTACATTGTACATATGTAAAACTCACATCAGTTGATCCCAGATGGTGATGTAGGGGTTCAATGTGGTACTGTAGAGCAGGTTCACCAGGAGGACCAAATGATCCCCTGCACATGTACATGTACATGGAGAAACCACATTGTCACACAAGACAGAGAAGGAAACCTGGTATAGTATTTAAACACCATACCATTGAGCATGATGGAGCAGAGGTGTACATGTATCATAGAGTCGGTAGAGACTATATTTAGGGATGGTGCAGACACGCCCATTAGCCTTAACAAAACGTAACGGCTCAATGCATATGATATAAATGTTAGACAAACAACCTGCTCTACACATGCTTCTACACTACAGTACTTCAAAGTATGTAAAATACACAGGTACAGTGATAGTCAGAAAATTGTGAAACCACCAATTGTTCATCTTCTTCTTTCTTCTAATTCAGTTCAAATGGTTTACCATGAAACTAGCACACCTTCTCCAAATCCCGTCAAACTCCACACCTGCAACCTTACAAGTGTTAGTATTAGTCACCATTTTCTTGTTTGCTCACGTGCCGAAGTTAGTTTTGTGCAGTGTTGAGTTTGTTACGCTGTTTCGTCATTGTTTGGTTATGCTGCTACTTTGTGTCCATTTCTTTGCAAGTGAACTCACTTTTGTACACAGTAAGCAAGACAGGATGTAGGTGTCACTGACAATTGCTAGCTATCCTGCTTGTAGGTATGCAAAGGAGGTAGAACTCTGCACGAAAATTGTGGCTTCTAACACTAACAGTAAAAACCGGCAGTCTACAATCACTGGACTGGACTAGTGGACTCGTTGAAATCGTTCGTAAACTCGTTACCAGGCATGAATTACGAGTGTGGGTTAATTTAGTACTCACAGGATTAGACCTGAGCAAGACTGATTTTTGTGACCAATCTTTACGTGTTACTACGTTGTGCTATAGTCTCATGCCAGACCCTCTAATGGTGCACAAGACTAGGTAGTACTACAGTTAAGCTTGTGCCGACGATATGTACATGTAGGTCTGTGTGATGAGCTTGCAGGGGTCGGGGATCAGAGCTACATGTAGCACGTTGATTTTTGCTGGTACAGTGGCTGTAGACACATGCCTTAGTACACATGTACCTATATTAACGACAGTGTGTCTCATCAAGAACATACTTCATTTTAAACTGTCTTCTTGCATTTATAAATCCCTTTAACTATTAGAATTCATAATTTATGCATGGGAACAAGTTTGCAAACGATTTCAATGAGTCCACCAGTCCAGTCCAGTCCACTGGTCCAGTTCAGTGATTGCCGTAAAAACCAGTGAAACAAGAGTAAAAACATTTTCTCTAAAATGTTGAAGGATGTAGGTATGGAAAGTGCCAAAAAGCATAGAAACAAGATGCTGCATGCAGGCAAAGGCAGGGCATGATAGCATGCAACAATAGTAACATGTGTAACCCCATATCTGTATCTACTAGAAGGGGTTACATAAGGGCTGCTTTTTGGCACTTCCATCCCTACATCTTTCAACATTTTATTCTAGTGAAAATGTTTTTACTCTTGTACACATGTAGTACTGCAGTCTTAAATACACATCAACTATCCTGTGTAATGTATGCTTAATATCAAGTATCTTAGTGTGAGGCTTTTCTGGGCCACATTTGCCAAATTACAAACTCAATATGGCACCAGTCTGTGTGTTTGTCTTGTAGTACATAGATATACTATTGCACTGCTACATGTATATCGTAAAGTTGATATTGCATCTGCCTGCACCACAATACCAGAATGCAGCATTCCACTGGTACTCTACAATAACAACCATCAAGATGTAGGTCTAGAAATCAATAACTATACATTCACTGTATTGCACGATAAGTACGATAAAGTATATAGTTGTTAGGAAGTACACCGGCCCCTCAATTCAGCTCTAATTACTGGTAGTCTACACAAGACTGCTTAGCCAAGACACAAGGTGGAGGGTGTAGGACCCTCATCTCTAGCCATTTAGGAGGAATTTACACTACAGAGACACTCAAAGCATATCATGTGTACAAGATCACAATAGGAAAAAGTGGCTGCCATACAAACAAACAATGTCTAAAACCTTAGTGTTTGCCCTCTCAGATTACAGGACATTGCAAATGTATACCACTTGCAACTTTGATCTACAGTAACCAATGATGCCACACTTTCACTACAATTACAGCCTTGTATATAGCTGGTTACATCAGAGTGAGGAGGAAATGTTCAATACACAAATGCCTACTGCATACAAAGCAAGCTACACAATGCACATATGCTTTCAAACTACCAACACATGGTTACCTGAATCCAAGACATGTGCTAAAAGCTGCAGTCCATTCTGGTTCCTCTGCCACCACACCATGGAAGAAGCAGTTCCTGTGACCCTAGAGAACACGTGTTTATATAATTTTACATTCATGCCTACACTGTATACAGTTATATATACACCTTTTGGATGCCTTCTATGCCATTCTGATCATGATATCTGGATGAGAACTTTGGAGACAGTAGGCCTCTGAATGAGGAGGAAAACATGTACATGTACGTCTTGCAAAGTCTAGGTAACCTCTACAATGTACCCATGTATATGTATGTACTCACACATTTAGTTCTAACTTGAGAGTATAAGAAGTAGCAGTAGAATTAATAATAACCATCAACTCAGAATCCTGAGATATTCAAAATAATTGTGTATAAAAAAAGATTAATAAAACTACATGTACTGCATATTAATAATGTACATGACCACTTATTGCCGAGCGCCTTAGCGCGAGGCATCCTAATTCTGCAACGCGTTCTCGTTTTGTGATGTTTGTATGTATGTCAGTCACGCTTCAGGAATTCAATTATAGTCACGCTTAGGAATTCTGGGCGGAGCGTGGAGTCGGCACGCGTGCCGCACAATGTCTGACATTGACGAACTCCGCCGCTAGCTGGGAGTGAGCGAGGATACGAAAGAGGACGCAAAGGGAAAGAGATGGCCTCGAAGTGCGGCCAAGTTTTACAGTATTAGTCTTGCTCTACTACATTGTGTAATATAGCCTCGTACCCAGGCTCTTTCTCCTCCCCTACCCCCCTGGGCAGCCGCACGAGGCTAGCTGTACTACTAGATTCTACTGTAAAACTTGGCCTTGTGTTCGAGGAGGTGAAAATCAGCCGTGTTCGGGAACCCTGCCCCTACTGTACTTATGTGCTCAACTAGGTCAGCTAGACTTGAGGCCATGAGAGAGGCCGACTGCAACAGGAGGGCCAGAGACATTAACATCATTATTGACCTCATTCTCTTCTATATCTCCATTTCTTTTAACCATACTATGCATTTACTGCGCGAGGCACTAATCTACACTGAGTGTATAGCTAGTACATGTACATACATGTATGACAGTGTCCGGCTATTCCAAGAACCCATGGGGATAAATCTACATGTACATGTAACTCTAGCTACCCTTCTGTGGTGTAAACAACTGTAGTTGAATATGTACTCATAATTGTCCTGACATTGTTAGGAGAGTGAGAAGCCATTTACAATAATGCATTTTCCTGTGTGTATATTTGGTGATTCCAACCTTACCTGTGGCTGGACTTTCAAATGTATGGGTACTCTAATGCTAAAATCTCATTGCCATCTTTGTAATCTATTTATGTATGCCTCATCTCAGAGAAATAGCCATACCTATCCAGCCTATCACTATCCCTACGACTATGAGACTACTGCATGCACATGCCACTCCCTCCATTTTGAATTCCATCGTTTAACCCCACAAAAAACTCTGTTCTGTTCTCTGTTCTATATAGTACATTACATGACAGTGAGCGAGCATCATATATATATATATATATATATATATATTATATATCAGCCTACCACCAGCTCAAAAGTTTCCCTGTTTTTGAACATGGTTAATATATCCATATACGCTCTCTGTCGTAGTAACAGACTCTGCCACAATAAGTGGTTAATCATCTTGTGAATTGTATGTATATTCAGCCACAATTTTACCCCACTACAGCAGAATATTTGCATTACACATCTTGTTACAGGTTGTATATAGACACTACTACACAAACACACACACAATTGCAACTAAGACAATTGATTTTAATTTACAACATGGTACAGCTTGTTCCATCGCACATGAACATTCAATAACTCACATGAGTAGTCCATTCTATGACTGGTACAATAATCTGATAGTTAACAATTTTTTCTGAAACGACACAAGGAAATCACTTTTCAATAATTATCAATGACCGAAAAATGCAAATATAAATATGGAGATGGTAAGTGCTTTTAAGGTCTTAAAAATGGACTAGCACTGTACAAGGTATTTATACAGGCCATACTAGGCCATGCACGTCTCACCTTTTGGGGCCTTCAAACTCGTAAACGGATTAAGATGTGTCTTCACCCCAACTACACACAAGACGGCACAAAATCCGCACACAACCTGCCACGCAGCCATAGCTCTACCCCGTTAATGAGTCAGAGAGGATATGTACGTGCACAGGATATGTGCATCTTAGTCTACCGTGCTGAAGGCGTGGCTTGGAGAGAACGCGCATGAGCATTGCGAGTTTACTTAAAGTACGTGTATGTAGTCGAGTCAGTAGTGCATAGTCATGGTAGTGTCTTAAGGCTTTGTGGCTCTACATTTCTCATTGGTAGACCATTTTTGAGTGACGTGACACTACTTTAGAAGCTGCAGATGGCTGAAAACAGTTCATGCAAGTACGTATTTATCAGCAAACGTGTACGATCTGGGTCTTGAGCTAGACTACGTGTACACAAGGAACATGTGTGCAATTTCTTATTCACTTACTTAGAAACACCCTGGGAAAACCAGTGACTCGGACGGCACACTGTGATTTGTGTAAAAGAGAGCTGAAGTATACAGTTCAGCCCAATCAGATCGTCAGAGCTGTAATGTGCGACCACTGTGGAGAAACAGTAGTGAGTACATGCACAAAAGATGACTTCTTACATGTAATCTGTTTCTCAGACCCCTGGGTTGCTGCATGTACAACATGTAGATCTAGCCTTCAGTAATATTAGGCTACTACATGTATTTGCTACTAACGGTTCCAAAGCTTACAGTGTCAATTACAGTTACTTCCTTACATAATTTCTTGAAAATCAGTCAAGCAGGTTTCTAGTGTGCTGTCATTGCCACCCCCAAATGGCTAATGGCTGTGTAAACACATCCAGTGCTCATGTACATTGATATACGTGTACATGTATGTACCTAATGTATATGTATACTCATCTGCCATTGGAGTTTTAGGGGTGTGTGTCTATATGTTTTCTAGCACACTTTTATTGACAAATTGGTAACACACAAGCTCAATTGGAATGAGGCCCCTCACAATACATTACTCTGGGTGTCTTGCACACCAACTGGCTCCAGGCATGAGAGCCATTGAGCTTGTGTGTACATGTACATGTACTACAGTATGTTCCTGAGTTGAGGGTGGGGATGATTGTTATGGCACACTGAGCATACACAAATGTTACACATGTATATGTACAGTACAATACATGTATGTATTTATCATCTATACACTGTCACCATGAGTCTATATAATGACTTTCTTAGGCAGTGGCTCCACCTCCGCCAAATAACTTGTTCAGCAGATGTCCTCATTGCCGATTCCTGTTAACCCACTCTGTTGATGCAACAACTGTTGTTTGCCCCAGAGATAGATGGTGAGTTACCATACACATGCATTGAAGCTCTGTGTAGGTACATGTAAGGTGCACAGCTCATGTACATGTAAATGCACAATAGATGTACATGTACATGTATACTGGATACATACAATGAATGTAATAACAGAGAATGTGAGTGTGTGAGATATGTTTTGAATGGACATAATGGCATCCGTGGGTGTGAGTGCACAAGTACTGAAAGGCTGTGTGATAGTACATGTATTGGCTGTGATTAACCCTCGGCGTATGTGCAGGAGGGTTACAGTACTTGGTTTGTGTGTGTCTGTTTGCGACGATTGCTGACGTTGTGTGCAATAAAACGCCCAAAAGTGACATCATAGGAATCAGCACAGTATGGGAAAGATTTTTAAAAATGCTTTGTTCCAAAGTTACAGCTATTTCCCGTTTATACAGTACCTACGGTCGGCACGTCAGGTGAGCATGCGCAAAGGGCTACATGATCAATGGTGATATATGCATTTTCTCAGAAAAATGGGAAGCAATATGCATTTGAGGAAGGTATGTTGTTCAAAAGCCTAATGAACTTCATGAATATGAGCTAATATAATAATCTACAGCACGCTTCTCAAGCCTTCTGTGGCTGGGTCAGTTCCTCGCTGTTTTCCATTAGACAGGAGGCAGGGTTCCAATGTATATATGGTGCATAATACTCATTAACACGCCGAGGGTTTTGCACTTTAGTGATTCATTTTAAATTGAAGTGATAACGGAGAGTATAAGGAATTTCCAGGCAAACTTAGAAGCATAGTATTGAGAGAGAAATAGCTTGCTGCCAGTATATCAGGCAGCACTTAACCTACCATCAACCATTTAGAATGCTTTGTCATCAAAAATCTCCCCTCAACGTAGTAGAACATTGCCATTTTTAAATCTATTGCATGCTGCACTGAAGCCATTAGAGTACCACTCTTTGCTTGCAGTGGGAGTAAAAGTGGTAACTGACACGCACGCGCACACACACACGCGTGCACACGCGCACGCACACACACACACACACACACACACACACACACACACACACACACACACACATACACACCAAGTACTGTAACCCTTGCTGTGCATGCCGAGGGTTAATATACTACTACCTCGGTATTGAATGCGCTTTCTTTTGTCCGTGCAAATGTATACATTTATGTAGTAAAAAGAGGATGATGGTATTCAACAATAAAAAAAGATGTGTAATATGCACATGTTGTTATTGTTGCATGTAATCATCCTGTAGCGCTAATAATTATGATGCTCTTGTTCCTGTGATTATTTCTCTCTCTCTCCTCCCTTCCTCCCTCCCTCCCTCCCTCCCTCTCTCTCCCTCTCTCTCCTCCCTTCCTCCCTCCCTCCCTCTCTCTCCCTCTCTCTCCTCCCTTCCTCCCTCCCTCCCTTCCTCTCTCTCCCTCTCTCTCCCCCCTTCCTCCCTCCCTCCCTTCCTCTCTCTCCCTCTCTCTCCTCCCTATCTCTCTCCCTCTCCCTTTCCCTCTCCCTCTCTCCATCAGTCGCCAAAGTATTACTGTTGCAAGAGGACCAACAAAAACAGTATTATGTGATGTGTGCAGGCATCCTCTTGCACACAGTGGGAAGAAATGGTTAATTGTCTGCGACAATTGTCGAGAGGCCACTGTGAGTTTCATTTCTGCATGTGTCTGTTGGTAGGCTATATTTAAGGATGGTGCCAGCATGCATGGCTGTTAGCCTAATCACAACTCCTGAATACTGCAGAGGTATATAGACACAACCCTGTCTTAACTGTTCAGTTATAGCATGCAGTGATACACCACACAACACCAAAACTGAAATTTCCTTGGGCAAAAATCAACAGTATAGGGCTAAGTTTCCTGTACTATTTCCTAGGTATTAGGACAGTGCGTACAACCACCTGCGACTGGGGTCACAATATTGTGACCGTTAAATTTCCCTTGTGACCCTCTAGAAATCCTTCTGTGACTGCTTGCATGATTTTCAGTACAACCCCTAGCCCCGCCCACTTAGTGAGACTGTGACCCGTGACCATCACATGTAAAGTGGACGTGACTGCGTGACCTGAATGAAAAATCCCTGGTGACCTTGTGACCGTTTGTGACTACCCCCTTGACACCTACATTCCTGGAAGTGCTATAGCTTTGACCAGAGCAGTACGCATGCTTGTACTCCCTCATGCAGTAACCTCTGGTGCTTCACTGTACATTGAACTGATTTTGGGTAAGCCAGAGTAGCTAGATCTAATTAGCATATTGGCTCTTTCGCTTGTGCTTCACACCATAACTGTTGAACACAGTTATTTCAAGAAAATCCCCACAATATTTTTGACAATCGTATGCCACTGAGTATATACATTTGTTTATAGTGTGATCACTCATTCGAGGAGTGAAATGTTGAGTAACAGACACACACACACAGGACCAACTACAGTGACCCTCACTGCGAATGTGCACCGAGGGTTAACAACCTTTGTCAAATGGTCTATATTAAATGAAAGAACTGACATGCCCGCTCAGATTTACCACACATGCAATCATAGGCTCCAACTTTTCAGCCGAGCTTCAAGGACCTTAGCCACACCCATCTTTATTTAAAACCCCACCCTAACCACACCTCTAAATATTGATGACCCGGGTTATTTCTTGTAGACAGTTTTTCTTATTTTGCTGGCTTGTTGCTTTCAACCTATGTATGAGATAAAACTAAATGTTTTCTTCTGTAAGAGGTTTATAATATCAACCCTGAAATTTCTATTGGTGTAAGAAGTTTTGTGCATGACCACTTCATGTCAGTGTCTGGCCCACATCTGGGTCTAACAGTAAAGCATTATGGGACCTGGGACAAAGACTACAAAACCGGGACTGTCCCGGATTTTCCAGGACAGTTGGAGCCTATGTGCAATATTATCCATACATACATGTATATGCATTGTTACATCTGAGGCTACATTTTAGGCAGCAAAGATCTGCACAGAATTATTTACTTCCAAGTATGTATGTGTACAGTAAATGTATAGTTGCCCCCTGCCTGTACTTCCTGATCCAGCATTTCTTGCATATGTTAACCAAATATAGCTGCTCTTGTTAGTTTTTCCCTGTACACATGTTTATATAACACATGTGTAGGAAGTATGCGTCTGTTTCCTTCTAGCATTACCATGTATGTGTACATATAAATTGTATAATGAGGGTAAGGATACACTGTTAGGAAACTAGGATGCACTGGTAGTATTGGGGGCAAAGATGTGCTGTTAGTACTGTGGGAAAGGATGCACTGGTAGTATTTGGGGTAATTAGTACTGTGGGGAAGGATGCATTGATGCATAGTATTGGGGGTAAGGATGTACTGTTAGTATTGATGGGGAAGGATGAATTGGTAGTATTGTGCTGAGGCTGCAGATTAGGTTCATGTATATATATGAATGTGTAGACAGTACATGGCATCCATGTGTTGAGAGCTGTGGGACTGTTTGCTTTATTTCTCTGCAGCTTGCTTTGCCTATTGGTCACACTCCTACATGTACATGTACATTGTATACGTGTATACGTACACATCCAGGACAGCCAGTTGTTAACCCTAAATTGTTAACCCTGAATGTAGTATTGTGGGAGCCACTGAACTAACACTCAATAGTGTTAACTCATGCCCTAGTCAACTTCAGTCCTCAGCTGCATGGGGATCCAGTGGTTACCAGTGGGCAGAGGAATAGTAATTAAGTTAGGTCACAGTAGTAAGTTACATGTACATGTAGGTCCTTTAAGGACTTTGGGTACATTGTAAGATCTATATACATGTACATTTTGTAAGTGTACATATGCCTCAGTGTACGTGATAAATTTGGTAGTAGCTGGGCCCGCAGTAAGGTGAGGTCCCCACACAAAGGCCAAGCTACGTACATTACACTATTCAGTGAAGCAAAGGCTCTATGAGTCATGGAAAGAAGAGAAACTACAAGTATGTTTTGCCATAGAAAAGGCTTGTTCATCAGAAAGATGTATAGGTGCTCAGTCTGCTGTTTAGCTGGAGGCCTACTTCTGACAAATGAGCTCTTGCTCTACTCTGTCTTTGCTCATACTTGCCCCACAGTTGCGCTGCTGAATGTCCTGATGTCACAATGTGTGTATATATGTGGTGTTGCAGCAATGCTGTGTTTTCACCTGCAGGTTGTGGGGGCAATTCCACGTGGTAAACATGCTGTAAGATGTGTATGCCAGGCTCTGGTGATCATTGATTCCAATCTAAGTGTGGTCCATTGCCCTAGAGAGAGTTGGTAAATCTGATGTGGGATTGTATGTGTATTTGTTTGCTGTTGCCTAGCGACCAAAGTTTTTATAGGCTCATTGCAGGCAACAGGATGAGTGTGGCTGACTATTTGCCAATTATGTGGATATATATCATTATTCCTCCATCCTCCACACATGCACATATATTATATACAGTGGCAGAAACTTGCAGGTACAGGTACCAACAGCCTTGGGGACAACATTTTCTGTTAGTTGTACATGTAACTGTGCCATGTACTTGTACATGTGAATAATTTAACATGTAATGGGTGTAAGGAAGACTGAGTAGCTAAAAAAATGGCCGATTCGTGAGCATTGATGGCTTACAATAACCATGCTATGTACTTCATACATTACATGCACCATGCAATATGTTACATACAGTATATGTATATGTATGTTTTCCTGAAGAGCTTAACATGTACCAATACATCATTGCCCATTACGCAAAGCATCATTTTCTCAGGTACATGTACATGTATGTGAACCTTGTGTGTGCTTTGATGTCTGAACAGACTTTATTACTGGTGTACATGTGGAATCTCCACTTCTCATGCAGAATATTGGCCAATCTCTCTCTGCAATTACTCGCCGTTTCAACCCCAGTGTGGTTGAAACTAGTCACTATTACAATTCATCTGTGATACAAAATCAGCTTCCCACTCCACCCTCACTACAAAGTAGTACTCCTGTCAACCATCCACATCAGGTAACCCACACTTGAGTATGTTCTTGCATACATGTACATGTCTATATTTAGAGATGTATGTATTTGCAAGCGTTGATGCGTAGGTGTATCACAGTGCCTATACTTCTTTTATACCTAGTTAACCTACATGTACATGTACATGTACATGGTCATTCACTATATCAATGAAAGCATACTACTACATTGAGAATATTACTATACACTGACACTACCCTACTATAGAGATGCTACACTATACACAGTTGCTACACTACTATTCAGAAACTCTGTACTACTACAGAGGTACTGTAAGGACTCCAGACTATACTGTATGGGGATGCTTCATTGTCTACAGTCAGTATATACATGTACAGGGCTAAAGACATGTAATAATCAGACCAAGTGACTCCGAAAGTAATACAACACTACACAATGCAACTCACCCAAGACAGTCATTTTTCAAAGAAAAAGTGAGCTGCCTCAGGTGGGACTTGAACCTGCATTCTGGGCAGATGCTCTACCAATTGAGCTACTGAGGCAGCTCAGCTGGTTGGACATACTAACCAACACAACTCAAGGCGAAGCGTCTTAACCTGAAGATCAGGTAAATATGCACATGCAACTGTATCAGCCTACAAAATACCACAATTCTCCCTCAGATTCCGGACCAAGAACAACAAAGTTCTATTTCAAAACGACATCCTTCAGACTGGGATCAACACTCTACATGTACAATATGCATTAGTGGCTTGGTGCAGAGCCTGCGCACACCAACAACCAACACTGATCCACTTAAACATATTGGCCATGAGACAATACTTGCCTAGCTGTAGGACTGTTGAGAGGATCGTCTGACTACTCTCCTAGCTCTAGCTGTTAGCATGTGGCAATGTGAGTAGGGTCGTCGGCTAACCTTGCACTGGCGAGGTACAAACTGACCTACTGTACCACTGCTTGCCACGTGCAGCAGGTTCTAGATAGAGCCCACCATCACTAACAGCAATTTATCCCTAACTTGGTATTAGTGGGCATGCATACAAGTAAACTGCTAACAGTATTGTACATGTACTTCCATGCTGAGTACATGCCAATTATTTCTTGTTTCCTATCTCAGGGCACTGATGAATCCACCTGTATTGAACTATACAGACGTCGGTGTCTTGGGCAGGGAAGCTTTGGCACTGTGTACAGAGGCCAGTGTGCGGGAATAGAGTGTGCTGCCAAGCTGATTACCGCTCCACCACCACTACCTGATGGATCGACATCACGCCCCAACCCATCCACTGTAATCCAGACAATGCAGCCACTGTGTGCTCTCTCCCACCCCAGCCTGGTCAGATACATTGGAGTCTCTTCTGACCCAACCTCTGACCTCCCTGTCTTTGCTATGGAGCTGATGAGAGGGAATCTCACTAACTTTCTGAATCAAATCCCTGAGCCTACGCCACTGCACGTACAGCTCGAATTTGCACACGATATCTCTCAAGCTCTATCTTACCTACATGGGAAGGGAATCATTCATGGTAATCTGTGTGGCACCAACGTTCTCCTGAATAGGGAAGGTTGTGTTAAAGTATCTGATTATGAAGTGCTTAGTATCTTCCCTTACGTTACTGTGCAGCAGATGGGTCCTAAAACTATACCCTACATGCCTCCAGAAGCCTTTTCTGTACCCCCTTTTCGTTCAGAGAAGGTGGATTTTTTCTCATGGAGTGTGTTGACATTACAGATTATTACCCAAAAAGTTCCCAGTCCTGGCCCCAGAGTTCAAACTATCACAGACCCTCGATCACTGGGGAGGCCTCTTCAGATTCCTGTGTCCGAAGTGACCCGACGCAAGTCCCACATCGATGCTGTAGACTTCGCCAACCCTCTTCTGTCGGTGCTTGTTCTGGGTCTGGATGACGTGGGGGAGAGACGACCATCTATGGCAGAGGTAGGCAGCATGATATCACTCATCAAGTCAAGTGAAGATTACAAGTTAAGCCAACAACGGGCTGGTGCTGACTGGAGCAAGAGACAGTTGTTTGTTTTTGAATATGAACCAGTGGTGTTGGGAGGGCAGAGGCAGCAAGCAGGTCACTCTAAAAAGCAGGTAAATTTTGTGCCTTGTACATGTACATGTATATATGTAAATATGTTCCCTTTGTTCTCTTGTACATACCAGCTGCATTACTATATAAGTGTAAAAAACATTTCATTAAAATGTTAAAGGATGTAGGGATGGTAGTGCCAAAAATTAAAGAAACAAGATTGTAATAACCCGAGTGGTGCACAGTGAACAACTGATTATGATACGTATATAGTTTGGAGTTCAGAGTTCATGCTACCACAAAGATGAATTACAATTCATGTATGCAGACAAGGGATAATATAATTGCATGCAACAATAACAACATGCGTAACCCCCACGAAATTAAATGTAGGGAGGGGTTACGCATGTTGTTATTGTTGCATGCAATTATATTATCCCTTGTCTGCATACATGAATTCATCTTTGTGGTAGCGTGAACTCTGAACTCCAAACTATATACGTATCATAATCAGTTGTTCACTGTGCACCACTCGGGTTATTACAATCTTGTTTCTTTAATTTTTGGCACTACCATCCCTACATCCTTTAACATTTTAATGAAATGTTTTTTACACTTGTTTCACTAGTTTTTCTTGGGTACCTACAGTGTTCATTTCTGTACGTGGAGTGATCCCTACTTGCTTGTGTTCGCACGAGCCCCACCCGCTTCTACTCCCGCGGACCTGAGCGCGCTTGAGCCCCACCTTTCTATGAAACTCACCTTTCTATGAAACTTGTGCACGTGACCACACAGAAAATGGCTTCCGACAAATAAGGAAAATTTGCGATTATACAGTTGTGAGTAAAGTTACCAAGATTCTCTTGGTCAAGGATCTCGCACGCAAGGGAAAGGAGTCGTTTCATGTAAAAACCAAGGACAGTACTTGTGCCACTTTTGCGGTAGGCCAGTTCAACTGAATTAGAAGAAGAAGAAGAAGAAGATGATGAACAAAACTATCCAAAAAGGAGGGTGTGGCAAATTCCGTAAGTCACTGTAGCTGTGTATTTTACGTACTTTGAGGGTCTTAGCGGGTACAGAATCACTCGTAGAGTACGTGTATGTATCTAAAAGGGCTTGTAACTGCCTCGTTTGGGAGTTCTGAGCCATTCTATTTTGGAAAATGGGCGTGTCCTGTCGGCGCCATCCCTACATAGAGAGTCTACCGACTCTCTGATATCAGTGCTGTAGACAGGATTTAGCGGAAGGGGGTGCTGAACGCTAGCGCTTTGGAATATTTGGCCGGAAGCCACACCTCTTTATTACGTAACTTCCGGCAGCTTGTTGCACGCGCTGACTACGAAACTTTGCTTGCGGATATAAACAAGGTGCTCCGAATCTGCTGAATCTTCAGGTAAATGTACACTTGATGTACAGTAGTAGCCTAGCCCTATAGCCTCAGGCATAAAGGGGTGCTCGAGCACCCAAAGCACGCCCCCTGTCTACGCCACGTATATATGTGTGTACATGTTCATGTATGTAATGTACATGTATATACATGTATGTACATAAACTCTACATTGTTGATCTTCCAGAAGAAAGATTGTTAGCTCTTAAAGGTTTATGGCCATATACCTATTGCAGAGCTTGGAATTTTATGGTTTATACATTGCTGCAAATTCATACTTATGATAGCATACATGTATCTTGACTTCCCTTCCTACACTGCAGGTGGAGGAAACAGGTACTCAGCTTGGCCACTTGTCATTGCAGAGTGAAGGAGAAGGAGCAGGAGAGGCCCAGCAGGTAGAGGATGGAAAGAATGGAGAAGTGGGAGAGAATGGGTGTGCTACAGGAGGTGTGAGCATGAATGATGCAGCAGAAAAAGAGAATGAAGTAGTGAAGTTTTTGGAGAGTGAGGATACAGGTCCTGAACCAACGGCCCCACCAGAGCCAGTAGAGCTAGGAGATTCTGAGGCCACTGCAGTATCAACACTGCCTCCTCTCCCTCCCTACTCAGTTTTGCCACCTTCACAGCACACTAATGTCGGTCCCCCAATGCCACCAGGACAATATACCACAGGGGATGCAACACAATACGGAATGCAAGCTCCTCCTCCATACAGCCCACTACCTCCCCAGTACACTCAGCCACCTCCACTTAGTGGAGTAGCAACACAGGTGAATGGGCAGTCATCAGGACAGCTACATGATTTCCAGTGTGCTGTCTGCAAGCGAAAAAGCAAGTACAGACAACCTCCTGGTCGGAGAATAGCTCATGTAAAGTGCTCCACTTGCAAGGAATGTACGGTATGTTGTGCAACACTATGCAAGGTGTTCATTTTCTAGCCCAGTTTTCTCCTTGTGCCTGCGTTAGACAATGAAGCATATCTGTAATATACACATGCCATTCTATGAGTAAGGTGACATGAGTACGTAGTGTACAATGTACATGACTTAATCATTCATGAGATGCTTAGAAAGAAAGAAAGACAAGGCAACACAACACAACTCACCCAAGGCAGTTATTTTTCAAAGAAAAAACTGCCTCGGGTGGGATTCGAACCCACGACCGTCCGCTTGCTAGGCATTGCTCTTACCAGCTGAGCTACCGAGGCAGCTCAGCTGGCTGGGCTCGAATCACATACAATACAAAGCAACCAAATCACCTCAAGCATCACAAACCAGATAAACTGGTGAACTCAACGGTATAAAGGAGAAGGCTGTGGTAATGAAACCAGCAAAGACGCCAAACACCAAACCAAGTATATACATGACTTCATCATCCATGAGATGCTTAGAAAGAAAGAAAGACAAGGCAACACAACACAACAGAAAGACACAACACAACTCACCCAAGGTAGTTATTTTTCAAAGAAAAAACTGCCTTGGGTGGGATTCGAACCCGCTTGCTAGGCATTGCTCTTACCAACTGAGCTATGTATATATGTGGCATCTGATGGTACAGATAGAATAACCTAGGCACGTATAGGCAGGAAGGAGAGAGTTAATTATATAGCTACCCTAATCCTCCTACAGCCAGTGGGACCTGCACCAGATGGTAAAGTGTATGAACGCTGTACCTTCTGCAAATGCCTCCTCCTGCATCGTCCCGAAGCCAGGAGAGTTGCCTGCCCAAGGGAGACTTGGTGAGGAACTAGTACACTGATGTAAGTCCACATGTTTGATTCCACCAAGCCAGCTGGGTTTATTGGAGCACCTGCCTAGTACACATAGTGTTCAGATAGAATCCTTTTTTGTCTTGGGTGAAGTTAGTGTTGCTTTGTGTGTGGAGCCTCCAGGCATCCACCCTCGGTATGTTTGCATCTGAGTGAGCTGTTGCTGTGAGTTCTCCACACTTGTTGATTGTGTGTCTCTGTGTATATATTTGTATGTTAGTGAGCCACAGGTGTGTTGTGTGTTTGTTGGTGAGAGTTTGGGCACTGGATGTGTGGGGAGAGTTGGTACCATCAAAGATCTTTTTACCACCATTCCCAGTTCTCAAGGCTGGGCATTCAGTGCCCTACTCTCATATATGTGATGTTTGTCTGGAGTGGGTTAATGGGTGGGTTTCCTTCTATATTCTCTGTTTGGCTAGTGTACTATGCACATGGTTTTCATGTACATTCTCTAATCTACAGTAAGGAGCTATTACTCTGCTACACAACTACTGGGAAAGTACTGAAAAGAAGGCCATGTGAAGTGTGTCGCTATGTAATGCAGAATGTTCATAATTCTAAAGATACTGCTACAGCTTCTGTAACAATTTGTTCCCAATGTGGAGAGGCCAATGTACGTACTGCATGTGTATGTATACATTGTATGTATATGTATATGTATATGTAAATGATGTACGTGTACATGTAGGCTTTGAAAGAGCTGAGTTTACATGTACAGCTATGTGCTACAGGTGTACTGTATGCATTTATCAGCTCTATGGTATTTCCTATTCTCATACATACATTCCGCCCTTAATTTAATCTCAAGTGTGTCATTTTGCTCATCTCACTCCCTTCTCCCGGCTTTCTTCTCCGTTTTGCATACAGTCCATAGGTCCTGCTCCTCCAGGTAAACATTTCACGAGATGCCCCTACTGTAATGTACTCATTAGCCATAATATCTCTTCATCAAGAGTGGCCTGTCCAAGATCATCATGGTATGTTTGTTTCACTTTCATCATTATATAGTGTGATAACACTCATAACATGCATGCATACACTATCACCACTTCTCTACTACAGCCAGAAGATGGTGGAAGTGGGCAATGGAGAGAAGCTGTCAGTGAAGTGTGAAGTATGCCAGAAGATTATCATCTTTTATGGCAGAAGGAGTGTAGTCATGTGTGGTCACTGCAGCAAATGCACGGTGGGTATGGGAGGCGGGGGTCACTAATACCATGATATATATGGTACATGAAAATAAGGTGTGCTGAGCAAACCAGGCAAACAGTGGGCAGCTGTTTTGGGCTAGCGGCCCTTATTGGGGCACAGGGTTTCATACAGGATTTCTTCCTGGGAGGACCTGCCTTTCTAAGGGAGTCTAGGGGCATGCCAACCCAGATGATTTTAACTGTTCTGTGGTGAATTCTAGTGACGTGCATGTGTAGGCTTCATGCTCTGTTCTTTTCCCTCACTAGGTGGTTGGGGCACCTCCTGCAGGAAAGGAGTACGCCCGCTGCAGTTGTAAAACACTACTTATCTGTGACAGAGGCAAAAGTGTGGTCAGGTGCCCTATGAAGAATTGGTATGTGCATGTGCTCTCTTCTTTGTAGTACTCTATCCACATGCTTGTTAGATGATTGGTCTTCATTGGGAGCAAAGCATGTATAGTTGTACATCATAAACAGCTTGGGCAAGCACATGATGATATATGTATATATGAACCAAACATGTAAATGGATATTCAGTATTTGGCGACAGATACAACATGACAGACACAAAATTTGTAACTGTACAATTACATATACTTTGTACCCACTTACAGTACTATGTGTCCCACTCCCATTAACTGATGTAATTGGCTACTCACTAGGATTGCTCCAAAGTGTATCACGATGCAAGCTTGTAGGGCTGAGATGGGAGGTACTGGGATTAGCTGGAGTGTGGTACTTGAGCTAGGGCTATGTACTACAGCCTTATCTAATGTGAATGTAGCCTAACGTGTTCCAGGCAAATGGTGTGATCATCAAATATACAATTAAAGCAACATTTTTGAGTTAACTCATACAAATATGTCCTGCACTTTGGCTAAAGTTCCTATCAATTTCTTAAATTTCACCTTCAATTTTATGGCTGCATTTGGATGTGTAGGAAAATATCCTGCACTTTTCTTCAAAATTATAACAAAGTGTAGGAACCATGTATCCTACACTTTTAAAGTGAAGGGTTGATTTTCATCAAAGTGCTCTGTGATTTAAGATTTCCAATAGAAACAACTGTTTCCTATTTATTTTGGAACATGTTAGCCTCACTTCCAGGCTCTCCCACATGTGCAACATAAAGTGAGGAAAAGTGGGAGAGTCAGATTAATGTTATGGGATACAGTGGAACCTCCGAAGAAAGGACACTTTGGGAACGGCACTTTTGTCCTTTCTTCGGAGGTTGTCCTTATCTCGGAGGTTCATGAAATATTTTAATTTTATAACTTGGGGTGGAATATAAGTAATGTAGTGAAGTTTGTACATGAGTTAGTGTGTAAAATAGTCAAGTAAAGTTGTCGTCTTGCTAATTGATGTGTAATATTGGCAATCCTATCAATTGTCTGACCAATACACACTTTTTCCATGTCCTTTGAATGCAAGAAACTTGTACACGTACATTTTTAAAGCAGGTATTGCTTCCTTGTAACGCGTGTGAGGTTTCGCTGTATACACCAAGAATTTACTGACATTGCGCTCGTACATAGCGCCGTACTGCGCAAGCGCAACTTTGCAATTTTAGGGGAGTGGCTTCCGGGTGTCCGCTATTTAGAGGCAAAAATGCATGGTGGAGCGCCGTTCGGCGCAAAGATTTTGTCCGCTGTCCGGAATCGGGAAGCGTCCGCTTCTCGGAGGTTGCTAATGTATTACAGCTATGGTAGTTTCAATCCGTAACACGGCAAGTGTCCGTTGTAGCGTGGGTGTCCGCTTCTCGGAGGGTCCGTTATGGGAGGTTCCACTGTAGTGGATAGTGCTAGTGCAAGCTTCACAGTGTACCTATACACATGATACATCATCATTCATCCACCACCACATATATTTACCAGGCTATCCCTACTGTATGCTAGTAACCGTGGAAACATGAATATGTAGGATGTGTGCCTTTACCTGCCCACTGTGCACATGAATACATGCACATATGTATATACATACACATATGTACTGTACATGCACCTATCAAAAGGATTGCTACAAGCAAACAAGTGACATTTCCATGCAGTCATGCACCCTTTTACAATGCTGCTACTATAAAATATCTGTCTCATTATTTGTAGATAGTGTTTGGTACCATCTCTACATAGAGCCTACTGACTTTCTGATTACACTGTACATTTGATGAACCACCCATAGATGATCATGATGTAGTAGAGACAAATTAGTTTAGTGTGCAAGTTAAAAGTGCAGGTGGCCTGCAATTCCTGTATACATGTCATGCATAATATGTCCAACAATGTTTAGAGTGCTCATGTATGTGTACTTGTATTTCAGTGGGAATATTCTGAAGATAACTGCTGCAAGACGTCAGAACACTGGACCATCAACCACCTTACCACTCTTCAAAGTTGGGAACAAATGAAATACGTATAACCAACATAGCCTGGAACGTTACCATTGTGTCCAATGTATACTATGATGATGGAACATGTAATTACAGAGTTGATATTCTAATGTAGTTTATACTGTATATAATTGTAATGAAAATGTTCAAGATGAACTCGGTTTTCTGTTATCCCTATATTTTCCCCTTTTGACCAGTGTCAGGTATAATTTTATACTAGTTGAGGTGCAGAGCTTTGTGGGGTGAGCGAGACCACGCACGACCTGACTTTGTTGCGCATGCACATTGAGGAGGACCGGTGGGTTGATGACATAATCAAACATACATACAGAGTTGGCATTGACCTCGCCAATATTGGGCTTGCCCCAATAAGTTCTGCAATTACAAAATGATGTTGTTACTTCGGGGGAAACTAGTATTAGCACAATTATTATGAATGCAGCATTGCTAAAGATGTTTACAACAATTCTAATGCTACACAGTACATGTAGGTATATACGTATGTAGCTCTACATAATTATACTCCGTTGTTCTACTTGTTTCTAGACTTATCCAGTAGATGGACAATGTCAGAGTGTCCTTCAGTTCTTGCAATATCAACAGGTCTCCTTCCATCCTGTCAAAATTATAGTGAACAATGTACATATGAAATTGGTTTTGAGCATATATTAGTGGACTATAAACATACGTTGAGGGCAATATTAATGTCAGCTCCATTGGTTAGCAGTGTATTTACAGTGTTGGTATGTCCATTCTGACTGGCAATATACAGAGGAGTGGCACCAGTCTGTGTGATGAGAAGAAAGTGTATACATCAATAATATTATACGTCTATATGTGTTGCATCAGCAAGTGAACATACAATTCAAATGGTATATATGCCAGCCAGCAAGACAGGGAATGAGGGCATGCAGCAATAATAACGTGTGTAACCCCTCCCTACATCTTTAATTTTGGGTTACACATATTAGTATTGTTGCATGCCCTCATCTCCTGTCTTGCTGCATATATACTTTTTGGCGCAGTCATCCCTACATCTTTCAACATTTTAATGTTTTACTCTTGTTTCACTGGTTTTTCATTGTATACTCACTTGCAAATACCTCATGGTCATGCAATTTGCTTTGAGCATATATTAGTGGACTATAAACATACGTTGCGGGCAAGGTTAATGTCAGCTCCATTGCTTAGCAGTGTATTTACAGTGCTGGTGTGTCCATTCTGACTGGCAATATACAGAGGAGTCACACCAATCTGTGTAATGAGAAGAAGAAAGTGTACACATCAATAATTATACACACTACACATCTATATGTGTTGCATCAGCAAGTGAACCTACATTCATTGAATCAAACAGTGTATATGCCAGCCAGCAAGACAGGAAATGAGGGCATGCAACAATAATGACGTGTAACCCCTCCCTACATCTTTAATTTTGGGTTACATATGTTAGTATTGTTGCATGCCCTCATCCCCTGTCTTGCTGCATATATACTTTTTGGTGCAGTCATCCCTACATCTTTCAATATCAAGTAAACACTCCTCTCAATGCAATACATCAAAACTCCTCTCAATGCAATACATCAAAGTCATCCCTTCATCTTTCAATATTTTAATGGAAATATTTTACTCTTGTTTCACTGGTTTTCCGATGTATACTCGCTTGTAAATACCTCATGGTCATGTGAAATGCACATGCATGGGTAATAACAGAAATAACACTCAACTACATGAAGTATATCAAATCAGTTATTCTGGCTAGTGTATGTCAATGAAAATTAGTATATACATGGAAGTGCTAGTATATTGTAGTTTTACTCATCCAATAGGGGCCCTACAAAGATTCCGTTGGTGAAAGCACTGCTCACGGGAATAAGAAGCTGTTTGGTACAAAAATCAAGGTAAATACTTGTACCAATTTTGTGCTAGGCTGTAAAGAAGAAGATGAGAAATCACGGTTTTAGCAATTTTACGTCTGTCATTGTAGCAGTGTATTTTACCACCTTTGAGAGTGTTATTGTGTATAGAAACACTTGTTGGCCATGTTACATGTCTAAAATGGCTTATAGCTGCAGTATTCGAGAGTTCTGAGCTGTTACATTTGTTAATGGGCGTGTTGGCGTCATCCCTACATAGAGAGTGTACTGAATCACTGATACAAGGATGCATCAACATATATACGTAAAAAGATATGAAAAGGAGAAATGCATAATCAGTGGTAGAAGAATATGTTTGAAGCCTACAACATTGCACATGTAGATCAAGACACAAACAACATTCCATAAAAGACCAGAGAATATATTACACCATACATTGTCTTCACAATATATGGTTAGAGAGCAGAGTGATACCCTGATGAACACAGACATGGGTCTTGATGTTTCACATATTGTCCACCAACAACTCTCATGTATTTGTCCACCTCAGTTGTGCTGACTCCTACACTGTGCAGATGGAGCTATCTTGCATTTGACTGTGCTACACCTACCTTTATTGCAGAAAATTACTATTGTGTCATGGATATCCAGCTATCTGTAAAACTCCAGCTATCTGTCAAACTGACAACAACACGTGAGATTAGGAGGAGAGAGATCACTAAACACACCTCTTCTGTCAGGAGTCTGGCATGCAACTATCATAACATGTGTAACCCCATAATTAAAAGATGTAGGGAGTGGTTACGCATGTTATGATTGTTGCATGCCCATCCCCTTCCTTTGCCTTCATGCTACTCCTTATATTTCTCATGCAACTGCTTTTGTCTGCATATGCATATCTTGTTCCTATACTTTTGGCACTGTCATCCCTACATCCTTTAACACTTTAATGAAAATGATTTTCGTCTTATTTCACTTCTTTTTTCATTGCCAAATGCGGTATCGCGTTTATTGATGCAGAGTATTGGCCATTTATACACCAAACTCCTACACAGGCTGTTTTACTTACATAGAGCGCTAGTGGATCTGTATTGTAGCCATTAGACTAAAGTTGTTGTGGTGAGGCCAGGTGGCCATTACACTAATGTTGTGAGGCCATGGCGTCACCCTGTTGCTATGGCCATGAGTACATTATAATCTACATGTCCACAAGAAAATATGACTGAAGCTATATATGGACATTGCCAATTGGATGTTGAGTTGTTAAAGTATGTAGGTATCCACTTCACCTTAGTCTGAATATTGATTTGTGCCTGAGCATCAGTCAGTAGCAGCCTCACCACATCAACTTTGCCTTCATAAGCTGCCAGGTGAAGAGCAGTCCAACCATCCTGTGCACAGAAACACACAATCAGCTCACCATGAAGGATAAGAGTAGGAAACCAACTGAGTTACTCAAATATACACAGTAATACTGTGTGCCTATGTCATGTGCTGTGCAGTGTTTTTCTAGAGGTAGGACAACATACCTCCTTCTGTGTGTTGACCTGTACTTCAGCCTTGATCAGTGTTCTCACAATATCAACATGCCCATTAAATGATGCAGCCATCAATGGTGTCCAGCCACTCTGCATAGAGTTATCATGTGTATAGGTAGGTAGGTAGTGTGTCTATATACACTATATAGTGAATGATTGAATGTAAGTGTAGTGTATACCTCGGCACAGATGCTTATGTCAGCATGTTTCTGTGACAGCAGTTGAACTACTGGTAGGTGACCTCTTCTGCAGGCAGCATAGAAAGCAGTCTGGCCATCCTGTACATATTCAAGCAGTACATTGTGATTACATATAGTGTAGGGTGTCTGCTAATGCATTACTTGTAGCCAGACAATTTATCAGAGAGTCGGTAGACTCTATATGTAGGGATGGTGCCAACATGCCCATTAAGCCTTAACAAATGTAACGGCTCAGAACTCTCGAATGCGGCAGCTATAAGCCCTTTTAGAAAGGTCACAGGGCTTACGAGTGTTTCTAGACACGATAACACTCTCAAAGGTGATAAAATACACCGCTACAATGACATACGTGAAATTGCTAAAACCCGATTTCTCCATCTTCTTCTTCTTCTTCTTCTTCTTCTTCAGTAAACAGGCATAACTCAAAATCGGCTTAAGTATTTATCTTTGTTTCTGTATAAATCGGCTTCTTTTTGGCTGGCGCGGTGCCCTTGACCAAAAAATCTTTAGAAAGCACAACTAAGAGCCACGCCCACCGAATTTCCTCCCTGTTGTACGCCATTTTATTTTGTGCATGCATTCAAGCGTTCACAATACAGAGTTGAGTCGTATATACAACCCGACTCTCTGATATATATACAACTCGACTCTCTGATATACAAGTAAATAAAAAATTTAGGAAATTTGAAGTGTAATATAGGAATTGCATAAAAATGAACAGAGACAAGATTGGGACACAGACATGCTATGTACATCAACATACCTTGTAGTACATTGATGTATATAGCATGTCTGTGTCCCAATCTTGTCTCTGTTCATTTTTATGCAATTCCTATATTACACTTCAAATTTCCTAAATTTTTTATTTACTTGTCTCTTGTCATTTTTTTACTATTGTAAGCAATAATTCTCCCTAGCATGTGCTCTCCATATCCATACACAAAAGTATTGAGCTACTGTATAAATGCGTGATTAGTACTGAGGGCGTGGTTTGGTTGCAAGCAGCAGCTGCGTAAGGTAACGCTGGGTAACTTCGGACGGGGGGTAACTCCGGACATTTCCGATGTCTACCCTTGTAACTCATTGAAAATACAACCTATAATTTTTAAACTTAGACTGAGGATAACTACTGACCTGGACCTGTGTGTGAAGACAACACGGCTTCTACGTTCTAATTCCAGGGGGCTACAGTATCACTTATTCACGGCTAAATGTCGCAAAAACTTTAACCGATGCTACAAGGAACCTTGATTTTCACAAAATGTGTGTCGGATTATCTGACACACATTTGGTGAAAATCAAGGCTGATATGTCTTTGATATATGTTCACACTAATCACTCTAAAACTGCCACATTCAACTGCACATGCACTACTGTCCGAAGTTACCCGACCCACTAATTTATGATGCGGTTAAGGTTTGGGGCGGTAATGCAGCCGCGAGCCTACGTATCCAAAGTTGGTTTGTATGCACATGCTGTTGATGTATCAATGTAAGTGTACCCTTGATTTGGTTAAAATATCTGTTGTATTGGCAGAGCTGTGTTAAAAAGAATAAAGTTCGTCCGGAGTTACCCCTAGAGTAAGTAATCGAAGGTCGGACACCATGTAATATCGGACATTTTTCTGAAGCGTACAAGCAAAGTTAGTCCATGCTTTGTAGGTTACACTATAGAACTACTTAATCTTCTCTCGTGTACCAAGTTTGGAGTGCTAGAAAGCTTTTACCGTTGAGCTAGGTCGTCGAAAATACCGACAACCGATATTCCGTAATATCGGCCGACTGACTTCAATCACCGTACGCCTGGAAAATCTCTACATAGATCTCGACCCAAAGTGATCTGACTACACAGACTAGAAGAGCAACTAATGTGCTCCCAATATGCAAAATATCAATGGACTCCGTTCACGCATCATGCAGTACTCGCGGTGGAATTTGAGCAAGTCAAGTGTCGTAATATCGGACACACCTCCACAAGGATATTGCAAGTTGGAAGAGAGAACCAGCGTTCAAAGCCTCCACTACTGTGATTGAAGTTGGCGCAAAACAGTACTGAATATAATTATACAGTTAAATAATAGTTAGACACGGATTCAAGGGAGCTACAGTATTTAGAAACCTTCGGGCCCGGAACAGGCAGCGCCTCGAAGCGCCTATAAGCGGAGCGAGGGCCTGAAGGCTTCTAATCCTGTAGTTCCCTCGATTTGGCGTCTAACTATTATTTAATTGTATAATTCTATTAAATACTCATTTGGTCAACATTTAATCACGGGAGTCGAGGCTTTGAGAGCTATTTCTCTCTTCCAACTTGCAATTTCCTTGTGGAGGTGTGTCCGATATTACGACACTTGACTTGCTCAAATTCCACCGCGAGTACTGCATGATGCGTGAACGGAGTCCATTGATATCTCGCATATTGGGAGTACATTAGCTGCTCTTCTAGTCTGTGTAGTCAGATCACTTTGGGTCGAGATCTATGTAGAGATTTTCCAGGCGTACGGTGATTGAAGTCAGTCGGCCGATATTACGGAATATCGGTTGTCGGTATTTTCGACGACCTAGCTCAACGGTAAAAGCTTTCTAGCATTCCAAACTTGGTACACGAGAGAAGCTTAAGTATTTCTATAGTGTAACCTACAAAGCATGAAGTAGATTCGTTTGTAAGCCTCAAGAGAACGTCCGATATTACATGGTGTCCGACCTTTGATTAGAGTAAACTATCAATTGTCGGCCGTTACGTATTTTCGACATGCCGTATAGGGGCATGAAAGCCGCGCTGCACTAAACTGAATGCATGAAACAGAAAGTGTATGATACCAGCAATAACCTACCTGAACGGCGCAGAGTCTTAGATTACGCACGCTAAACCAAAGTGGGGAGAAAGGGAGTGGCCGAATAAATTGATTTTCGGTCGATGTGATCTTTTCCCCAATATGCATAACATCATGCATGTTACCGTTCCTGCTAGCCACCTAGTGGCATGTCTAGGTCTCCCCGCTCAAGACGTTCACTTGCGCTTAGTGCTCGCCATACGCGCGCACACGCAATAGTCAACTCGAAAACGCTGACTCGACACTATTGAGTTCCAGAATTTTCCACCGTACAAGTGCGAGTATCCGATCTACTGGACAGAGCTTAGCTGTTGTGGCACCCAGAAAGTCTGTAGTGAAGTCAGATATCCATGGATAGTGGAAGGTGATTAAATTTAGGCAGTGTATGTGTGGTGTGAGCGCGAGTGTGTGGTGAGTGTGTAAATGATACCTTTGCCAACTAACTTTTTAGGTCTCTATTGGTCCCTGGTTTTGGTCAACGTCAACACTGCCCTATTCGAGACCGTGTTTTTAGACCTACCAGTTTACAATGTGGGTTATGTCCAATTCCCGAGGGAAAAGAGCTCAAGTCATTTAGACCCTCCAAGTACCGCCAGTGGGAGGAACTTAGTATGAGAGAAGCTATGAACGCTGTAGTCTACAATAAGATGAGTGCACGTAAAGCAGCTGAAATGTATGGAATTCCGAGGTCAACACTACGTGACCGTGTAAGTGGAGATGTGTTACCTGGGGCCAAAAGTGGCCCACACACATTGCTCACAGCTGAAGAAGAGCAGCAGCTCGTTTGGTTTTTATGTAACTCAGCTGTAATTGGCTATGGTAGAACACGAAAAGAGGTATTGGTGATGGTAGATTGTGTTTTGAAGTCTAAAGGTCAGAGTCGATCTGTTACAAATGGGTGGTGGGTGTCGTTTTGTAGAAGACACCCAGAGGTTTCACTGAGGACACCTGCAACCATCTCAACAGCAAGAGCAAAAGGTTCCTGCCCAGAAGCTATCAACCAGTACTTTGACATGCTTCAAGACACCTTGGATGAGTACAATCTCCATGGTAAACCATCATTAATTTACAACATGGATGAAACAGGATTTCCATTGGATCCAAAGCCACTTAAAATTGTCCACGTTCGTGGAGAGAAGAATCCCAGCAGTATCTCTAGTGGAAAGAAATCCCAAGTAACAGTGGTAGGATGTGTTAGCGCATCAGGGCAATGCATTCCTCCAATGGTAGTGTGGGACAGAAAAACCCTCAGTCCAGATCTGGCAGTGGGGGAGGTGCCTGGTACCATTTACGGTCTTTCGAAGAAAGGTTGGATGGACAGTGAACTCTTCCATTTGTGGTTCCAGAGGCATTTTCTAAGGTATGCCCCAGCAGTTCGTCCACTTCTTTTACTTTTGGACGGGCATTCAAGTCACTATTGTCCGGAGACAATCCGCTTGGCAGCTGAGGAAAATGTTGTGATATTCACTCTACCACCGAATACAACACACCTCACCCAGCCCTTGGATAAGGGTGTGTTCGGTCCATTTAAGGGTCGATGGAAAGAGGTTTGTCACGATTTCCTTGTGAGTCATCCTGGCCAGGTTGTGACGAGGTATAATTTCTCAAGGTTATTTAGTAGGGCATGGATGGAGTCCATGACATGTTCCAACATAATGGCAGGTTTTCGGAAAACAGGAGTGTACCCATTGAATCGAAATGCAGTGAAGCTCCCTGGTGAATCCACTGCTAGAATCCTGGAAAAGAGTGATTTAACATACATTCCCCTTTTCACTCCTGCAAAACGTCACATTGAGAAGCTCTCTCTGCCAGAAGCATTTCCAGAAGAAGACATGTCCATCTGTGGTAACTCTGACTCATTCCTTTCAGAATCACCTATTTCTACATGTGATGAGTATCAACCCAGTGTTAGACAAAATTCACTGGTGAATATTGTGGACTTACATGTAGATATACCAAAGTATGAACTGGAAAGGGAACCAACAAACACATCAGAGAGAGTCCTCACAAGTGCAGAGAATTTAACGAGACTAGAAGAGAAGCAGAGGGAAAAGGATGCTAAATTAGCTGCAAAACAGCACAGAAAACAGTTAAGAGAGGAAAGAGCGCCCAAAAAAGCAAGGAAAACGAAATGTATGCATGAGTAATATTGATACATGTATCCACATGTACAGTTTTATCATCACTGTTTGAGCCTCCCCCTTTCCCTCGTTTGCACTATGTCTCACCCACTTTGATTCTTGGCTAGAGAGCTAGTCTGTGTATCAGGTTAAAATACCTGTACATGTAGATCTCTTCTATAAGGTACATATGTCTCCCACTTGCATTGCTTCTTTATGATAAATCGTGCATTTGAACCTGCATTAATTAACTTAAATGTATCTCAATGCAGTGTTATTTTGTGTTTGATGTACTTCAAATGCTTTCAACCTTTGCAGCTGACCGTGGTGGTTCCGATGGATGCCTAAGCTTATCCCCAGCATCACTCTCAAGATCATTGTTTTCAGATGACCCAGCTTTAACAAACTGGGTGGGCAACCTGGGCCTGACTATGGCTGACCAAGACACTTTAAGCAGTGGCAAGTTACTGTCAGCAAACCATATTTCAGCAGCAAGCAAGCTACTAAGAGCGAGCTTTCCTACACAAAATGGGTTGCAAGACACTCATTACTTGCTGGAGAAGCTGCAATGGGATTCTAGTCCTAACAAATTTGTGCAAATCATATATGTTGATCCAGGACATTGGGCCTGTCTATCAAACAAATTTTCTGGGGAGGAAATAGATCTGTATGATTCAATGCACACCATTCCCACTCAACAGGGGACTATTGTAAGACAAGCCTGTCGGATTGCTCAGTCTCAGAATTCCAGTATCACGATCAATGTCATCGATGTTCAACCACAGTTTGGTGGTGCTGATTGTGGCTTATTTGCAATAGCAATGGCATCTGACTTATGCAGAGGAATTGATCCCTTTGATGTCAAGTATTGCCAAGATGAGATGAGAAAGCATTTAGAAAACTGCATTAAGAAACAATCAATGACCCAGTTTCCGAGCTCCATTCGCCGTGGCATACAGAGGAGAATAGTGAAGTCTTTACACGTGGACATCCATTGCCTGTGTAGACAGCCTGAACACCCCCCAATGGTCTGCTGCGACTGCTGTGATAAGTGGTATCATTCAGGATGTGTTGAAGTCCCTGACAATGTATTTGAAGTAGAAGAAATTTTATGGCTCTGTCCCTCATGTAAGTTATCATTAAGTCAAAGTTGACTTTTTAATCACATAAAACCTTAGCAGCAATTAATAATCACGTGGAGTCTGTCCAACTGTCTCCCAACCAGAAACAACCATTCTGCCGCTCACTTGCGTACCAGGAACCGCTTGGAGCTAGGCTATAAATCACTCATAACATCCCCTCTTCGTGATCTCGCTGGTATATATGCACTCCACCCTCGGGCACTACATGCCCTCAGGCGTCGTGCATATATACGCGCCATATCACTCGAAGGGGTGTTATAACTAATACTTAGGCAGTAGGAAGGCTCAACCTCTGTATATACTGAAGAGTGTCAGACAAAGTTGTATACAAGTTGGATATTTATGTTCATAGCCTTGTTTAACAACTGCTAAATCCCCAGGCCAAGATGAAAGCTCCACCTCTTTTTCAGCACTTGGGGTTGCTAGGAAAAGTCTCAATGAAGTGCAAGGTTTGTTTAAAGACCCATTCTTTCTTTTGTTAAGTGTATGGTAGATCAATACGTTTTAATGATATATTTAGGCAAAAGTGGTTCTACACCTGCTATCCCTGCCACCTCTGTTTCTGTACTGAACCATGCTAGAGCAATGCACAAGCAAGTCAAAGGTTTGTGCATCTTGTTGACCAGCAGATTGAGAATACATTTGTCTGCTGATTCTTAGATAAAGGTGAAGTCTGTTCTTCTGTATCTGGGCCTGGGACTAGAGGGAGGTGCAAAGATGAAGTCTATTCCTCTGTATCTGGACCAGAGTCTCGCAAAGGTGACTCCTCTGTATCTTCACCCCAGATTGGAGGGATGCACAAAGGTGTGTAAAACTAATCCCTTCATGTTCCCTTTTGACTAGCTAATTAACCCTCGGTGCGCATGCGCAGCGAGGGTTACGGTAGTTGGGTCTGTGTGTGTGTGTGTGTGTCTGTTAAGTCGCATCTTACCTCCGGAGCGTCTGTTCGTCCTGAAAATACTGTCACGTACTAAGCAGGCAACAGAAGTCGAAATATTTGTGGGGATTTCTCTGAAACCGCTCCGTTGCAGAGATACACCGCTTCTTGCGTTGTAGGGTACTGCAGCGACATTCCGCGCACTTTTTCGACGGCAGAGCCTTCCAAGGGTCCTAAAAAGGCTAACAATAGGCTAAACTCTACCTGGAATACGACTCGATGTAAGGTAGCAAGCTTCTTTCTGTTTAGTCTCCGTCTTTTGCCTAAAGTCTTCTGTATACTTCCCGTTAACGTGATTAGAATGGTTATAGATCTAGAGTGTGCGCTTTCAAGGATTTGCGCACACGCGTACACCGAGGGTTCTGCACTTTAGTGTATTCATTGAGATTGCATTTGTTTCCTAATTTGTAGACAAAGGTGAAGTCTGTTCTTCTGTATCTATACCTGAGACTAGAGGGAGGCGCAAAGGTGAAGTTTATCCTTCTGTACCAGAGACTTGCAAAGGTGACATCTATTCGACTAGGGGGATGCACAAAAGTGTGTAATAACAATCCCTTCATGTTCCCTTGGATTGAGAATGCATTTGTTTCCTGATTCTTAGACAAAGGTGAAGTCTGTTCTTCTGTATCTGCACCTGGGACTAGAGGGAGGCTCAAAAGTGAAGTCTGTTCTTCTGTATCCGCACCTGAGACTAGAGGGAGGCGCAATGATGAAGTCTGTTCTTCTGTATCTGGACCAGAGTCTCGCAAAGGTGACTCCTCTGTATCTGCACCTGAGACTAGAGGAAGGCACAAAGGTGTGTAAACCAATCCCTTCATGTTCCCTTGTTGACTAGCTGATTCAGACTGCATTTGTTTCCTGATTCTTAGACAAAGGTGAAGTCTGTTCTTCTGTATCTGCACCTGGGACTAGAGGGAGGTGCAAAGGTGACGTCTGTTCTTCTGTATCTGCACCTGGGACTAGAGGGAGTCTCAAAGGTGAAGTCTATTCCTCTGTATCTGGACCAGAGTCTCGCAAAGGTGATTCCTCTGTATCTGCACCTGAGACTAGAGGAAGGCACAAAGGTGTGTAATGTTCCCTTTTGACTAGCTGATTGAAACTGCATTTGTTTCCTGATTCTTAGACAAAGGTGAAGTCCGTTCTTCTGTATCTGCACCTGGGACTAGAGGGAGGCTCAAAGGTGAAGTGTGTTCTTCTGTATCCGCCCCTGAGACTAGAGGGAGGCGCAAAGGTGAAGTCCGTTCTTCTGTATCTGCACCTGGGACTAGAGGGAGGCTCAAAAGTGAAGTCTGTTCTTCTGTATCTGCACCTGAGACTAGAGGGAGGCGCAAAGGTGAAGTCTGTTCTTCTGTATCTAGACCAGAATCTCGCAAAGGTGACTCCTTTGTATCTGCACCTGAGACTAGAGGAAGCCACAAAGGTGTGTAAACCAATCCCTTCATGTTCCCTTTTGACTAGCTGATTGAGACTGCATTTGTTTCCTGATTCTTAGACAAAGGTGAAGTTCGTTCTTCTGTATCTGCACCTGAGACTAGAGGGAGGTGCAAAGGTGAAGTCTGTTCTTCTGTATCTGGACCAGAGTCTCACAAAGGTAACTCCTTTGTATCTGCACCTGAGACTAGAGGAAGGCACAAAGGTGTGTAAACCAATCCCTTCATGTTCCCTTTTGACTAGCTGATTGAGACTGCATTTGTTTCCTGATTCTTAGACAAAGGTGAAGTCCGTTCTTCTGTATCTGCACCTGGGACTAGAGGGAGGCTCAAAAGTGAAGTCTGTTCTTCTGTATCTGCACCTGAGACTAGAGGGAGGCGCAAAGGTGAAGTCTGTTCTTCTGTATCTGGACCAGAGTCTCGCAGAGGTGACTCCTCTGTATCCGCACCTGAGACTAGAGGAAGGCACAAAGGTGTGTAAAACCAATCCCTTCATGTTCCCTTGTTGATAGGTGATTGAGAATGCATTTTTTTCGTAATTTGTAGACAAAGGTGAAGTCTGTTCTTCTGCATCTATACCCGAGACTAGAGGGAGGCTCAAAGGTGAAGTCTATTCCTCTGTATCTGGACCAGAGTCTCGCAAAGGTGATTCCTCTGTATATGCACCTGAGACTAGAGGAAGGCACAAAGGTGTGTAAACCAATCCCTTCATGTTCCCTTTTGACTAGCTGATTGAGACTGCATTTGTTTCCTGATTCTTAGACAAAGCTGAAGTCTGTTCTGTATCTGGAACTGAGACTAGAGGGAGGTGCAAAGGTGAAGTCTGTTCTTCTGTTTCCGGAACTGAGACTAGAGGGAGGCGTAAAGGTGACATTTATTCCTCTGTATCTGTACTTGAGACTAATAAAGGTGTGTAGAACAATTGTGTATGTTCTTCGTGTTTGTTTTGTTGACTAGCTAATTGAGAATTCATTTTTTCTTGATTCTTAGGCAAAGGTGAGGTCTGTTCCTCTGTACCTGCACCTGAGACTAGAGGAAGGCACAAAGGTGAAGTTTGTTCCTCTACATCTGCACCAGAGACTAGAGAGAGGCCAAAAACTGAAGTCTGTTTCTCTTTGTCTGCTAGAGGGAGGCGCAAACAAATCCAAGGTTCATGTTCCCTTTGTTGAATACAAGTAATACTTGTACCATGGCTTTTCAGGTTGGTCAATTTGAGGTTGATAAATCTAATATCAACCTTATCTGATTACTTAGCAACCTAATAGTTTTTACAAGGTAAATAATTTGTTGCTCATGCATACATTGTTACAGGTGGGCACAGACAAGTTTGATGTACACAACAGCGACCCAGAAAGGTATGTACATGTACATGTCCTGCATTGTACACCTAAAAACCAGGTTTGTACTGTTTCCTCCACAGGTGTAAACATGGATATTGACTGGTGTTTTGATATGTACAATTAATCTGGTGACTATGTCAGAAAGTGCCATATTATATCTCCACATGTAATAGTCACCGACAATTATGACACATGTTAACGTTGCGATCTGGCCTGTTCCACAGTCAAAACATGAGACCGAGCAATTCCTGTTTCTACAGCAGGTTCATCAAGAACTTCACACAGATTGCCTAGCCACTAAACTGCGTTTACAAATCAACGTCCATCATCTGTGGGGCTGCCAGGTTCCTTGCTTTACCTAGTACACTAAGATACACGTAGCTCCGCAACAGCGAATTTCGCTCACGGAAATTTGAATTTCCACGGTGCGCAAAAAGTTCAATTATGTGGAGTCAGCGTTTTCGGCTAATATAGCCTGCGCGCGCGCAAGTGGCCAACATGGCCGAGCTCCTTGAAAATAATTAAAAAAGAGACCTAGCAAGAGCTTTAAATACATTGAATTGAAGTTACAGCAGTAGATAAGGGAAAAGATCACATCGACCGAAAATCAATTTATTCGACCACTCGCATACTTTTCACCATAGCGGGGCGTACGTAATTCAAGATTCTGTACCATTCAGGTAGGTTATTGCTGGTACCACATTCTTTCAGTATTGGGTGTTCAGTTTAGTTCAACGGCTTATATGTCTCTCTACGGCAGGTCGAAAATACGTGACGGTCGAAAATTGACAGTTTACTCTACTTACTCTAGTTACCTTACACTTTGGTCTATAAGCAAACCTGCCGCCGGCTAGCAACGTACTATCAGTCACCAGCGCTTTGGCTTGGTGGTACATGTATATAGTATCGTGGTAGAATAGCGTGCCGCTTCTCCAGCAGACGGTATATAAGCGTAGATACTATATGGCGTCTATGATATAAGCTTACCGAGGTGCATACGTAGAGGCAGAGCCAACACACTGTACGCGTGTGCAGTGTTCTGACGGTGAGAGTAGCACAAGAATCGTCAACACATCTCTGTTTTGCTTTAATATGTACTACTAAGTGCTAGTTGCTATACAAATCGTCAACACGTTCTCTATCACCCAGTTCACTCCGCGCCTAGTTGTTACGCGCTAGTTGCTAAGCTTTTGCGCATGCGCGGCTGGTGTAAATGTACTCCTGGGAAAGAAGAGAGAAGCTCTTTAAAACCAAAGATCCTAGACGGTTCAGGGTACCATCGCACAAAGCCTCACTAGGAGAAAGGCTCTTCTACAATGGTGAAATCATATCTGATCCCTCAACAATCCTATCATGCTGGACAAACCACTTCCAGACCATATTCCAGTCCAAGGCCACCTCGAACACCGATGTTGCCACTGCCCTCAAGGAATTGAACCATCTCGAAATCCAGTCAAGAATGATCTGTGATGACATTGTGGATGACGACTTCTCAGTGGAAGAGATTGAAGGTTCCCTGAAGAAATTAAAACTGGGCAAAATGGGGGGCCCGGATGGGCTTCAGCCCGAACACCTAAAGTACGGTGGCCCTCTCCTCGTCATTTGGCTTAAACAGATTTTCTGTGCCTTTGTAAACTTTGAGCATGTTCCACCTAACCTTCTCACTGGAATCATTCGACCCATCTATAAAGGCAAGGGTAAAGATCCCCTGTGCTGCCACAGCTATAGAGGCATTACCATGACCTCAGTCATCATGAAAGTTTTCGAATACACTATTCTTGACCGGATTCTCCCTGTGTTGCAAGAAAATGGCCACCCATCTTTAGTGCAAACTGCTTATAGGAAGCACATTTCTTGCCAAGATGCCATATTTGCCACACAAGAAGCTATATACAGCCTGCTTCAGGAGGGTAGGGTTGCTTACCTCTCTCTGTACGACCTGGAGAAAGCATTCGATTCCATTGAGCACCCCATCTTGCTACGGTCTTTGTTCCAAGCTGGTGTTAAAGGCAAATCTTGGAGACTAATTAAAGCCTGTTACTGCAACCTCTCTGCAGTTGTGAAACCAGGCCGCTTCTCCTCTCAATCTTCTCCATTTCCAATCTCACGTGGGGTGCAACAAGGCTCAGTAACCTCTCCAACCTTCTTCCTCATGGTAATGGATCAACTTCTCCATCAATTGCTAGAGGAGAAGGCAGGTGTGTCAATTTGCAACCTGTTTCTGGGTGGTGCAGCTCATGCTGATGATGTCAGGGCTATTGCTTCCTCAAGTACTGATGCAGAAATTCAAGGGAAGATCATAGCTGATTTCTCTTCTTGCAATGGCCTCACTCTCAACTGCTCGAAAACAGAAGTTGTGAAGATATCTCGCACACACCATCCGCCCCTCGAAGATATTCACCTTACAGATGCCACCACTCACACTGTTCCCCAGGCCAAATGCCTTGGCTACCTGTGGTCTGACTCACTGTCATGCAAACCTGGCGTTAAAGAAAACATCTCCAGAGCAAGAAAACAATTCTTTGCCCTAGGTGCCTCTGGCTGTTTTCTGGGATATTCCAACCCCCTGTCAGCAAGGGAGATCATTGAGGTGTGTGTCTTTCCAACTTTACTATATGGCGCCGAAAACTGGATCCTGGATGAATCTTCCTTAAACCTGCTCGAGTGTTTTCAAGCTGAACTCGGTAGAAGAGTTTTAAAACTCTCAAAGTTCCATTCCAGACTCTCCGTACTAGTTGGACTCTCCTGGCCATCTATGACAGCCAGAGTCTTTCTACGCAAATTAAGTTTCCTTTGCAGGTTGCTCTCTGCTAATGACGACTCCATTGCCCATCAAACCTTTCGAACTATTGCTGGTAAAGACGTCTACAGTCTCTCCCTAGTTAAGCAGTGCGTTTTCCTGGACTCCTGCCTGGGCTCTGATGCTACTGCATGCATCCTCAACGATCCGGACAATGCTAAAGCGTCCTTTAACAACTTAAAGAAGACTATTCTAGAGTGTGATAAAATTCTAATCTCCCAGGATGTTAACAACCACCAATCTGTCTCTCTGGCTAAGAAGGTCAACTGGCTCCGGGTCTGGGAGTCTGCACGGGACAAGGGGCAGTTCTGGACCAAGATAGCACAATCCTTCTACAAAGTGCTTACTACTCCCCTTTTCCAGGACAGACAATGCTGGCTTTGCAATAATGTTCTCCCTCCTGACATGGGCTTCATTGCCCACCTTGCTAATGGTGATGCTACCTATGAAAGCAGTCTGAATACTCTCCTCACTGAACTCAGCTCTAACTCTGAACTAACCTCTCATTCCTTCCATTGTATGAAATCTCTTGTCTATCTGTTCAAGTCACATAACTCTATCACTTAGGCATATATGTCACTTTCCACTTCACTTGTTAAGGTTGTGTATGTCACTTTGCACTTCACTTGCTTAGGTCACTGCTCATACTTATGTACATCCCCTACATTCCACTGGGGGCAAACCATTATCCCTGTAAATGACGTCATTAATGAGTCTTGTCTCATTACGTAATCGATTTATTTTATGACGTAAGCTAACTATATACGTAAAACGTATGTACTATGTACGTACGTACATTTAAAATGAATGACGTAATCACTATATATATATGTACATGTATTGCATTGAGAGGAGTGTTAACATCAATATTACAAGAATCACAAGGGTTAATAAAATATGCTTTTGTCATGTTGCTATTAGCGATGATATCTCTACACATGCTAACTTTTAGGTTGATGGTTACCATGGTTGCTGAGTTTTGCTCATTAGTTATCCTCATTCATAATACATTGCTGGGAGAGATAACGATCAGTAGTACATGAACTACAAGGAAAATTATACCTCTATTCCCCAGTACGTATTGATACATTTTCACATGCAAAGATTCAATTTCATTGATTTTATGGTTATTGAGTTACGTTTCTTCAAGAAGAAGAAGAATAATAATAAGAAGATGGAAAACATGGACAAAATGTGAAAAGCACTTTTTAAGCTATTACACACATCTTACATCATAACACAACCAAATTTAGTAAACTAGTTATTTTTCACGCATTCTTCACCTTGATATCATTAAAAGCGAAATTAACTTCAAATTGAAAGTGAAAATGAAGAATATCCTTATATATGGTTTTCAATGGGGATAGACCATAGCAATCCCTATATACACAGTACTACCGTACTGTGTGATATACGACCCGACTCTCTGATATACGACCCGACTCTCTGATATAGCAGGTCGTATATACAACTCGACTCTCTGATATAGCCAGCATATCACACAGTACGGTAGTACTGTGTATATAGGGATTGCTATGGTCTATCCCCATTGAAAACCATATATAAGGTTTTTCATCACTTTCACTTTCAGTTTGCTACCTACTGGACTTCTGTTGACATGAATGTGTAACTATACCCAGAAACTAACTGTGATTATAAAATGGTATAATTTGATGCACAAGAAAGGTGTTAAATTAACAAAAGTCCGTTTTGTAAATTCTCCATCTTCTTCTTCTTCTTCTTCTTCTTCTTCTTCTTCTTCCGCTTTAACAAGCGTAACTCACTAACGGTAACACATCTAAACATGAAACTTGGTACAGTTATGTAGTTCCACTGGGGATAGTGCATCGTCATGTTAAAAATTTTGTAAACAATGTACTTCTTGTAAAATAAACAAAAATAGCCTCAGGCCATGTATTATTAATGGGGCCACACAATCCTATATCTGACTAATGAAAGGGCTGCTAAATGTGAAATTTTTTATGATAGTATAGTTCAATACCCCAATGATCAACGTTGTGATAAGATCTCTGTAAACAATGTAAATCTTGTAATATAACAACAAATAGCCTCAGGCAAGGATTACTGTATCTCACTAATAAAAGCTCCATTAAATGTGGAAATTGGTATGATGGTAAAGTGTAATACGCTAATGATCAACGTTGTGATAAGATCTATGTAAACAATGTAAATCTTGTAATACAACAACAAATAGCCTCAGGCAAGGATTACTGTATCTCACTAATAAAAGCTCCATTAAATGTGGAAATTGGTATGATGGTAAAGTCTAATACGCTAATGATCAACGTTGTGATAAGATCTCTGTAAACAATGTAAATCTTGTAATACAACAACAAATAGCCTCAGGCAAGCATTACTGTATCTCACTAACAATAGCTTCACTAAATGTGGAAATTGGTGTGATGGTAGAGCTTAATGCCCTAAAGATCAACATTGTGATAAAATCTCTGGAAACTATGTAAATCTTGTAAAAAATAGCCTCAGGCTAGCATTACCGTATCTTACTAACAGAAGCTCTACTAAATGTGAAAATTGGTGTGATGGTAGAGCTTAATACCCCAATGATCAATGTTGTGATAAAATCTCTGTAAACAATGTAAAACTTGTAATATAACAACAAAATATCCTCAGGCAATAGTTAGCTATATCTCGCTAAAAAAGCAGCACAAAATGTGGAAATTTGTGTGGTGTTAAAGCTTAATATCCCAATAATTAATGCTGAGATAAAATCTTGTAATCTTGTAAATAGTAGCCCCAGGCACTACTTTGCTGTATTTCATTAACAAAAGCTCCACTAAAAGTAAAATTTGGTACAATATAATACACAAACAATTGATGTTGCGATAAAATGTTGGATAGCCTCAGGCTACAAGCTCTATTAGCTAATATGTTTGCTACCAAGTAAACTGCAAAAATAGCAAAATGCACGTAGTTAGGTCCAGAAAAAAATGATGGGAGACAAGTAAATAAAAAATTTAGGAAATTTGAAAGGAAATATAGGGATTGCATAAAAAGGAACGGAGACAAGATTGGGACACAGACATGTTATGATATATCGACGTACCCATAATGTTACGTTGATATTTCATAACATGTCTGTGTCCCAATCTTGTCTCCGTTCCTTTTTATGCAATCCCTATATTTCCTTTCAAATTTCCTAAATTTTTTATTTACTTGTAATAATGTAGGGATTGCGCCGACATGCCCATAAAGCCAACAGCACAGAACTCCTGCTATTATAAGCCTTTATAGACACATAATATGGCATACGAAACAACAGAAAGGCAAAGCAATTTACCAACTAAGGTACTGAGGCAGCTCAGCTGGCTTGGCCGAATCACTAAAATCAAAACACATCCATCTCAGTTGTCTCCCATTGCTTATCATGTTAGTTTACATTCTTTGACAGTGTATTCATATATGTTTTCTATCAAAGGAAGCAAAAGCATTTGTCACATGAAATGCACATGGGAAATGGCATTTTTACTGAAGTGTTGTGGGCAGCTTTTAGTTTTGCACATATTATGAAGAATGTGCAAAAATAACCAGTATTCAAAAATCGGTTGTGTTGTGATGTAAGATGTATGAAAATGATTTTCACATTTTGTTCTTCTTCTAATTCAGTTCAACAGCCTACTGCAAAACTTGCATTAGTAATCGCTCTATTTTTTTCACAAAAACCATTTTATACTGAAGTGTATATGATCCTTGATTAACAAAATCTTCATGTCTTCTCCCAATGCCATCAAACTCCAGGGCTGAAACCTTACAAGTGTGAGTTTTAGACGTCATTTTCTTGTTGGTTCACATGCCGAACACGTGACATTAGTTTTGTTCTTTGGCTTGGCTATGTTGCTACTTTGCAAAAAGGCCTGTGTGCCTAGGAGGATCCATAGTGAAAAGACTAAAAACGATTACACTAGCCAGGAAACAGAACTGATTATAATATCAAACGTTTCGGGAGCTATACAGCTACCATCCTCAGTGAATATGAGCAGAAAACTAAGAGAGACAACGAGATATACAACAATAGATGTTATGTGATGTTAGAGAGTTGTATAAGGTTGTCATATTCAGGAGGGAGAGTGCCAGTGTCTCTATTCAGGACACTAGTAGAAGTCCTGATTAAAATAGCCTCCTTCACCAATCTGTAATGGTAATCAGGGCAACTAGACAAGACGGAGACACTCTGCCAGTCAACTGGGTGTCCTTCAGTCCAAGCGTGCTCAACAAGAGCAGACGAGTTAAAATTGGCATCCTTCACAGCTCTCTTGTGCTCACCCAGGCGTTGGCAGAGCCTGCGTCCAGTCTGACCAATGTATGCGGTGGGACATGCGGCACAGGGGATTTTGTACACCACACCTGACTTATGAAGGTCTTGGGTTCGGTCTTTGGGTGAGGATACAAGGTGACTAATAGTTAGGAAGGGTTTGAAAGAAACTCGTATCTCCATGTCAACCAGAATTCGTCTCAATGATTCTGACAAGCCACGAAGTATGGCAGGACTACTGTCGACTTCCATGTAGGATCTGTGGGTGGAGTCTGGATGAGTGATGAGACACAAAAGCCAGTGGGTAGCCATTCAACCTCAGAGCACTAGACACATGGTTCAGTTCATCCAACCGAGAACTGGCCAGTGAGGAGTGTGTCTCTGCCCTGGAGCACAAGGTGCGGACCACGGCTATTTTATGTGAGAGAGGGTGGTGAAGTCCAGATACTTGTCAGTGTGAGTATCTTTTCTATACACAGACATGCTGATGGAACCATCTGGTCTTCGACGCATGAGTACATCAAGGAAGGGAAGACAACCATTAGATTCAAGCTCCACAGTGAACTGGATAGTTTCTTCAATCCCATTGAGGTGTTGAAGCAAGTGTTGGACTCTCTGCTTCGGGACAACAGTACAGGTGTCATCAACATATCTCTTCCAAAAAGGGAGTTGAATTTTATAGGATGATAAGGCCCGTTTGTTATATCCCGTTGTCTCTCTTAGTTTTCTGCTCATATTCACTGAGGATGGTAGCTGTATAGCTCCCGAAACGTTTGATATTATAATCAGTTTTGTTTCCTGGCTAGTGTAATCGTTTTTAGTCGTTTCACTATGTTGCTACTTTGTGTACGCTTCAACTAACTGTTGCAGGCAACTGAACCTGCTGTTGGGTTGGATGTTAAGCTTGTGGGTGACAAGATGAAAGAAATAGGAGATTGAGGGTAGCTACATGGAAATATTCAGGATTAGGTAGTGAGTGTAAAATAGCTGTTTTGGGTTATAAGTAGTTTGGGAAACCTCATGGAAATCAGAGGTGAGGGTGGGGTTGGCTTTTTAGTGTGAGAATGCCTGATAGATGAGGTTATTACTAATGTGCATTATGAGGAGAAGTGTGTGGATGGAAAGTAAGGGTAGAAGGGTTGTACATAGGTTGTGTGTATATGCCTACCGATTGTATGAACAGTTGAACTTGTGGATGCAAGTAATGCTTTTAATTGCTTCATGCAATCGTGAACTGGCTTTATTAAACATCAGACACCTTTACCCCTCCTTAGCAACCATCCTAATTAATATGTACAGACATCCAAGAGACCTATATATGGATGGTAGCACTCTCCTCTCATAGGAGGGGACTACTCAGGGGAATTTTACCATTAATCCTTCATGTCAATGAGAATGTCAAGCAAATCTCAAAGGCGACGGCAGCAGTTCGGAGTTGGGGGGCGAGATTCGATCATCTACTACATACGTACACGTGCGTTATACAATTTGCCAGGCTCGCAATAAAGGGGTGGGGCAACTATTATAGACTGTGCGCGTAGTAGCGCGTTTTGAAACGTATCTACATCGAGTGCATGCAGCAGCACATTTCATAGCTCCTATTTTATTGGGGGGCAAGGCGCATGTTTGGAGAGGATACATGTGGTAATAGACTGATTTCTTTCTTGACTGAGGTGGAGTTATTGGTTTGTAATGGTTTAGAGAAGCTTGGTATTGGAGCCTGAATGAACCAGAGTTAGGCCTACTTTAAAAAGGATGTCAATAAAAAATTTCATTAAATTGTTGAAGGATGTAGGGATGGTAGTACCAAAAATTAAAGAAATGAATGCACTAACGTGCAGAACCCTCGGCGTCCGCGTGTGCGCAAATCCATAACGTATGGGAGGTGATTAATGCCAAAATGACCGCTTCAGTTTGGAGGGGGCCCAATTCAAGTGGAGGGAGTGTGTGTCATGAATTGGAGGGGGGTCACTTCAAGTGGAGGGGGTGCATGAAATGAATTGGAGGGGGTCAATTCAAGTGGAAGGGTTGCATGAAATGAATTGGACGGGGGTGGAGGGGTTGCAGAATTGGAGGGGGGTCAATTCAAGTGGAGGGGGTGCATGAAATGAATTGGAGGGGTCAATTCAAGTGGAGGAGGTCCACTTTGACTGGAGGGGCTCCAATTCAATTGGAGCAGGATGAAAGTGTGCATTTCATTTTGGAGGGGGTCCACTTCAAGAATTGGAAGGGATCATTCAAAGTTCAGGGTTCAAAGGTCACTAGCCATATCGTACATACATAGATATGGTTATATAGCTAGTAGCTTATGAAATCTGTTGTGGCTCTTATAAGGCCGTTTAAAGCAGTAGCAAAGGAAATCTCTGCAGGTCAGTATCCAACTATATCCAAATTGATTCTCCTTGTGAGGTCTTTACAGCAAATGAGTGCTAGTACAGGCTCTAACAACAACATCAAGCTAGGAGACGAGCTTTTTCTTGAGATGCGTCGACAGTTCTTGACATTGAATCTAATCAAATGCTGGCAGTCTCTACTATGCTGGATCCTCCATTAAAGAAAATAGCATATGCTGACGCAGGAGCCACAGAGCAATGTGTACAATGTCTAACTGAAGAAATGTCAGCAATTTTTCCCAATGGAGATGGCAGTGAGCCTAGTACATCCACTGACAGTATAGGAAGTGTTCAGTTGAGTCAGGGACTGTGGCAGGTGTTTGATCAACAAGTGGCAGATGCTAATTCAAAATGAATACCTACTTCAGATTCTGTTGTTGAGATACATATATGCCAGTACCTCCAACAAAAGAATATTGACCGAAAGGATGATTGTGGAAGCTAAACTCTACCCAGTTCCTAAAATTGAAGTATCTGGCAATGTATTTGTGCATCTCAGAGACTTCTGTACCTGCTGAAAGGCTATTCTCCAAAGCTGGGGAATTAGTGTCAGCTCATAGAAACAGGCTTAAACCAAAGCACGTGAATATTTTTATTTTTTTCAACAAAAATATGTTTTAATTATGTGTGGTTTTCTAATATTGTATTGGTTTCATATCATATCATTCCAGTATCGATAACTGACAACAAAATACTTGGTATCACATCGCTTAGTGATCTTGAGTATCACCCACCACTATATAACGTACACTATAATTATCTGGTCTTAGTCTACACGGCTATTTATTTCGAGGCAGCTACTATATACATCATGTTGTGTCATGAAAAAAATGAATTTCTAGTAAACTCACTGCTTACTGCAACTGATATTTAGCCCCTTAAATTGCACCAGATTTGATCTGAGAACAATAACAACATATGCGTAACCCCATGAAACAAAATGCAGGGATGGTTATGCATGTTGCAATGGCAGTTGTGCTATGGCAGCTTCTTGAGTTGTATTATTAATATATAAGTAAGATGAGGAATGAAAGTACCAAATAGTGCAGGGATCAATGATGGCACACAAACGTGTATAACCCCGAAGTAGAAGGATGCAGGGCTCGAGGTAATTATTGTTGCATATATCTTTTTCCTATACTTTTAGGCACTTCCATCCCTACATTCCATCCCTACATTCGCCAACATTTTTTATACTCTTGTTTCACTAGTTTTTCATTGTATATTCCCTTGCAATATGCATTATTCTTGCATGTATGCAAACCCCACCCCTTTCGCTGCTCATTTGTCATGACAACAGATAATAATAACAAGGAAATGGCATTAACTACACAAGTGCTACTAGCTTTACTCATCCAGGAGAGGTCCTACAAAAATCCTCATGGTCAAAGGCACTGCCCACGGGAATAAGAAGCCATTTTGTACAAAAATGAACTACCAATTGTGTACTAGGCTGTTTGAAGAATCATAAGAAGAAAATGGAGAAATGGGTTTATGGCAGACTTTGTATCTGAATTATGTCATTTATATTACATCAGCTAGCTAGCTACATGGGTAGCCTACCTATGTGACGTAATGTAAATACTAGGGCTAGGGTTACAGGCTATTATAACATAGAATGCATAGAATGTAGTCTGGCCATCCTGTACATATGCAAGCAGTACATTATGTTAAATTGTGATTACATATAGTGTAGGATGTCTGCAAGGGCTAGAATCAACATTACTTGTATAGCCAGACCAATAAGTATGTAAGTGACTGTGGCCATGCACATTGAAGACACATCCACCTCAGTTGTCCCACATTGCTTGTAGTGTTAGTTTACATTCTTTGACAGTGTATTTATATATAAGTTCTCTATCTCTGTTTTGTAGGGTGACTGTATGCATGTACGTAGGAAGAATTTTTATAGTGGTAAGGCCATATAGGTGGCATAAAAATGTATCATGCAGTGTGGAAGTGCTGTACAATCTAGGGGGTCTGGGGGCATGTCCCCCTCCCCCCCCCCCCCGGAAGATTTTCGGAATTTTAGGCACTACAGGCAATTGACTTTACGAGTCATTCCAGAACTACTCTGTTGGACAGAAAGGACAGACGGACAGAGAAGACAGAAGAGCATGTTGCGCAGTGCAAGCGGCCGAAATACATACTTTGAACTCTAACGTCACTTGTATTCTATGGTGTCACGTCATGAGTGTATGGGCTTTGAGCACACTGCAAAGGATCATTAGAGACCTCGATGTCTACCAAGATGGAAGACAACTTACAGGAGATACCATAGAAGCTTTTATAGTGGCCCTGGAGCGAGACCTGATTGCTCAGCAAGCACTTAATGGATCAGTAGTTGATCGAAACCTCGAAGAAGGAAGTAGATTTGTTCAAATAACACTTGAAATGTTCAAAAAAGTGCGAGATGAAGTCAACAATAGACCGAATTCACAACCGTTTCAACAAACTGGGGATGTGATTGGTAGACCAAAATTTAACATCAGTTATGAACAGCTTTCCTTCTTGATTGAAAACAGATTTACAGTCCCACAAATTGCGGATATGGTTGGTATTTCTGTACGAACAGTTTACAGGAGATTAGTTGAGTATTCACTTTCCCAATATTCTGATACAAGTGACAATGAGCTTGACTCTATTGTTAAACAAGTCCACAGTCTATTTCCAATGTGTGGAAATTCACAAATGCAAGGGCATCTTCTTGCTCGTGGACTAAGAGTCCAACAATTGAGGATCCGTGAGTCACAAAGGCGTGTTGACCCTGAAGGGTGTGCAATGAGACGTTTAAGCACTATTAATCGGCGTCAATACAGTGTTCCTTCTCCCCGCTCCCTATATCATATGGACGGTAATCATAAACTGATCAGGTATTTAGGATGGATGCCACAATTTTACTTGTTGGTTGGTAGATCAAAGGCTAAAGTGTGCATATGTGGCACATTTATCCCAAAGCTCTCACTTAGCAGGTGGGGAAATAAGAGGGATAAGAGTGGTTAGCATCTGGTAGAAAGGGCAATTGCATGCTGCCACACAGGATATCTTGGCACAGTTGTGATGTAAGCCCTCAGGCCTGTGGCCTTTGGGCTTATGTTCATGCAACAACTAGTACATATGCATATCAGGTACATGTACTGTCTTGTTCTTTTGTTAGTTGTTTTACATGTGTAATTTTGTAGGTGGAGGATTATTTGCCATGGATGCATTGATGGGTATAGTCAACGTATCATATATTTAAAAGCATGTGACAACAACCAGGCCGAAACAGTACTGGAGCTCTTTACTGCTGCTGTGGAAACTCTTGGTCTCCCTAGCCATGTGAGAGGAGATAGAGGGAGTGAAAACACTGAGGTTGCAAACTACATGCTCCAACACCCTTTGCGTGGTCCAAATCATGGCAGTTTTATCGCAAGTCAATCAGTACACAATCAGAGAATCGAAAGGCTCTGGCGAGACTTATTTGCGAGCTGTACATGCCTGTTTTATCAGTTATTCTATCATATCGAAGATACAGCTATTTTGGACATTAATAATGAAGTTCACATGTTTTGTTTACACTTTGTGTTCATGCGTCGGATCAATGCCTCCCTTCACCACTTTGTTGATGCCTGGAACAATCACCCCTTATCTTCTGAAAGGCATCTTACACCAATTCAATTGTGGATCAGTGGACTGTCACGTGTCACCCCATTACAGATGGAATCATTAACTGAGGTAAACAGTGTATTTTGTACATAATACCTGAATAATAATTAACCAGAGTATGTACATACAAGTTAATTTCCTGTATGTTATTACACAGGAAGATTCTTTATTGTATGGTATTGACTATAACTGCAAGCAATGATGAAAACATTGTTACTTTGCCAGACACACCTTGTCCACTTTCACCCAATGATCTGGAGGAACTCAATTCCACCATCTTACCTCTAGCTAACAATGAGAACCATGGTGTCGACATATATTTGGAAACTCTGACGTTTGTAACAAGGAAACTTTTTGAGCATGAATGCATTCAAGTTTTGAAATTACAAATGATATTATATGCAGTGAAATCTGAAGATGAGATTGCAGCAATGCAGTGCATGTATTACTTGATTGTAGGGTTAGAAGAATGAACAAATTACATAATCAACAATATGCATACGGTGTTGGTTACATTGTTAAACATAAGCTGTGTACATAATCGCGCAATCTTCACACATCCACGTGCAGGGGAATATGGTATTTTGACCTTTCAACCTTGAACTTCAAACGTCGACACACCCACCAATGCTCCCCTCCCAGAATTCATGAAATGTACCCCTTCCAACTATAGTTTTCCCTCCCCCAAATAGATTGGGCACCCTCCATTTAATGACCCCCTATCAATTTGTGTCATGCACCCCATCCAGTTGAATTTATCCCCCCTCCAACTCATTTCACATATAACCCCTCCACTTGAATCCCTCCCCCTCTATGCAACCCCTCCCCTCCAATTCACTCCCTTCATTTGAATTGACCCCACTCCAATTCATGTAACCCTTCACTTGAATCCAGCCCCCTCCAATTCATCTCATGCACCCACTCCACTAGAATCCCCCCCCAATTCATTTCATGCACCCCCTCCACTTCTATCCAGCCCCCTCCAATTCATCTCATGCACCCACTCCACTAGAATCCCCCCCCAATTCATTTCATGCACCCCCTCCACTTCTATCCAGCCCCCTCCAATTCATGACACACCCCCCTCCACTTGATTGACCCCCCTCCAATTCATTTCATGCACCCCCTCCACTTGAATTGACCCCCCCTCCAATTCATGACACACACGCCCTCCACTTGAATTGACCCCCCTCCAATTCATGACACACACACCCTCCACTTGAATTGGGCCCCCTCCAAACTGATGCGGTCATAATCACCTCCCATAATAACGCGCGTGCGCGAATGCTGGAAAGGCACGTGTGATTGAAACTCAAGGTTGGCTCTGCACACTGCTGGAAGCGCTATAGCTTTGACCGGAGCAGTATGCATGCTTGTACTCCCTCATGCAGTAACCGCTGTACATCGAACAGGAATACCTGATCGCGGGTAAGCCAGAGTAGGCTAGATCTAATTAGCATATTGGCTCTTTCACTTGCGTTTCACGCCATAACTCTTGAACGGAGCGGTTTCAAAGAAAACCCCACAAAGTTTTTGACCTCCGTTACCCGCTGAGTACGCAACAGTATTTTCAGGATGAACAGATGCTCCAGAAGTGAGATGTGACTTAACAGACAGACAGACAGACAGACACACACATGACCAAGTACTGTAACCCTCGCTGTGCATGCGTGCCGAGGGTTAACAAGATATAATCAGACCAAGGGACTCCCAAAGCAATACAATACAACACAATGCAAGTCATATATGACTCATTTTAAAAGAAAAATGAGCTGCCTCAGTCTGACTCAAACCCACAACATTCTGCATTCTAGGCAGATGCTCTACCAACTGTACGCAGACAAGAGATAATTGCATGCTAACTTCAATTTGTTCAATCCAGTAAACACAAAGTTGTTGTAACTGCTTTGTGTTGCTCTATTAGCCTCTCAAACATGTAAAATACAGAGTTCCAGTGTGTGTCAACATCTTGAATTAGTTTGTGATTATCAAGCTTCAGGCGATTCTGGACCGACACAAGCTTGTCTGTGGCCTTGCTATGGTGAAAATATGAAACTATGTCACGGCACTTCTTCTGTATTTCAGAAAGCTGTGTGTCAGCCTTTCTATCTCTTGATCACTTTGTTACAAGCAGCTGGGAACTACACTCTGCTGTCCTGGACACTCTACATGTGCAGGATAGTCACACTGCTGAAGTTCTTGCATCTGAGCTAATGAATATGCATATCTTGTTCCTATACTTTTGGCACTATCATCCCTACATCCTTTGACACTTTAATATGAAAATGAAGAAGAAGAAGAAGAAAAGAAGACTTTTAATGAAAGTGTTTTCAGTCTTGTTTCACTTCAGAATCTTTTTTCATTGCCAAATGCATGCAGTAATCTTTCATGCATGAGCCCCACCACTTTTGCTCCTTGCAGTCATGTAACATGGCCAACAAGTGTTTCTATACATGATAAGACTCTCAAAGGTGGTAAAATACACCGCTACAAGAATGAGCGGTCTGGGCACGAGACTAATGCTATGCAGCACACCAGCAGATATTTGATATGATACTTGTCATGTGGCATTATTAGTTTTGCGCATACATACGCTCCCCACGCTTCTAACTTCAGCATGAGCAAGCGATAAAAAAGTGCCATGTGGACATATCTGGTCCCCTGCCTTTGCCTTCCTGCTGCTCCTTATATTTCTCCCGCCACTGCTTTTGCCTGCATATGCATATCCTAAGAAATGTAGTATCATGCCCAGACCACACCCTGAAGGAAAGGGTTTGGTTGCTTTCGCCACATTTCTTGTGACTCATTAAATTGATTGCTTTCTGGTTTGAGAAATCAAACTACCATTTACATTCGCAGAAGTGTGCACGTGCATGGTTACCGCAAAATTTCGTTCCTGTTTTCTCTAATTTTACATTCAGTCCCACCTCCCTTCGAGTGTGGTCTGGGTATCTGCTATTGTACGTTGGATGCGAAATTTCTAATTTTATGTACAGTCCCAAGAAATGTGGTGAAAGTGGCCAAACCCTTTCCCTTCGGGGTGTGGTCTGGGCATGAGACTACATAGCATCAATGCCACGCCGAATGTAGGCGGTATTGCGTTTATTGATGCAGAGTATCGGCCATTTATAGACCGAACTCTTACACAGGCTGTTTTACTTACATAGAGCGCTAGTGGATCTGTACTGTAGCCATTAGACTAAAGTTGTTGTGGTGAGGCCATGTGGCCATTAGACTAATGTTGTTACAAAAAAAGTGGTGAGGCCATGGCCTCACCTGCCCACCCTGTTGCTACGGCCATGAGTACGTTATAATCTATGGCCAGACCATTACATATCCACAAGAAATATGACTGAAGCTATATGGTTATCACCAATTGGATGTTGAGTTGTTAAAGTATGTAGGTATCCACTTCACCTTAGTCTGAATATTGATTTGTGCCTGAGCATCAGTCAGTAATTTCACCACATCAACTTTGCCTTCTTGAGCTGCCAGGTGAAGAGCAGTCCAACCATCCTGTGCACATAAACACACAATCAGCTCACCATGAAGGATAAGAGTAGGAAACCAACTGAGTTACTCAAATAGTAAGCTATACACAGTAATACTGTGTGCCTATGTGATGTGCTGTGCAGTGTTTTTCTAGAGGTAGGACAACATACTTCCTCCTGTGTGTTGACCTGTACTTCAGCTTCGATCAGTGTTCTCACAATATCAACATGCCCATTAAAAGATGCAGTCATCAATGGTGTCCAGCCTCTCTGCATGGAGTTATATGTGCAGGTAGGTGGGGTCTATTATTATGGTGTACTGTATACCTCAAACATGTTCCAAAATAAATAGGAAAAAGTTGTTTCTATTGGAAATCTTAAATCACAGAGCACTTTGATGAAAATCAACCCTTCACTTTAAAAGTGTAGAATACATAGTTCCTACACTTTGTTGTAATTTTGAAGAAAAGTGTAGGAAATTTTCCTACATATCCAAATGCAGCCATAAAAATGAAGGTGAAATTTAAAGAATTGATAGGAACTTTAGCCAAAGTGCAGGGCATATTTTGTATAAGTTAACTCAAAAATGTTGCTTTAATTGTTTTGGTGGTCACACCATTTGCCTATTTAAAATAGAACACGTTCTCAGTACAGGTGCTCATGTCAACATGTTTCTGTGACAGCAGTTGAACTACTGGTAGGTGACTATTATTACAGGCAACATAGAAAGCAGTCTGGCCATCCTGTTCATATTCAAGCAGTACATTATATGATATAGTGTATACAAGAGTTTCATTCAAAAGTACAGGAACAAGATGCAGCATATGCAAACAAAGCAGAGATGATGGCATGAGAATAAGGAGCAGCATGAAGACAAAGGCAAGGAGTGGACATGCAACAATCATAACATGCGTAACCCCATAATAAAAAAATGTAGGGAAGGATTGTGATTGTTGCATGCCCATCCCGCATGTGAAAGACTACTGCATGCATTATGTGTCTAAAGAGGCTTATAACTGCAGCGTTCAGTAGTTCGGAGTGGTTTCATAATGTTACTCAACTAAGTTAGGGATTAATAGGCGTGTCAGTGCCATACCTACATAGAGAGTCTACTGACTTCTACCGACTCTTTGATAGGATGCCTGTAAGGGTTGATAGAGCATATAAGACCCCACGAAATATGATGACTCAGCATATGTCAAAATGTATCCACTGGTACCTAACAGTGGATACCTGTGGGTACCTTATGCTACTGGTGGATACCTGTAGGTACCTTATGCTACCGGTGGATACCTGTAGGTACCTTATGCTACTGGTGGATACCACCTGTAGGTACCCTATGCTACCAGTGGATACCACCTGTAGGTACCCTATGCTACCAGTGGATACCACCTGTAGGTACCCTATGCTACCAGTAGATACCACCTGTAGGTACCCTATGCTACCAGTGGATACCACCTGTAGGTACCCTATGCTACCAGTGGATACCACCTGTAGGTACCCTATGCTACCAGTAGATACCACCTGTAGGTACCCTATGCTACCAGTAGATACCACCTGTAGGTACCCTATGCTACCAGTGGATACCACCTGTAGGTACCCTATGCTACCAGTGGATACCACCTGTAGGTACCCTACGCTACCAGTGGATACCACCTGTAGGTACCCTACACTACCAGTGGATACCACCTGTAGGTACCCTATGCTACCAGTGGATACCACCTGTAGGTACCCTATGCTACCGGTGGATACCACCTGTAGGTACCCTATGCTACCAGTGGATACCACCTGTAGGTACCCTACACTACCAGTGGATACCACCTGTAGGTACCCTATGCTACCAGTGGATACCACCTGTAGGTACCCTATGCTACCAGTAGATACCACCTGTAGGTACCCTATGCTACCGGTGGATACCACCTGTAGGTACCCTATGCTACCAGTGGATACCACCTGTAGGTACCCTATGCTACCAGTAGATACCACCTGTAGGTACCCTATGCTACCAGTAGATACCACCTGTAGGTACCCTATGCTACCGGTGTAGGTACCTTATGCTACCGGTGGATACCACCTGTAGGTACCCTACGCAACCAGTGGATACCTGTAGGTACCCAATGCTACACAGTAGGTACCCTAGTACTGTAGGTACTTTAAATATGCCAACTCATCATACTTCGCAATAATTTGTGAACCCCTGTAAGTGTTAGAATTTGTTCCACAAGTATGTATCTGGCTGTAGTCATGCACATTGAAGACATCACACCCATCTCACATTGCTTGTAGCCATGTTAATTGTCCTGTTAGTTTAAATTCTTTGACAATGTACATTATCTCTGTTTTAGTTCTCTGATGAATTTTCCATGAGGAAACGGAAACGTTCAACACAAACATAATTCAGGTACATTTCTATTTAGAGCTATGTCCAGCGTTAGTAATCGCTCTATTTTTTTCACGAAAACCATTTATACTGAAGCGTATATGATCCTTGATTAACAAAATCTTCATACCTTCTCCTAATGCCATCAAACTCCAGAGCTGAAACCTTACAAATGTGAGTTTTAGACATCATTTCTTGTTGGTTCACATGCCGAACATGTGAAATTAGGTTTGTTCTTGGCTTTGGCCTTTGTGTACGCTTCGACTAACTTTTGCAGGCAACTGGACCTGCTGTTGGGTTGGATATTAAGCTTGTGGGTGACAAGATGAAAGAAATAGGAGATTGAGGGTAGCTACATGGAAATTTTCAGGATTAGGTAGTGAGCGTAAAATAGCCGTTGAGGGTTATAAGTAGTTTGGGAAACATCATGGAAATCAAAGAGGTGAGGGTGGGGTTGGCTTTTTAGTGTGAGAATGCCTGATAGATGAGGTTATTACTAATGCATTTTGAGGACTCTTATAGCTGCAGTGGTCATTGCCTAACTGCCAACCTCACACTGCAGACCACCCAAATCATGTGCCGTCAGAACCCCGTTAGGAATCGACCGGTAACACCTTCTCATCAGAGTAGGAGCCATGGTGGGTGGATTTATTACAGATGGTTGTTAAATATTCTTAGTGACATAATATACATCTTTACCAGGTGTTACCGGTCGATTCCTAACGGGGTTCTGATGGCACATGATTTGGGTGGTCTGCAGTGTGAGGTTGGCAGTTAGGCAATGACCACTGCAGCTATAAGAGGGAATGAGGGGACGGACTTTTGTCTGGTGATCGTGGCTCAGTGTCTGGTGTGCTGGTTTGCTGGTCATTAGACCTGGGTTCGACTCCGGACGGAAGTCTGTCTTTCTCATTCCCTCTTGATCATCTGGGCCTGAGTATGCTGACATCAAAGCTTAATACATCTTTACCAGGCCTTTCCCTTCATCTACCTGTAGCTACATTCCCAGAAGCTGCCATAAGCTGAGTATCAGTTATAACATGTTTTAAAGTAGGCCTAACTCTAGTCCATTCAGGCTCCAATACCAAACTTCTACCATTACAAACCACTAACTCCACCTCATTCAAGAAAGAAAGACCACTAGCATTACATGTATCCTCTCCAAACATGCCAACATCATCATCCATTTCTATGGACTTACCAACCCTGGCATTAAAACCCCAAGTAATACACTACCCTTCCCTTTTCCTTTCCCTCCCACCTCTTATTTTCATCCACACACACTCTCCTCATAATGCCACCAGTAATAAACTCAACCTCATCTACCAGTTATTCTCGTATTAAGGATGTCATTAGAACTCACCTCATACCAGCCCTTACTGGAAGATCCTCCCCGAATGATTGTAAACATGATATGTGATCTGCTTGCTCCACCAAGACAGTGCGGGGGGGTTAAGTTGGTTAAACCATCGAAAGTATCCCTCTCAGAATATTCTGCTTCAATACTACTCACTAGCTAAATCACTCTGTGATCAAATTTTGGAGCAGAACCCTTATGAGACATATGAGGCTCAACTTGCTGCCCAAGCTGAAGTGCAGAAAACTAAGCAACGACAGCAAGCTACTGAGGCAGCTTCTTTGAAGGCACAATTCAATTTCAGTACGCAATGACACACAGTACTCACCCAGCAAAAGGGAGCATCCAGTTGGTTAATCCAACCATTCCAAACACACAATAAGCTCACCGTGAAGGATGAGAGTAGGAAACCAACTGAGCTGCTCAACTAGTACAGCTATACACAGTAATAATGTGAGCATATGTGATGTGCTGTGCAGTAGAGGTAGGACAACAATTTCCCCTTAATTCTTTGCCTTATCTCTGTTTATGGGGAGTGTATAGGTTGAAAACTTACTTTTTCAATTTTGTCCATATTGCACTTTTGTAGCTATATATACCATGTGTTTTTGCATCAACATAGATATTGCACTCTAACTAGCATGCCATGGGGTACAAATACTGTAGTAATACTCTAGCCTGTCCTTTTCTCCCTTTCCCCCATAAGCCTCTACCTAACAATCTGTGTAGGGCTCTGATGCTGGCACTGCTTTACACTGGAAATACTACTGATTACAATGGAGGCAGACAATTACAGTTATGAGGCTGCCTAAGGTATTTGCTGTAGGTGAGTCACTCACTACCAGTTAGAGAAAATCAACCTATTCAGCAAGAAATGAGTGACAGAGTTCAGTCATAACCGTCTTACATCACTAAGCATGACTCATGTAACACTGCATGTGTGAGAATGTAAATCTCAAAACAACTGTTTTTATGGGGTCTTTGTATAGGTATCTACCACTCCAAAATGTATACCATATTCATGGCTTTGACTGGAGCATTTTGCTGTAAGAGTATCTGCACCCTCTTTGTTTGGCCATAGAATGCAGCCTCAAAGAGTTCCATTTCCTAGAGAGACAATTACATATACGTAGTGAGTGACAAGATAAAAATGTAAAATACAGTAATGTCTTCACTCAGTACCTGGTTACATACCTTCATTCCCATGCAGCGATACTGCAGGTCTCCAGCAGCAATTCCTAGTATCCTCTCCTCTGCCATCAGTCTCCCTGCACTTATTCCAGGGTTAACATTCTTCAAGTATGGCAGGAGACTGGCCGACATTGTCCAGCATACCACCTGTCCATCATCTGAGCAGCCTCCATATACTAGAGCTGCTTTGGGGATACAGAAATAGCCACACATTGCAGTAGTGATGTCATCATAGTCTTGAAGAGTGAGGTGAGTACGATTGACCTGGACTGTGAGTCTGATGGTCTCTTGAGGTTCCACCCCACTGTGTTCATCAAGACACTGGAAGACACTGGGATGTAGGGACTGCAGGTCATTGATGGGGCCAGTGTGGTAAGTTAAATGGGAGAGATGGACCAGGAAGCAGGAGGAAGTTGAGGTTGGAGTACTGGCCTTATCTAATGCAATGGTTTGTTGACAAATCAGTGAGTTAGCAAACTTGCTACGGAACTGGATGAACTGCTCTACTGCAGCCATGGCTGGTGAGCACTGGCATTCTTCACACAGCATCTTGAGGAGGTCAGGGCTGAAACTATTCCAGTGAACAGACTGCTGTCTGAAAAAATCCCTGGTAGTGACAGCATTTTCATACCTACTTGGATCAAGAAGTGGAACAGTTTTTCCCTCTCCTAAAGGCAGGACTAGTTGCCTGAGAAACTGCTTTAGATAAATAAGGGAGTTGGAGAGTTGATTGAATGACTCAATCACAACTTGCAGCATTTGAAGGAACTGGCTTTGGAGGTCAGAGAAATCAACTATTGTCAATGTGTACTGAGGGTGTCCATGTGCTGAAGTGTTCCAATAAAATCTGTTATGGTCTGCAGGATACAGATAATGATATCTGCACATATATAAATACAATGATTTACCTGATCTGAGCTTTGCTGCAAGACTTCTCTGTTGGCAAGTGCCTGTGCCCTCCAGTGTCTCACAGAGATCCAAAAGAAATGTTGGTGGGCTATTCCTTGTAGGAAATAATCCAACTGTAGCTAGAATATTCTTGGCATAATTGTTACTATAGTTCTCAGCATCTCCTTTAATTTTTGGTAGTATGAGATGTCTCTCCACCATCTGCTCTAGTAGGGAGGCTGCGTTGAGGTGTTGGTAGAGCTCACTGAAGTTGAGTCGTGTCACCTTTGCACCTAGTATACATTGTGCTACGTCAGACAACTCATTTCCTGTAGAGTAGTTAAGTCAGTGCATAGAAGTACAGGTTTTAATTATACATGCATGTCCTTCGTTGTTTAGTTACCCCAGAGGGCTGAGTTAGGCTGTTTATATACATGTTCCATTTGTGAACTAATCCATAGAATAAAACAGCTCCCTTGTATCATGTGTCATTAGTAAGATTGGCAGGCTAATGATTGTTATCTAAAGATACTGGGTTGAAATCACAGCAGGATCCTGAGTTTTCAGGATATAGCTGCAATGATTTGGATCAGGACTTCCATGTTATTACCAACATAGATACACACATTACCTGTCGGACTGGCTAATTTGAGTGAGGGAAGAGACACTGAATGCTGCATGGAAAATATGACATTCACATTAATTTTAGGTGGAAGAAAAGTTCTAACACCTCACCTGAAGCTTCCTCTGCGATGGAACTTTCTGTTCCACAGCACTGTCTTCCTGAGGCTCATCACTATTTTGGTCATCTAGTGCATTTGTCTGCACCAATATTTGTGTTTGGAGGATCTGTTTGAGCTCAGCCATCTTCACATGCAGTTCTGCAATCTCTAACATCATTGCTTTGTTTTCCCTCACAAGTTTCTCATTGCTCTTCTTCAGTTCAGCATTCTTCAACAAAACTTCTGCATTTTCCCTCTCTAATTTCTCAAGTCTCTTCTTTAGTTGAACATTCTCCTTCTCATACTCCATCTTCTTCTGCTCCTCCTCTAGCTCACACTCTCTCTCTGCCACTAGTGGTTGCTTCCTTTGATGTAGGTCAGCTATATCACTATCAAGGTCACTTTTGTCTCTCTTGTGAACTATCCCTCTGGATTTGCTCCTTTGTGTTAGTGATTCTAATTCTCCATCTAGCACTGCTATCTCTGTATCCCGCATGTCATATGCTGACTTTGTGGGTGGTAGTGTCACCACTTGCTGACGATACTGTTCCAAGGAAGTGGTATATTCAGGAGCAGCCTTTAACCTTACCAGATTTTGGCAAAGGTTAGCAGCAGTTGGTCTGTCTCCTTCCTCATCTTTGAGACATTCTAAGGCAATTGGTCGGAGGGGATGGGTCAGAAACAGACCCAACATATCATCTTTTCGACGCTCCAGTTCGGGAATTGGAACCAGAACTCTTCTTTGTTTGTGGTCTCTTTCTGTTCTGTGAGCATCGCCTAGATTAGGATACTTGCGAGTGACGATTTGAACCATCAAAACTCCAGTTGAAAACACATCCACCTTGTCACCATAGACTTGCCCTGGAAGTAAGGCTTCAGGAGGCATGAATGCAAGTGTTCCGGGACATGTGGTATACTTGTTGCGAGCTTGAGACATGCGAGGGTTGATTTCAACCATCTTGGACACACCAAAATCAGTTAGCTTTGCCCGAGTACCAGCAACCAAAAGAATGTTATTGCTTGAGAGGTCACGGTGCTGAATACCATTAGCATGCAAGTAGTCGAGGGCTAGGGCAATATCATAGGTGAGATTCACCTGAATGTGATAGGAGAGGGACCTTTGTTTGCTCTCTAAAAAGTGAGTGAGGCTTTCTTCCATCAGCTCCATGAGGAGGATTGGTCTACAATTGCTCTGAGGTCGAGGGTCATCAACAACACCCAGAAACTGTACAATGCATGGATGCCTCAGTTGACGCAGAATCCTGCATTCCAGCTGGAAACGTTGGGTAAAGTTCACAACATTAGGATCATGAGATGTAAAAAAGGTGTGGTGCAGGATTTTTGCAGCACATGGAAGACCATCTAGCTTTGCCTTAACAACATTGCCATAGGAACCAGTCCCAAGAATTTGGGATGGTTGGACAAGAACTTTTTGGTAACCAAATGTTTTCCTGAGATTTCTTTCTCTGTCTGTGAGATCTCTTTGTTCATTTGCACTGTCATGATTGGTTGCAGTCAGGTCAATTTCAATGTTTGCCTCTGACATGGCTCTCTAGCAGATAGAAAGTGTTAGTGAGTAAGCTGCACATTACAACATGTGAATAATTGTCGGTGGTGTATGATATTAAAAAAGGTAGCACAGGTGCTGCTTTCAAAACTGATCAGACAGGTCAAAAACGTAGATTTCTTAGATGGTTTAAAGTAAGCATAGCAGAGATGTTATAACTAAGACACAAGTTAAGGTCTGAGAAAACCAACGGTTGTCTGTGACTATCACATAAAGAAAGAAGAGTCTGAATGTAGAGGAGATTAGTTCTCAAAATTGAAAAGATTCCACAGTGTTTCCCACTGTAAAACTGAGGACATATAGCTACAGACTCAAATAAGAGTACATAGATAGACTATGAAGTCAAAGCACAAAAGCAGTTTATTTGGAATCTCAGACACACGGTGCAATGATAAATCAAGCAGAACCACCATAACGCTAACCACAAACAAGCTCATTGCACTTCATCCCATGCACTTATAACAATGTTATACTAATTTGATATCACATAATCCTTAATTGTCATGAAGAAAGTAATCATTTTTGCAAATTGACTACCTTAATAACTCTACAGTAATGTAGAAGGATGTTTCCATATTCTGAAGACATGAGAATATCTCAGTGTTCCAAAGGAAGAGTTCTACACACACATTCCCAATTTCTATCACCCTATTTTGATCTACGATACGTATGTATATCCTATATTTTAGCCCCTCAGGGCACTAGGCACAATATGCACAACCATCTAGCTACAACTAATCCTTAACTAGAGTATTCGGAGAATACGGCGAGTTCGGTCGTATATGGTAGGCGGAACGGCTATCCCGAGCACATAGACATGCTCTCCGTAATTTTAAAGATCATTCGTGCATTCCATCCGTATTTGCACGTAATTTGCAATTATTGTAGGTGGAGCGAACTTTGCTAATTATTGGAACGGCTAGCACTCCCGACAAAGAGCCATGTAGACAAAACCAGCGCGTAGGAAGGGAAGTAAATACTTATTCCAATGTTCTTTAAAGCCGTATACTGTGCGCAGAGGACGGATTTCTTTTTGATGACTTACCACTGACTGACTGACTGACTGACAGACAGAACTGATTGCTTAACCCCGCTCTGCGCATGCGCAGCCGTGGGGTAATAATCATAGGTGGCAGAAACAGGGGGCACCAGGGGCACATGCCCCACCTTGAAATCATCATACTATATTGCGCCCCCCCCCCCCTGCAGTCTTGGTACATAGAGATCAATATACTTCTGATCATATAGATCTGAGGGAACAGCTCACTTTAGTTTACTTGTCGGAATGCCTCCTAGGGGGATCTAGTACAACACTGTCCACGCATCGACAAATGGGACGAAGTAATGGAGCGTGTGCACATTAATCGCACTGTGAAACAGGAAACACATGCCACGAAATGCTTATTTCAGAAGTTCAAAGTTTTGTTGCATGCTTCCCTGTCCTAGTAATCTTCGTCCGCCTATGCTTATATATAGTTCTAGGGATCTGTGGTGGCCATGAATTCACATCATTTAGTACTGGGAGAGCACAATTTAGAATTTGTGCTTTGATGTATGTATCAAAACACCCCTTGACAAAACACATGAGAATCAGTCCTTATAGCATTGGAACATGCATGGCTGTTACAGTACTTATCATATTACACTCATACCCAAGACCCTCTAAAAGCAGTGAGAAGGCCTAGTACACACTGTTTGCTCATGCACATGACAGTTTGAGCCTATAGCCTTCACACGGGAAAGTACTGAGTTATGCTTTCCGATCATCACATTTGTTGTATCTGACTCGACTCCAGACTAGATGATTTGTCTCTCAGAGAGATTTATCAATGAGCTCATACAGTTTCTCTCCTGTGCCACAATTACAGATAGGCATGTCAAGAAATCGAGTCATTGGCTTTCCCAAATTCTAATGCCACAAGCGTACAAGAATAGCGACGTCACCACATTTCAACTACTTTATTAGAAATAGTACAGCAAAAAGCATACAGACATTTCTAGGAGTTGGGAGGAAACATCCTCTGGCTGTGTGGCTGTTGACATGTGCTGGATGTCAACAGTGTGTAGGTATCATACAGAAGCATTCTGGATTATGGTGCATGGATTAAAGTGGTCGATGAACTCTGTGTCTTTAGGTTTGGATAAGCATGAATGGGTGGAGGATATTAAGAGGGGAGAGAGTTCATTTGCTTCATTTTTGGCTTGTATAGAGGAGAGTATTAGCGCGAGGGAGGGTAGGCAGTTTGAGGTAGGACTGAATAGTAAGGTAAGCAATATACACATGGGTTGGTGATACAGGAAGTAGTTTAAGTCAGAAACACATGGCTTGAATGAAAAGTTAGGCAAGTGTAGAGGTAGAGAAGGCAAATCAGAATGTGTCTTGTGTGGTGCTGTGAGAGTGTAGTTCACATGTTGTGGGAGTGTTCAGTCTATAGTAATATTAGATGGAGAATCTTCGGGAGATTTTACCCTCATATACAGTTCATATACCCCCCACAACCGTAAACAAGGCTAGCATTGCAGGCAGGGCATTAGCCTTGTACCCAGGCCATTTCTGGAGGAGAAACAGTCTTGGCACTAGTGTTGGTACATGCACATCATTCTCATATAAAACCTGGGAATTCGTGCACGGTCATATACTTTGTTCTCCCATTGTGTGTCTGTATATCGTCGTAATACTCACGAGTGGCAGCATGGGATTGTGCAAGACATGTCATGATTTTGCAGTTGGGTATAGTGTGAGCCTTTAGCAAATCAAGTATATGCTCATCAGTCATGGAGAAGCTACGGTAATTTGCTTGACTCTTCAGTGTTTCTACTATACCTGACACCCGAGCAAGTAAGTGCAAGTGTCTGGTTGCAAGCCTATGCCAGGTTTTGTTAGGCTGAAATTCTACCATGCCTACAGCGTTACATTGAACACATTGACGTTGGTGACGTTCGGTATTCCGTAATTTGGCAACCACTCACAGGTGAAGTCCCGGATGGTCATGGTGCCTCCTCTTACATCCGATGGGGCAAGGCTTGACGTTGCCGTGAATGGACTATGGGGAGGTTGCTTTGAGAGAACCTTCATGGACGTATTCAACCCTTTCGCACCCTCCAACAAGAACAATTGCTACATGAATTTGAGAACAAGCGTGTCTATGAGCAACGTATATACATGAGGTTAAACATTCCACCTTTACCCCACTTATGTTCTCTGCCTCTGGAGGAATGGCCAAGCAGTACTCTACCTTCTACAAAAGACTGGGCACCCTTCTTGCAGATAAATGGGAACACTCCTACAACTCCATGTTCAGCTGGCTACGCTATAGGATATCTTTCTGTCTCCTCCATTCTACCATACAATGCATTAGAGGTGCCCACTCCATCAATCAGCCCACTAAATCCCCACACCCAACTGACTTTGTCACCACAGAGACATCTCTGTGCCAGTGCTGAGAGACATGACACCTTTGTTTTTGTTGTCTATTTATGTATCCTTTGGAATTGCATTCTTTACCTGTATGTGTGTAGTCTTTCTGTTTTATGTATATTGTCTCTATTGTCCAACTAAAAAGGCATTCCATAATTAGTTGGACTGCATTATTCTTGCAGCCGGTACAAAAATAAAAACTTGTGCGACAGACCCTTGCGCTTGCACACGCTTGGGTGTGGCTACGCCCCGCGCTTGCGCGCTTGGGTGTGGCTGTATCAGACCTTAAGCGCGCTTGGGTGTGTTGGCTACGCCAGACTAACGTGACAAACTGAGACTAAGCTTAGTACCCAGAGATGCTCAGCTCTACCCTTTTTCAGTGATGAGAGGGTGCAGCTGTACTACTGAAAGCCAAAGCTTCCAACTTTTTGAAAATTGCTTTAGGGGCCATAGCCACACCCACATAGCTCCACCCATGGCACACCCGCAATTAACAAAACTGCGCGCGCTAAACCCCACCCATTTTAAATTTACACACGCCGGGGTTTGCACTTTAGCAACTGTCACGCGCTTACTGTAGCTATTAGCTGTTACATAAGTGTCTGGATTCCACTGTTTATAGTTTAGAATGGCTGTTGTACACAGCACCCATGCATGTAAGTAGCGTGGCATGCATAGCGACAATCGCTGTACGCTAAACTAAGTTCCGGAACAAACTACGTCCGTCCGGGACCCGGGGCAAATTCTAAAAACCATGCATATTCCGGGACAGTTTGAGCCTATGGAAAGCTTGCTGTCAGTTCATGTGGACCGCATGCATGTTAGGACCGTGAAACGGATTACTGTGATTTTACTGAAAATAGTGCGCATGCGCTAAGAGTCGCTCCGTAATTCAATGGCGCAGCACCACCTCCCCATCCCCCACGCGACCAAATGTTCTGTATATATACGCATGTATGTGTGTGTATGTGCTTTTTGTGTGGTAGCCATCAGTGTTTGTATAGAGTGCCACTCTTTCCTTCACGGGGTATGAATCATTTATCAATGGACCTGAATCTGACATCATTTCATCTACATCAAACCCTGAACACTTTCTGACCCTTATACCATTTGGTCCGTCACTTCTAAAAGTTTTACCATTTTAAGTAAATATAACTTTGTGTGCATTTTACTTTTTGTGTTTATAGAGTCACCACTCTTCCCTGTTGGGGTAATAATGATATTTTGGACTTTTGGAATCATGGGTTCTGCTATTCATGCAGATGACCTCCGCACATCTGCTGCCTCAATGGACTGTGTCTACCAACAAGACAATGTTATCAAATCTTTTTCCTCATACACTTGCTTAAGCTAAACACGTCTAAGTGTGAAATTGTCAGGATATCTCCACCCACCCAAGAACAGTCTGTTCTGCAAGTAGGAGTTTCTCACATCTCAACATCTGAGGCCGTTAAATGCCTGGGTGTTTGGTGGAATTCAAGCCTATCAGCAAAACACTCTTTCACTGAGAATATATGCAAGGCCAGAAGAGCTTTCTTTGCTCTTGGCAGACTCGGTGCCTTTCAGGGTAATCTAAACCCCCTCTCCTCATGCAGCATTTTTGAAACATGCATTATTCCAACTTTATTGTACGGATGTGAAACCTGGCTACCAGAATCCTAATCAGGTTTCTTGAGCAAACTACTCTCATCTAGCAAGGACACCATCAGCAGTCGAGTGTTTACCTCTCTTGCAATTGAAGATGTGTTCGAAACCTCCATTGTCCAACAATGTAGAATGCTGGAGTCAAATCTTGGCACTAAAATTCTTGCTCAATGCCTTACTGATCCTGAAAACACAACCCACACTGTGAAAAGTAACAGAGACCATCTTTTAGATAAAGACTATTCCCATCTACTATTTTTAGCTTCTCATCGTCAAGGATCGACAGTCCTTGTGGCCCACGTTGCATCTCAAATATCGTGGCGTCGCCTGTGGGATATTGCCCTCGACAGGGGTGTAAAAGGTACCCAAACTTTTCAATCTTTATTCAAAGAACTGAGCCGTCCAATATCTTGTTTCAGTGTGGTAAAATTACTGACAGTATCACATGTTTCGAACATGCCTACACCTCACACCCTAATCTCTTGGAAGACCTCTCATGTAAAGACCTCATATCAGTCCTTAGTGAGGGAATCTCTGACTCCATTTTGATATGTGTTCAAAAATGTCAAACTGTCACTCTTTATGGAATGTCGATTTCAGTGCTTAGCCATAGACTCTGCATGTCTTTATCTCATCAAAGTGTGTTTTACATGTATCTGTTCATAGTAGACTCTCTATCATATTTTTCTGTAATACAATGCATATGCCCTCTGGGTCACTGCTATGAATATATTATTATTACAATGGCGCAAGCACTGTCCCCCACGCGACCTCTGACTCATGTTCTGTATATATACGCGTAGCAGTATTTCTGTTTGAGACGGATGCAGAACTAAAAGCATATCCCAGATCCCATATACTCGCTGCTTGTGGTTTAAAAATACGCCGTATGGTTAAAAATGGGCGTGCCCAGCAACTTCTGTCACTATTCTCGAACGGCACGATAATTGCAACTCTGTGTGCTATGTGACCACCTCTACACCACATAAATGGACTGATATACGTGTGAGTGATATCGCTTGCGCTCAGAGGCCCTGATTTTCAAATACCTTGCGCCTCTATATATAAGGTGCCAAAGTAATATTACCAAGTTACTGCGGGTTTACGTGTTACGCAGGCGCGCGTCATTTTGACAACTTCCTGCATGTTTGCGGGTAGTGGTATGCGCAGGTAACTGGAGGGAAACCACGCAGCAGTGCTGAACGCTTTGAGAAGTGCGTTTTTTCGGGTACTGTAGGCTTGGTTAGGCCGAAGACTAGGGATAAATGGCTAAAGGTGAGCCATGACGCAGGAAGCGTGTTGATCCATGATGTCATAGTTCAGTAGTACTGTTTTGACTGCTACGCTACATCTCATTGAAAATATGGGGTATCATGGGAGCTTAGCTAGCATTACTAACCTGAAAATTACGGGTAGCCCCTTTTCTTGCTGCTTTTCACACTAGCAAACGCTTCGAGCACGTAGGAAGCCTTCGTGCGTAAACGGCGCGTTTGGTTGAGATCACGCGCACTACATTCCTCGCGGTCAATGGCATCTCCATACTTTCCTTATGGGACATACAGCTATCTTTGGAGTGATAGAGATTCAGATTTAGTGAGGCAAAACGCGAGGAATCCAATAGTACTCTTTATTTTGAAATTGGGGGAAAAATAATGAAGTTATTGCTAAAATTCGAGGGTCCAGGTGAAGTCAAATAAACTTTAGTGTTTACCTAGTATATAGCTAGGTGAACCTCTGATGAGATCACTGAGGAGACCAGACAGCAGGAATACACTTTAGACAGCCCTTAGTACAGACATCAGCAAATCACCAGTTGGGACTTAACAAATCTGCTCCACCCAAATATGTGTGGGGTGATTTGAATATGAATACACTAAAGTGAAGAACCCTCGGCGCCACGCATGCGCGAACTTTGAAAATACAATGCGCATACGCGCTTTCCGCAGGAAAATGGCGGACCATACGTATGCTTTCAATGGAGAAGTGCTGATCTCTGCAACGGAGCGGTTTCAGAGAAAACCCAACAAAATTTTTGACCTTCGTTGCCCGCTGGGTACGTAACAGTACTTTCTAGCCGCCCGCCGCACACGCACGCTGCGCGGGTATATACCGGGTGTGTGTATATACGTGTATGTATAATCAACCGTAATGTAATGTATGACTCCTCGTGGCGATTTTCAATTTTTGGTTTTTGGTTAGGCATAATGGGTAAAATACACGGTAGTATTGTGTATATAGGGATGGCTATGGTTTCCCATTGGTTGTGTACATAAGGAAATCTGAAATAATACTTTCAGTTTGTGGTTTTCTGGTCAATGTGATCATGTGGCCATAAGGTAGCTCTGGTTTAAATTGGAGTACCACACAGTATGTAATATGGCTGGGAGAAGTGATAAACTGATATGAGTAATTATTCTTCTTCCCATTCAAGAGGCTAATCTCACTAACCACAGCACTAAAAGACATGAAACTTGGCAGATATATAGAGTCCTGTGACTCCACAAACCTTGTCATATTGAGAAATATGTGAACAATATACTTCATGAAAAACAACAAACAATCTCGGACAATGTATTATTAATGGACATGCATATGGTTGTGGAGTCCAGAAACTCAACAACTGAAGTACTGACAAACATAAAACTTTGTAGAGAAATGAACTCATCTATATACCCTCACAAACAAAGTGTGTAAACAATAATGAAACAACAAACATTCAGGCAATGTATTATTAATGGCATATAAAGACAGTTGTAGAAAGTAAGACTGATGCGTGGATAATGTTTTATACCCAGATACGTACCCATTACACTGTTGAACAATGTATCTTGCAAACAACAACAAATGGATGAAGTGCCGTAGGTGAATGGAACATGGCCAAGAGGAAACAAACATTGTAGTGCACTTCTGTGCCTCAATGTGAACACATTTATTGCATACACATTGCATGTAGCCACATGTAAACATCTTGCATTTGGAAACAACAACAAACGGCCTAACGAATGTAACATAAATAGACATAGGAAGAGGGAATAGGGGCTAACCTCCCCCCCCCCCCCCAAATAATTTGTGAAGCGAGCAGAGCCCCCTCCAATAACTTGCACAAAGTATGGTACACCAATGTCAATTACTGCTATGCTGAAAGTGAACATTATGTATTTTGTAATCAACAATGAATATTTATAGATACATAACATGGCCTACGGGTGTTTTTATACACGATAAAACTCTCAAAGTACAATGACATACGTAATTTGCCAAAACCCGAACCCAGAACTTCTACTCATCCCAGAGCTGGGTGTTTCATATGTTAGGCTTAATGGGCATGTTGGTGCCATCCACACAGAGATTCTACCCACACTGATGAGCTTATTTTGTGGTCATATCAGTTGCATATATATATCTTACCCACTTCTATATAGATGTGGAACGAGTGGTTGCTGGGGCATAGCTCTGACAAATTCATGCTCAAGAGACACTGGTTGATCAGTATAAACAAAAATGTCTGTGCACCACTATAAAACATGGGTGCTTCTATGGATATAGCAGGATATAATAAGTCTCACCATCCTGAAAGGATTGGATCCGTCTCTGGTCCACATCTGGTGTTCAACCCTCACATGTGGTGTTGTCTGTCTCAGAACTCCCGAACCTTTTTAGACACATAATGTGCCCTACAGGTGTTCTCTTCCTATACACGATATATAAGACTCTCAAACAATGCAAAGTACACCACTACGATGATGTATGTAAAATGCCAACCCCAAATTTCTCCATCTTCTTCTTCAGCTAACAGTTGAACATAGATCTAGAGTGGGAACCATTTTTTCAGTGATACAAAACTGAGTATGTTGTGGTTCTGGAGCAGGCTCACCCCTTAGGCACAGCTTATTCAATCCCTCCCTACATCTTGTGTTATGATTGTTACATGTCCTTCCCCGGACTTTGCCTTAAAACTGCTCCTAATTTTTTATCGATATCACTGCTACATCCTTTAAACTCATGTCAGATATGTGTATTTATACAGAGCACACTGTAACACAATAAATGCCCAGCAATAAAGTGCTGTAAATATCACTGAGGCATCTCGTCATTTTGTGCCCATCATAGGCACTCTAAGGTAAGGCATCATAATACCATATAATCCAGGGTCCCTCTCTCTTGGTCCATATATCTCTGTAGTCATAGTCTATGTGTAGCTTCACATAAGACATATGGTAGCTTTACATGTATTTCTGCATAGCTGGGTTGCATTAGTGTTACTTGCATTTGCACTCTAATAGTTTGCTATTCCTAGAAGCAATCCTTCGCTATAGGAATATATATCCTTCGCTATAGGATTTGCTGTCAGTAACTTGTTCAATGTAGTATTTTTACCTCATTGTTACAGAGTGCAGTATATGTGTGATACTCTCTTTTGTTCACAATTGTAACATGTCTCTATATGTAACTACTTATTATTGTACACAATATATTTTCCTTCAATGTGCATTGCATTGTTGCAAAATCTAGAGAGGGAATGGTGTGCTTAGTGATTTTTGCAATGTAAGATTTCTTTTTTTAAGTGAACAGGAGCAGTCCTATAGCCTAGTTGAGTTGTGCAAATAGAACATACACATATCTATGTACCACCAAGGTCACCTCACTCATCTTATCCATTATGATGTAGAGAAAATTTCATGGACCCACAGTGCATGTTCACCACACTAGTAGTGATGTACATGTATGCATATAGGAATGAAGTATGTATTGACCATTGCATGCTGTAATGAGTGAACACTGCAACATATCCAACGTGCAACAATGTTGATTAGAATTCTTACAGCCTAATAAGGATGCAAGCCACCACAATAATAGTCCCTACAGAGCCGTTACTAGCCCTGGAAATACTGCCTATCTACATGTCAAGATAATGTCAAAAGAAAGTGTATAATCTGCTATTGAGAAAGGAGATCTCTCTGAGCTGAAACATGTTCTGGAGGAGTCAGAATGGGACATTGGATCAGAGCCACTGGACAGTAAAGGTCAGACTGCCCTACACATCGCATGTGCCAATGGCCACCTGCATATAGCACAGTACCTGGTCCATAAGAAACAGTGTAATGTGACAGTAGAAAGTGCTCACGGAAACTCACTTCTAGTAACCGCCTTCGTTAATAAGCATTGGAATATTACAAATTTTCTGTTGCAAATTTCTCCCGACTTGGCCTTCAATAAGCTAGAAGGAATATTTCCCAGTTATGAAAAGTCAATTGTGATGGAATTGGCTAAAGAAGCACTTGTTGCATCTTGTAAAAATGGTTATTTTGAGTTAGTCAAGTATGTAAACGAAATTGGCTGGCATATATATAAAGTACCAAATCACCAGATGCTATTATAATTTGCATATTGTCAAATACTTACTCCATCACTGTCAGTGTAAAATACCTGATGACATGTCTGAGGTGGATATTGCATTCATACAAGGAAGTGTGGAAAAAGTGAAAACAGTTCTAGATCGAGATGGGTCTGCTATACTCGGTGCAGGCAATCAGTTTGGTACCACACCATTACATTATGCAATATTGGAACCAAGCATTCTGAATATGGCAGTTAAGTATGCTGGAGAAATGTTGCTTAACATAACTGATAGTATGGGAAACACTCCACTGCATCACAGTATCAGATATGAATGCATAGATTCGGTAGCTATTCTAGTTGAGGCTCATGGGTGTAATGTGAATCAATCAAATTTTGAAGGAGTGACACCTCTCATAGCAGCATGTAAGTGCAGCAGCAGTGATGTTCTCCAATTATTACTTACATGTGAAAGGTGTGACCTAAATGCTTGTGACAAGGATGGAGATACTGCTCTGCACATAGCCATAAGCACTGAGTCAAGTAGTCAATTAGAAAATGTGCAGTGTCTGTTAAAAAAATGATGGATGTGATCCTAATGTGATTAATAAATCTGGTTGCACTCCACTTCATATTGTCTGTCGTCAAGGTGACATTCCTCTACTTGAAGCACTGCTGAAGAATGGAGCAAATATTCTTCAAACCAGCAATGATTCACTCCAAAATGCTCCCATCCATATTGCATGCAAATACGGCAGACTAGATATTTTGAAAGTTCTTTTGGATGGCACAAATTGTGATCCCAACCAACAGAATGCAAAGGGTAACACAGCCCTTCATATTGTGTGCCGAAAGAGAACTGGTAGTGAACTACAATTCCTTCAAGTGCTCACCTCTACACCTGGCATTAATCCTACATTAGTGAATAATGAAGGTATTGCCCCCTTTGAGGTAGTTGACGATGATGGTAATACTCTTCTTCATACTGCATGTGCTAAGGGAAACTCTACAATGGTAGAGTTCTTGGTGAAGAATGGAGCTGATGTATTGAAACCAGACAGACACGGAGATGCCCCTATTCATGTTGCATGCAAACTCTCTCAACTAAATTCTTTAAAAGCTATTTTGGCCTCCAAAAGCTGTAATCCTAACCAACAGAATGCCTGTGGAGATACTGCACTGCATATTGTGCGTAGGATGAGCATTAATGAAGCACTACCATATTTCCAAGTACTTCTGTCTATACCAAGAATAAATCCTGAAATTGTCAATCATGAAGAAATAGTCCCATTTGAGAGTGATGTACATAGTCTTCATAGTGCATGTGCTAAGGGAGAAATTGAATCGGTAGAGGTCTTGGTGAAGAATGGAACTAATGTATCGAAACCAGACAGACATGGGCAGGCCCCTATTCACATTGCATGCATGTTTTCAAGACTAGATATTTTGAAAATTCTTTTGGGTAGTATGTATTGTGATTCAAACCAACAGAATGCCGAAGGGAACACAGCACTCCATATTGTATGTAGAATGAGAACTGGTAGAGAAGTGCAATTCCTTCAAGTGCTCACCTCTACACCTGGGATTAATACAAGAGTAGTGAATCGTGAAGGCATTACTCCTTGTAATGTTGTGGGCAATGATGGTAACACTCTTCTTCACATTGCATGTGCAAATGGAAATTTTATAATGGTAGAGCTCTTGTTGAAGAATGGAGCAGATATATTAAAATGTAATAGACATGGAGATGCCCCCATTCATATTACATGCAAAGAGATAAAGGAAAATACTAAAATGGTAGAGTTCTTGTTGAAGAATGGAGCAGATATATGACACCTAACCGACATGGAGATGCCCCTATTCACATTGCATGCGAACACTCCAGAGAAGATATTTTGAAAGTACTTCTTGCTTATAGCAGTTGTAATCCTAACCAACTGAATGCACGTGAGGACACATCACTTCATATCGTGTGTACGAAGGGAGGCAATAGTGAACAGATGATGGAAAATGCTAAAATGGTAGAACTCTTGTTAAAGAATGGAGCAGACGTATTGAAACCTAATCGACATGGAGATGCCCCTATTCATATTGCATGCAAATACTCCAGAGTAGATATTTTGAAAGTACTTCTTGCTTATAGCAGTTGTAATCCTGACCAACTGAATGCACGTGAGGACACATCACTTCATATCATGTGTAGGAAGGGAGGCAATAGTGAACAGATGATGGAAAATGCTAAAATGGTGGAACTCTTGTTGAAGAATGGAGCAGACGTATTGAAACCTAATCGACATGGAGATGCCCCTATTCATATTGCATGCAAATACTCCAGAGTAGATATTTTGAAAGTACTTCTTGCTTATAGCAGTTGTAATCCTGACCAACTGAATGCACGTGAGGACACATCACTTCATATCGTGTGTACGAAGGGAGGCAATAGTGAACAGATGATGGAAAATGCTAAAATGGTAGAACTCTTGTTAAAGAATGGAGCAGACGTATTGAAACCTAATCGACATGGAGATGCCCCTATTCATATTGCATGCAAATACTCCAGAGTAGATATTTTGAAAGTACTTCTTGCTTATAGCAGTTGTAATCCTGACCAACTGAATGCACGTGAGGACACATCACTTCATATCATGTGTAGGAAGGGAGGCAATAGTGAACAGATGATGGAAAATGCTAAAATGGTGGAACTCTTGTTGAAGAATGGAGCAGACGTATTGAAACCTAATCGACATGGAGATGCCCCTATTCATATTGCATGCAAATACTCCAGAGTAGATATTTTGAAAGTACTTCTTGCTTATAGCAGTTGTAATCCTGACCAACTGAATGCACGTGAGGACACATCACTTCATATCATGTGTAGGAAGGGAGGCAATAGTGAACAGATGATGGAAAATGCTAAAATGGTGGAACTCTTGTTGAAGAATGGAGCAGACGTATTGAAACCTAATCGACATGGAGATGCCCCTATTCATATTGCATGCAAATACTCCAGAGTAGATATTTTGAAAGTACTTCTTGCTTATAGCAGTTGTAATCCTGACCAACTGAATGCACATGAAGACACATCACTTCATATTGTATGTAGGAAGGGAGGCAATAGTGAACAGACAATGGAAAATACTAAAATGGTAGAGCTCTTGTTGAAGAATGGAGCAGACATATTGAAACCTGACAGACTTGGAGATGCCCCTATTCACATTGCATGCAAATACTCCAGAGTAGATATTTTGAAAGTACTTCTTGCTTATAGCAGTTGTAATCCTGACCAACTGAATGCACATGAGGACACATCACTTCATATTGTGTGTAGGAAGGGAGGCAATATTGAACAGATGATGGAAAATGCTAAAATGGTAGAACTCTTGTTGAAGAATGGAGCAGACATATTGAAACCTAACCGACATGGAGATGCCCCTATTCATATTGCATGCAGATACTCCAGAGTAGATATTTTGAAAGTACTTCTTGCTTATAGCAGTTGTAATCCTGACCAACTGAATGCATATGAGGACACATCACTTCATATTGTGTGTAGGAAGGGAGGCAATAGTGAACAGACAATGGAAAATACTAAAATGGTAGAGCTCTTGTTGAAGAATGGAGCAGACATATTGAAACCTGACAGACTTGGAGATGCCCCTATTCACATTGCATGCAAACACTTCAGAGTGGATATTTTGAAAACAATTCTTGCTTACAGGAGCTGTAACACTGACCAAGTGAATGCAGATGGTGATACAGCACTTCTTATTGCCTCTAGAGTGATACAGAATTCTAAAATAGTAGAACTTTTGCTAAAGAAAGGAGCAAATGTATTGAAACTTGAGATGGCTCAATTCACATTGCATGCAAACGCTCTAGACTAGATATCCTGAAAGAAATTGTTGCTTCAAGCAGCTGTAGCCCTAACCAACAAAATATTGATGGGAATACAGCACTTCATATTGTGTGTGGAATGAGAATTGGTGGTGAACTACAATTCCTTGAAGTCCTCACCTCTACACCTGGCATTAATCCTACATTACTGAATCGTGAAGGCATTGCCCCCTTTGAGGTAGTTGACAATGATGGTAACACTCTTCTTCATATTGCATGTGCTGAAGGAAATTCTACCATGGTGGAGCTATTGCTAAATAATGGAGCAGATGTACTGAAACCTGACAGACGTGGGGATGCTCCTATTCACATTGCATGCAAACACTCCAGGATAGACATTCTGAGAGATATTTTTGCTTGCAGTAGCTGTAATCCTGACCAACTGAATGCAGATGGTAATACAGCACTTCATATTGCCTCTAGGGTGGGAGAAAAAACAAGACAAATGGTAGAACTCTTGTTGAAGAATGGAGCAAATGTATTGAAACCTGACAGACAAGGAGATGCCCCAATTCACACTGCATGCAAACACTCCAGACTGGATACTTTGAAAGAACTTGTTACTTCGAGCAGCTGTAACCCCAATCAACTGAACACTGAGGGAAACACAGCACTTCATATTGTGTGTAGAATGAGAACTGGTAGTGAACTACAATTCCTTCAAGTGCTACTTTCTCTCCCTGGAATTAATCCTACATTAATGAATCACGAAGGCATTGCCCCCTTTGAGGTGTTTGACGGTGATGGTAACACCCTTCTACATATTGCATGTGCCAACGGAAATTTTACAATGGTAAAGCTCTTGGTGAGAAATGGAGCAGATGTATTGAAACCTAACAGACATGGAGATGCCCCTATTCACATTGCGTGCAAACACTCCAGGATAGACATTCTGAGAGATATTTTTGCTTGCAGTAGCTGTAATCCTGACCAACGGAATGCAGATGGTAATACAGCACTTCATATTGCCTCTAGGGTGGGAGAAAAAACAAGACAAATGGTAGAACTCTTGTTGAAGAATGGAGCAAATGTATTGAAACCTGACAGACAAGGAGATGCCCCAATTCACACTGCATGCAAACACTCCAGACTGGATACTTTGAAAGAACTTGTTACTTCGAGCAGCTGTAACCCCAATCAACTGAACACTGAGGGAAACACAGCACTTCATATTGTGTGTAGAATGAGAACTGGTAGTGAACTACAATTCCTTCAAGTGCTGATTTCTCTCCCTGGAATTAATCCTACATTAATGAATCACGAAGGTATTGTCCCCTTTGAGGTGTTTGACAGTGATGGTAACACCCTTCTACATATTGCATGTGCCAACGGAAATTTTACAATGGTAAAGCTCTTGGTGACAAATGGAGCAGATATATTGAAACCTAACAGACATGGAGATGCCCCTATTCACATTGCGTGCAAGAATTTTAAACTTAGTGTGTTACAACTTATTTTAAATTTGGAAAATTGTGATCCTAATCAACAGAATGCCAATGGAGACACAGCATTGCATATTGTTTGTAGAGCAAAATTTGATGGTGAGGAGCGATTTCTTAAAGTACTCACTTCCACACTTGGTATAGACCCTGAAATTGTCAATTATGAAGGTCATTCTCCCATTGAGGTTGCAGGAGTAAGCTATTCTGCAATTAATACCATTAAGGAATTTCTTGATCACAAAAGATCTCACATTCAATCATACCTTAAAGTATTTGTAGTGGGCAATTCTGGCACTGGAAAGAGTACACTTATCAAAGCAATCACTACAGAGGCATCTCAATTGCTGAAGTATGTTCCACTTTTAAAAATGAAGCATGTCGACCCCAGTGATGTTCCTCCCCACACTGCTGGTATTGTTCCCATTCCCTTCAAGAGTAAACACTTTGGTAATGCTGTGTTGTATGACTTTGCTGGACAACACGAGTACTATTCCAGTCATGCTGCAGTTATGGAGAACCTAATACTGCCTTCACCTCCACTGTTCCTGCTACTGATTGATATCAGCAAACCAAAGGAAATAGTAAGAGAAGAGCTTGTCTACTGGTGGCATTTCATCAACAATCAAAGTCAAAAAGCATTAGCTCCCCCACATGTAATTTTAGCAGGTAGTCACAAAGACATGGTAAAGTCAAGAGACAAAGAGGAACTGGAAATAATGATAAGAGATTGCATCAAAGAAATAACTGTAACATTTGAATTTGTTGGTTACTTCCCACTGGACTGCCGAAAGCTTGTATCTCACGGCTTAAATGCACTACTCGCTCAACTCAATGCCACTTGTCAGGTTCTTAGACAAATTGTAGATGTTAACCTCCATTGCCACATCCTCAATGCACTTCTGAGTGCACCAGAATTCCAAGATTTAGTGTATTGTAAACTGGTTGATATTATGAACAAAATAGAACGCGATAATGCAGCATTACCCAAGACATTTTCTCAACTAATCCCACTTGTTGCGAGCCTTAATGATCAGGGACATATTTTACTACTTCAGAACCATACTGATGAGAGTATGAGCTGGGTGATCCTGAAACCAGATGTTTTGTTAACCAAAGTCAATGGAAGTGTATTTGCTCCAAAATATTTTAAAGAGCACTCTCAAGTTGCAATGAGTACAGGGGCTGTACCTCTATCAAAACTCAAAGAGAAGTTCACGGAATATAACCACGAAGTCATTGTTGAATACCTGACTCACCTTGAGTTTTGCTTTAAGATAAAAGATCAGCACACCCTCAACATGATAACAAATAATGCTGTTCACGTGTCAGCAACTGCTGAGGAATACTACTTCTTTCCAGCATTAGTACGTGTGGAAAATCCAAAAGATGTTTGTCAGCCACACCAGTCCACCAGCTATGAATGTGGATGGCTGTATAAATGTCGCAAAGAGACAGAGCAGCTCACTACTCGTTTTCTTCACGTTCTCATTCTTCGTCTTGCCTTTGCCTGTAAATCACCTGATGATTCCACAGAAACAGAGTTATTAGTTCTTCTGAGAAGCTGTTCGGTGTGGAAGCATGGCATTGCCTGGTGGACAAATGATGGCATTGAAGTTATTGTTGAAGTGGGTTTACAGTGTCAGTGGGTTGTTGTAATGATGCGTTGTCCTGCCACTAAAAGAGTACAGTGTACAGAGCTCAGATCCAAAGTCATTTCCACTGTACTAAAGGCTAGGACAGATTTCTGTCCAGCCATCACAATGAAGGAATACCTGATTGCCCCTTCAAATCTGAAGTACCCTTTTGAGGGAAGAGAACTCACTCTCTACACTATGAGAGAAGTAGCAGAAGCTGCAATTGAAGGAAAAGAGTATGCAAGAGACACAGAGGGAAAGAATCCAATTACTTTACCGCAGTTGTTGCCCTATGAATCCTTTTACAAAATGGGAGATTTGATTTGGAAGTTCTTCAGTGAAGACACATCTGTTGCAGACACACCAGGAGAACTAACACAAGTAGCAGAGAAATGTCATGATAAGTTAGAAGAGTTGAACACTGCATTCAAACCTGATGTTAGTTCCTTCCAGAGAGACTGTGAGAAAGATGAGCATACTAAGGTAGAGAGATGTGTTGCACTGTTTCAGATCCTACAAAGGAGGGGACGCTTCAAGACATGGAGAGACTTTCAGCAAGAATTCAGCAGATTCAGCAATTTCTCAAAACAATATTTATTGGTAAGAATGATAGTAATCAGGATTATAAAGGCCCAAAACACTCAGTTTATTAGTTTTCTCCCTATTGAATCCTCTCTTAGTGAGTTGACTGCTTTAACCTGTTTTATGTAGGCTATACTACTGTCACTTTGTAATGTTAATGGTGTATTCAGTATGAACATGAAGCTATACATTTTGCCTACAGGAAATTGATAAAAGGAAACTACAAGATGATCATGATACTATCAGAGCATCGGAAGATGCACCAGGTGCAGTATCAGTATCATTAGTCCAACAACTGCCAGGTACCTCTACCTCTACTGATGATACTTCATCAATGGGTAAGAACATAGTAGAAGTGGTAATCACAGTTGCAAATAACTCCTATCGTTCGTCATCAGGTGTTGCCCTGCAAAGAGTTACAGAGTCAGAAGACAGTCATTCTCTGCCAGTAACAGGTATAGATACATCTTATGATATTGGTATAAGGGCGGTATCTTTACAGTGTCTGACTATGTTATATGCATGTCACAAGTCATCACTCTGAAGAAGGGACACTTTGAGAATTATTTTTGGTCCAGATATGCTGCATACTTCTTGTAACAATTTTCATGGGCAGATTTGCACAGAACTGCACTTGTCTTAATATTTGGCACTGCCATTCATCCAACATTCTAATTTTATACATACACAGCTTGAATGTTGCCTGCTTATGATGATAGTCTGTCTTCTTTTACACAGAGAAAGCAGGATTGACCCCATCCATAAGAGACCTTGCAAACCAAGTTATCCCCAAAGTATGCCCACTGTGGAAAGATATTGGAATTCAACTGAAACTTGATATTTCTATCTTGAATGAAATAAGAGCCAATTGTCAGGGAGATGTTAGAGAGTGCTGCACCATAATGTTTGATAAGTGGCTCAAACAGGATACTGAAGCCCCGTGGTCTACAGTGTTGAGTGCTTGCAGAAGAGTGAAAGACAGTTTGTCATCAGGTCCAGATGAACACCATACCAAGGATCATATTGAGGCCCTAGACCAATTAGTCACCTGTTTGCCTGCTTTCTTTGATTCTCTCTAAAATCAATGCATTTTGGTCTCATTCACATATTACTTCTATTACAAAGAGAATAAGTGAGTTTTCTACCAAGTTTTATTCCTGCAGGGATTTTTTTGACATTAAAGCGGAAAGAAGTGTGCCACTGTACTGCACTCGTACTCTGCTTGCACATTGCATATGCATGTGTGCACATCCTCAGCCCCTTGTAACCCTTGCCCTAGCTACGTAACTAGGCTCTACATATGCAAGCACAGAGAATCCAGCGTGATGGTGATGTTAGCAATGATGTTTTATGTATTGCACCTAAAATATTAAGTGTGCTATATATACACAACAGGGGAAACATTAACACAAGGAAGTTGCTCTAACAATTATATATACTCACATACATCTATTGATAAGAGGGAATCACCAGCAAGAGGTGCTGAGGTGGTGTCTCTCCCTACACACAATACATACACAATCAAGCCACATGAGTTACAGAATATAGTGGCCACTGTAACAATGGTGTGGTTACATGGTAGACAGCTCCTGGTCTTCTGCATCATCAAATCCTACTACTGTAGTCTTCACACTAGCTCCCCAACGTAGACTCTCGAAATATGTGAGTCGTCTGCTATATCGCCTACTACCTTCTTCTCCCTCCTCCCCAGATCTGATTTTCATCCATGCATCTTGTATCTTTTGGATTGGCTTCCATTTCCTGCACATGAAGAAGATGTACGTAACTGACATCTAACTCCCTTGGCTATTAGCACATGAAAGTATTGGAGTACGTACATTATACTCCTCAACATAGGCAGCAAATGTCCGCCCTGTGGTACACACATATGCTCTCTTACACTAGCTTCCATCCTGTGTAGACACCTGATGTGACCACAGCCACAGCCAGTGGGAGGTAAAAGAGAGGTGCAAGTACAACCTTGTGCTTAGTCATTGGGTTGCGGCCAAGATCCACAAGGGAGTGGGTGTTCCCCAGACATAGGAGGATGACCAACATGCACATTGAGAAACCTTCAGTTGCATTGGCCTTCCAATCCTTGTATGGCTGTATGAACCAGCTCAGTGTCATCAATACACCAGCCTCCAATAGAGGGAGTGTCTGTAAGTAAGAAATATCTGCAGTCACATGTCCACCTCACAGTCCATGCAGTGGCAATCTCTCAGGCTGGGATCAGAACACTATTTTACATATTTTATGTTATTCCCTCTGAATTAGAGACTCCACTCTATAGTAACGGATTGAGGAACTTCGGCAGATGTGCACTACATGCAGTCCATATACACTGGTGGACAATGTGTAAGTGAGTGCTGTTGTCACTTACCACAAATCCAGGGCAATAAATGACTGACATGATGAAAATAAACCGTCTGGCTAGTTCAAATGGCAGCCACCAGCGAGTGTGGGGGTGGTAGGGAGATGTGAGAGATAGGGACAGCTTCTCCAGTGAGCGATGGTCCAGCATACGTAACTATAGAGACAATCAGTCATAATATAATACTGTTCAAGAAACTATGGACATGGCTAGATATGACCTCCACCTCTGACCTTTGTACTGAATTCCTTGTGGTATGCAATTATGATGAGGACCGGTATGAGGAGAGATAAAAGAAGGAGAGTGAAAAGAGACAGCAGTGCAAGCCCCAAGTGTGCTCCTAAGAAGCATGTCCTACTCCCATCAAAAAACCACACCTATAAAGAGAGGACAAGAGTGGAAAGAGACAGTATATAGTAGGTCATCACCGGTCTAAGGAATTTCTGAGTCTTGTGCAGGCATCAACATTGCTGGCATCAACATTGCTGGCATCAACATTGCTGACAGCAACATATTACAGAAACTCTTCCACAGACGTCTAATGTTGACCAAATATTTGGCTAGACATTAGACAGAGTGCCATATATTCAACTTGTGACAATGTCTAGCTAGATTAAACCTTAATGTCTGTAGGTGCCTTAGCCTGATTCCTGGCTCTTCTAGAAGTAAGCACTAAATTCTAGTGGGGGTAGGGCTCTAGTACTCACAAGGTTACTGGCATGAGATGATGGTAGCTATAACTCACAGTGATGGTATGTGTGCTGTTGGTAGTAGTTCTGTGAAAGGTTGGGCAGAAGAGCAGGGAGGCTGCTGTCTCTGTCGTCATTCCATACATCAATAGTAACAGTGTCCACATTCCATTCCACGACCTGGAGTGGAACCTGGCCCACAAACACAAGACTAATGAGTTTGAATGCATGTAAAAGATGGCTTTACTTGACAGGAGTGACTATGGCAACCACAAGCACGGCCAAAAAGGGGGAGATGTACCGCAGACCATATGCCTCCAGGGCAGTCAGTCTGGAATGGAGACTAAAGTCACAGGGCACATAGAGAGAGAGAAAGCTGTTGATACATGTCATCTGTACAGAGAGATAGAGGGAGGGTAAGAGGGAGAGGGAGATGAGTGGGAAAAGGGACAGGGAAAGGGAGAGAGGGAGAGGGACAGTGGGTGCCCACTGGGAGTTTAGATGGAGTCACTTACCACAGCAGTGTACAGTCCAAATGGTTGACTAAAGGATGCTACAGCCAATGATGATATCTGGATTATGTAATAGAGACATGGAATTGTTAGGGCCATATTGTGGGAGGTGGTATAATCTAACCTGTATGTAGAATAGGAAGCCAAGGAAGAAATATGGTATAGTCACACCTACTTTTACAATAATCACCACAGCAACTACTATAAAGAGCACTATAAGCAAACACACATGTAAACATAGTTAAATTAATCTTCATTCCGTATCATACTAACCTAGCATTGGAATGAGCCAATAGTACATATTTGCCTTTGCAGTGAACTTTCTGCATTCCATGCTCAGCATACCAACACCATATGGCTCTATACATTCCCCACACAGTGTACCTATCAGTGAGAAATAAAGTCAGCTATATATACACATGTAGCATGTAGCCATGTTCCTTGGTTCCCTTCTTATGTAAAATTATTCTGATAAGCCAGAATGAAAAGTGGAAAGCTAATCATGCAGCACAGAAAGAAGGTAATTGAATATGTGAGGTTGAGGCTAACCGTTCCTCTTGGGAGCGCAGCTCTTTGAGGGGTCACTATAGATTAGAGCACAACCCTCAGTAGTGTTGTCATTTGGGGAACCAGAACAGTTACAATATTGTGGGGGGCAGGGGTGAGCCACTAGTTTACGAGACCAGGCAGGTGGAGCCCCCCACAGCCCATCCTGGATAAATAATGAGGGAAATATACAGGAGCCACTGGAAGAGACACATGCAGTCTCATGTCTATAAATGATATCTGCTCACATTCAGCAGGACAAACTTCATCTCGGGGTCACAGGCAAGCACATCTCTGTTGTTAATCTGACATACACAATCTTGCTTCTTCTCATCCAAATGCAAACCAGGGGGACAGGTGAGGGGGCGGAGCAAGAATGATATGCATACCTTCAGAGATAACAAACTATGACTTCAGAACACATATACATCCATACTATACTTACATTCATGGGAGAAAAAGCAGCACATATATTTACTATAGTTGGACGATTGTGAATAATAGCTGAACCATTAAAGGCATATTTTACTGTGATATCACCACTGTCTGCAGTTGTCTGCACAATGGATGGTGTGAATATGAAGTCCATATGTTCACTGGAGGAAGGCTGCATGGAGAGAGGATGTAACTGTGTACTACACAATATGTGGACATACACTCAGACCCCACACACTGCACTTTACAACACACAAATCACACAAGGTGATCACTTAGTGAGAAAAATGAGCTGCCTTAGACTCTATGGAATTTAGCATGATGCTCTGTGTTCTAGCCTTACCAAAGAAGCTACCAAAGCAGCTTGGCTGACTGGGCTGAAAAATATGCGCACATACAATCTATGGTAGGGAGTCCAAACCTTATTTTGGGAGACACGCAGGTAGGCTGACGTGGGGTTGTTAAATTGGTCGAGAGCTTCCACATTGAGTGTTATTGATTGACCAGGGTAGGCACACTACACAGAGATACGGAAATAGTACCACTAGTCAAGGTATAATATTAATAGGCATTGTCACAAGCAGAATATCTTCATGCTGTTCTTTCTTTCTTTTGTTTTCCACTAACTCACCACGTCCTTGCTTCCATCAGAGCACTGAGTGGTAGATGTACTGTGGCCTACTACCAATAACTGCAGTTGAGTCTGCACATACCTTTCTGGAGATGTCATAAAAGTATTATTTTCTGTTATGATGAAGTTCGGGGCACTAAAAAATATAACAACATCAGTGACAATCAACATCTGTGATCAGTATAACATCAGTGACTAGTAGAAAAACAACAATATCCTTACCTGCTGTCCATAAAGCTCCATCTTCTTGTGATATTCAGGTCAAAGTAATTTTCAGAAAAATTAAACCAGCTACATGCATCTAGGTTAGTAATGTAGAGATTAGGGCCAATAGCTGCTTTATTGTCATCAAAGTAGAGAGTAACCTATGATAAAGGTATACCGACAGTGAGATGGTAAAACTATGTACCTTCTCCCACAGCACTATCATTTCCTGGGCTAATTAGTAGCAATGTGGCTAGATGCCATTAGGAATTGTTTACATTTTCTGCTTCCCATTCAATGGGAGGTTTGGTATTGTCGTAAAACTGCAGGAAACACTGAGGATTGTAGAGTGTATGGGCAAAACCACTTGAGATCCGAGGGGTTTGAACAACAATGGCTGCTCCTTCCCTGCAACAGGAGAAAATGATGACATATATGCAAGTCAAAATGATCACATTCTTCTTGGGTATAGCCCTTTAACACATGCCTTCCAATATTTCCAGTGAACTTGACGCTGACTCCTGGATTGAGCAGTAGCTGAGAAAATGAAGACACATATACTGCTCCAGAGAGTCCTTCATGATGATTCCGATTGTTGAGGAACTCAACAACACCTTCAAAGGAAGCAAGACTGCCTCGTAACTAAGAGAAGAATAAGGCAGCATTAGGTCAGTGTAAAGGTAGTTTCTTCCACATAAAAAAAATACTAACCCTCAGAGCAGGTCCAGTGTTGTTGAAAAAATGATTAGTACCACAGAAATTGACGTGATTAAAACTAAAGAATGCTACACCTCTCTTCCCAGTATTGTTGCTGAATGTACTGCAGTAGAATGAGAACCCAACTTGTATACCTACTACATATAATGTATATGTTCAAAGTATATATTACCAGGAGGTGATGTCAATTAGTCTAGTATTGTTGACGGGCTCAATCAGGAATCCTGTGAAGAGAATTGAAATAAGCAACACAGAATATTAATGTACTCAAGTTGGACAGCAATCCCAGAGCATAATGAGGAGGGCATCTATATATCTCACCTGTTAGAAAGGTCTGGATGTGGAGGGCAGCTCCTGTATTGGCATAGTTTCCAATAAAAAAGCAGTTAATGATCTTTACAGAATTGAGGTTTCCTTGCTGATTGATCTGAGGTAGTTTCATTCCTCCTCCCTGAAAGCCAATATTGCCTGGAAAGACACACACACACACACACACACACACACACACACACACACACACACACACACACACACACACACACACACACACACACACACACACACACACACACACACACACACACACACACACACACACACACACACACACACACACACACACACACATTAATACAATCTAGCCAAGTTTTAGGTCATGGCCATACTTAAGCTCATGGTACCTTACCTTCAAAATGGCAGCTCTCCAAAATGAGGTGGTTTGGTCGTTTCGTGCTGTCGGGAGTATCAAATGTTATCTCCACTCCTGCACCATGTAAGGCCCTATTGTCAATGAAGTGTGTATCAGTGATGGTGATGTTGGTGACTGCAGAGTCACGGCCATTGAGGTTCATGTAGATCCCTCCACCGCTGTCCTCAGCAATGTTATCTTGGAACATACACCCAGTAATATGGACTGCAGACTGAAGAATGATGGTAATGGCACAAAAAAATAGTAGTTAAAATGAAGAGTTGAAGAATGTCTGTTCTACAGTTCCTCTAGTTATTTGGAGTTGTTATAACTTACTTGCAGGCCATTAGCAGAGAAATAGCACGCAATTCCTCCTCCTCTTTTCACATACGTCTTCTGTGCTAGGACAGAATTTGCACTAGTGCAATTAGACTCCCCTGTAGTGTTGATATATTTGGCTGAATTGTTACTGAATGTACAGTTCATGATGTGAATTAGTGGAGTGTTGTCTGGAGAGTATCTATAATAGCCAATACTGACAGCCCCTGCATTGCCACTGCTTTGGATTTTTCCCTGTCCTTCACAGATATTGTCAGTGAAGATAGAATGCATGATAGTGACGGACTCAGTGTTAAAGATTTCAAGTGCTGTTTGCGTGAAACCACTGAGAGAGAAGAAGGAGAGTGTGCGGTGGTAGACTATACAGAGCTATGTAAGAGATATATACCTGAAGTGGCAGTCAGTTATGGTGACATTAGCTGCGTTGTTGAACAGCAGAGGCCTCTTACAGTCAGCAAAATGCACTCTCTCAATGTGAACACTACTATTCCCACCAAACTTTAGAGGAAACTCTTCATACATATCTGCATCAAATGTTGCATTTGGTGAACACATCACAGTTGTGTCATTATCTTCACCGCCTAAGATGTGAATATTACAGTCTATTTGTGTGTCAGTGTAGTTCAGGAGGTGCTCCCCAGAAGTGAGTGTGATACACACTAGGTCAGTCTCATTGAGGTTGTCTGCAGTGGCCACAATGTCCAGTGCACTCCCTAGCTGAGTGCAGTTGACGGTATCGGAGGAAGTATTAGCAAGCTTAGATCTACTGCAGTTGGTAGGTGAGTTCTGGTCAACGATCATGATCCGCAACGAGCAGGCACTGGGCTGGATGGACGTCTGCGTCAGGCATGGCGCGGGGCAGACTAGTAGGCAACTGACCAGTACACACAGTCGGTACGCCATGTTCTCTTGGCCCGTGGTAAGGTAGATAGAGCTAGAATCTAGGGGAAATATATATTATATAACGCATTTGAATCCAAGAACTCTGACTAAAGAGGGCGACTTACTTTAGAACGCCGAGAGGGGTACTGACATCTAGTCCTGTAGCTCTCTAAAAACGCCCGGAAAACCTGCCATGAATACAGGCCAGTAGGTCTATTCATGGACGTGGAATATGGCTTAGGCCTTCCAAAGGGGGTGGGGCTGCAGATGCGTCATGTTCAGGACCTACGTGCGAAACTCCTCTTCTCTAAATATGAGCCCGAGCTCGCTTGCTGTGTCTCTGCTTCTTTCCTGCCTTCTCCTGATCCGTCAAGCTGAAACGACTCAGATCACTGTGCGGTATGTGGATGCCGAGAATGGCATGGAAGGGCCAGAATGTACCACCAACAGAAGTGTAGCATGCAAAACACTGTACGATGCCTTAAGCAGGAAACACATCAATAATTTTGAACTTTGAACTGAGACTGAAACCGGGTGTGTATATATACAGTAACTCAACTGATAAGCCAATTGAGTTGAGGGGGGCTGAGAATTTTACAATACAAAGGGACCCAGATGATGAAGGAGAGGTTATATTTAGCTGTCGTGGACCGTGCTGAAGTTCACATAGAGAACTATACGTTTATCAACTGTTCAGCTGATGACTCACTACAAGTCCTACCATTGTCCGTATCAATCGAACTATATTTAATAAAAGCTGCTCTCAAACTGGAGGAAGTGCTGTAGGACTTGTGTCCAATGCTAGAATTGATCAGTTCTCATTTGTAGCCGTAATAGAGGACAGGTAGGCAAAATTATAGCATAATGCATACTTACACTACACTTGCAGGAACATGTAAATCTACTACTAGATTGTCTGTGGGAGTGGTTGATGAATACTAGAAACTTAGAATTCACGTGTGACTATTGGCAGACTTTGTACAGTCAGCATTGTAGTAAAGTAATTCATTACATATTTCATAAGCCTTCAACAAATACTCTGTATAATGTACAATAGGTATTCATAAGTTAAGAAATGTGCATTGGAAATCACCAAGTCACATATGCCCATTTTATAGTGTCTTCACTAGAAATCGTGCTGAGACACAGGGAGCACTATTGATGTTCAGGTTCCAAGTGGAACTAGTTGGCAATGTGACGTTCTCTGACATATGATATCTCAGTATGCAATTTCACTGCTGATATGTGTCCAGATGATAATCTCACTCAATACAGTCATTCAATCTTTGTGGATTCACCACCATTCCTGTTTAAGTGAATGCATTAGTGCATGGAGAGAAGGAAGAAGGTGGGAAAGAGACAAGCTAAAGAAGGGAGGGGGAGAGGAGGGGAGGAAGGGAGAGATAGTAGGGGGAGAGAGATAGAAAGTGAATATATTGTTATGGTTTAGGTATATGTCATATTCCCTTCAGGAATAACTATGTAATTGGAGGAAATGAAACTTACCATGATATAGCAACTGAAGCACATCAACTTAACATGCAAAATGGTGAGGACTTCATGTATACATCTCATATTTTTATAAATGTTTCATGACAACTGTACACATGCACACAGCCTGGCTACTATGCAGGATTCAAAAATCACTATAATAACAATGGTAGTTTCTTCACGGTCAACCACATGCCAGAGTCCTTCAGTACTGTAACCAGGAGGGGAACAGGTCAGGCTGTCTCTACAAGTATGACAATGCTGATACCCAGTGCAAGAACACCAGGAAAGGTGTGTCAAAAGATGCTGCAAGGAAGGAGGCAGTCTGTGTTTGTGCATATCTGTGTTTCCTAGTCTTGGGACAAAAGAAATTGACATGACTAATGAATGTCCTTGTTTCTTTGTATACTCCACACCTTCTGCAGAGTTCATGTGTGGCACGTGTCGAGATGATAGGAGTGTTGACCTCACTCTAAGATCATGTATTAAATGCAAATATGAGCGTGATGTACCAGTGGTTCTAGTCTTGTGTAAGGGATAGACCATAGCAATCCCTATATACACAGTACCTGCGTACTGTGTGATATATACAGAAAAATCGGCCCGTTGACATGACTAGGTGGGCTCGCTACACTCGCCAATTATATGTCAGTGCACACGCAAAATTAGAACTCATGTATAACATTACGGTACGTACAGTGCCTGTACATCATTATGTATACAAGTGTAAAAACATTTTCACTAAAATGTTGAAGGATGTAGGGATTGAAGTGCCAAAAAAGTATAGAAACAAGGTTAAGTGCAGCATGCATGCAGACAAAGGCAGGGGATGATAGCATGCAACTATCATAACATGCGTAACCCCTTTTAGTATTTACAGATGTAGGAGTATGGGGTTCCATGATCCCTAAATATTTCCAAGGAAATATTCATACTTCTGTATTATTCCAAGTCTCTGGCCCTCCTTCCCTCCCAGTCCACGGGCAGACCTTAGAAAAGATGAAGTGGCTATCCATGTCACTGCTCTACTTCGTAACTATGCAGTCGTCCACCCCGGTCGAGAAGGTTTGATGAGGTTCAATGTGCTTGATGTGCACTTATGATGTGCACTTATGATGTAATCTTTGCATTCAAGGGGAGCGTCACGCATTGGCAGTTGCTGGGTATTTTAATTTTAGCGAATTGCGCAATTTCAGTAACTCGATAGGGCTAGGCAATTTCAGTTACTGTATGTTAGACATGCACAAAGGCACTTCAACACAACATGATGCACCCAAGATGAAAAATGAATAAAGCTGGCTATTATAACCGGAACTAGATATTACAATTCGTATATACACATACACCAAAAAAGGGATCAAATAACAAAAGTGTATATTTTGTTTAAAATGTCAGCAGCATGTGATTGTTGAGCAATAAAACCATACCAGTAGGCTGGTAGGGTCATCCCAGATCTTGATCTCGGTTGACATAGTTCAGAGATAAAATCCTCAGTTGTCGGTAGACATATTTCTTTTGGTGATGCATAAACGAACATCACATTTTTGGATTCAACTTCAACACCTGGAAGAGTACGATAATATTCTCCTATGGACTTGACATCATCATCTTTACATACCTCATTTTCAACAGACACTACTTTTGCATGGATGTCCAATGCCTTCCTCTTATGATTAGCGTAGCTGCTTAAAGACACTTGAATCAGTAGAAGATAGTTTTCTCCACTTTCTGTTTCAGCTGTCAAGCATACGGCATCTATGGCCCGATGGCCTGGACGTAAATAATGCAGGCATGACGGTGACAAACTGCTCAGAGCATCCTGCATTTGACAATATGCTGGATTAATACAAAAACTAAAAGTTCTTGGATTAATCTCTTCTTCATTTATTGCTGAAACAGTCAGGGTACGAAGCCCTGTGTGTGTGAGAAATTCATGCTCAAAAATAAGTCCTTGCACTGATGGACATCTTTTAATCATATCATCATTGCTTGAGGTTTTAAACAGCTGAGAACACTGCTTCACAAAAGTTTCATAGAAGTCTGGAAAAACAATGCGCAATGTAAAATAGCCACCATCCTTGTCTTCTTTGCATGTTAAATATTCACGTGCCACATAGGACAGGGAATAATTATCTTCTTCTGACTTTGGAATATGACGTTCTTCAATAGCATATGTTAGCCAGGTAAATGAATTCTCAATAAACTGTAGATATAACTTACGAGGCATCGAAGTTAGTAGATCATCAACAATCTTCAGCAACTGATCTTGTACAAGTCTATAGCCTTTATCATAACCATCGGTACGTGCACACTTATAGAAACGAAGTAGGAGAGGATTTCCATTTGTAGCCTTGGATAAATAATTTTGCCAAGTATCCTCTTCCTTACCTTGTTTGGCAGCACATAAAAGGCATATGAACTTAATGGCTTCCCGTTCTGTAAAATTTTGTGACTCAACACCTTTCAAATGACCTTTCAAATATAGAGCAATATCAGATACGTGAGAGTCACCCAGCTGCCGGCCTGCACCACTGCTGGCTGCAGTGACTACATACCAACCATAGGATGAGGCCAATTTTAAAAATTTAATGCTGCCTTCAGGTCACCAGGTGTATATTGTCGCAGTTTTCCCAGTTCAACTAGGAGAAAAAGCTTTGGGCTAGATTCTGATCTGTCATAGCTGTGTAGAATTGTGCGAAGAATTTCGTAGGTATCTGATGAATCACTTTCGATACTGATACCTGAGAAGAAGAAATGTGAATGTTGAAACAGGTTGCAATATAAATAAAATAAGCACTAAAGTGCTAAACCCTCGGTGTGTATTTTTAATGCACACTCAGTGTCTTTGAGAAAGCGCAAGCACTGTGAATTCTAATTATGTGTAAATGCTGTGCATATGGAAGGTTTGTAGCAAGACGGAGACAAATGAGCTCGCTGCCTTACATTGACTCGTATTGCAGGTACCGTTTAGCCATCTATTGTTAGCCTTTTCAGGAGCTGTACAAGACTCTGCCATCGCAAAATGCCACTGCATTAGCGCTGTAGGATATCACATTAAGCCAAATAACACTTCATTCCATCTGGCTAGCAGCTTTGCCCCCATCTGGTATCTTAAATTCAAAACCTTAAGTACATGTACATGGACCTTTGGGAGCTGCAGCCAGACAACATGGCCCTAGCAGAGAAGCTGGATATGCTCCCAGCACACGCCAACCAGTTCTCGAACCAGGACCAATGAGAGATTACCAAAATTGTAACTTGGGTGTCCTGCTTTGCAACCTGCATGTGGCAATTGTGGCTCAGATACACCCAGAGCGTACACATGACATGCTGGCCTACGTGCACCTGATGGTGAGGGAAGGCCTGAAACATGGAGGAACCGGCTGGCTGAAGTACAATCACATATTACGCAAGAACAATCTGGGCCCTTCAGCATCATGGACATGCTAGATCCATCTTTCTCTTCACTGCCCTCCTGACCAACACACTCAATCAGTTGACCACTGCAAGTGAACTTGTGGCAACTGCAAACATAAATATTGTCCATAACATCAATTGATTGCGCATGTATCTGCATCTCGTGGAACAAAGGCCAGTGTACATTTCAGGGCCTGTTCAGATGCACACATCTGTCCCACCTGTGACAGTAGGTCCCACAAAGCGCATTATCAATGCCAGCTGCTACCCTGCATACAATACTTGAACGGACGTTTTTATAGCTACATGTACTACACAGTGTCAGATATTAGGAATATCAGTACACAGCTAGCAGCCTCCCCACCCCCAACTCCCCCCTCTGCGTAGGTCCCCACAACTGCCACCTCTGTAACGTTCAGGGAAACAAATGATCTACACAGAGGACCTTCATGTGCTGGATAGCTGCCGTGCCCTAGCAGGCAGCAGGCCTCCACCCCCAGCTATATCATCCATCATTATACCCCTTTGCGAGCAGAGACATGGGCACTATACCTTCAGACACACCCTGAACAGGCCTTTGGCCTTTGCCAAATGCTTAGCAACTAGCACATAGCAACTAGGTGCCAAGTGAACTGGCATGTGTTAACGATTTGACATATAGCTACTAGCGCTTAGTACTACATATTAAACAAAAAACAGATGTATTGATGATTCTTGTGCTACTCCCACGGTCAGAAGTGTGTTGCTCTCTGCCAAGCCACTACTCTACGTACATAACGTCTGCTAGAGAAGTGGCACACCAAGCCAAAGTGCTGGTGACCGGTAGTACGTTGCTAGCAGGTTTCAACAGCCGATAGTACGTTGTTAGCAGGTTCGCTCATGGTTTTCTAGTATTTGTAGTTACCAAAGTGTACGCAGCCGCTTGTAGCTTGCCGCGTTAGTATTACCAAACCACGCCCTACTAATCATACATCTCTGAGGCCCACAGCAATACTTGGTCAGATGTTTTATAGATATGGTGAGGAGGTGCTTGTGAGAATTAGGAATTACAAAAATGATAAGAGACAAAAATATAGGAAATTTGAAGTGTAATATAGGGATTGCATAAAAATGAACAGAGACGAGATTGGGACACAGACATGCTATATAGATCAATGTACTAACAAATGTATGTTGATGTACATAGCATGTCTGTGTCCCAATCTTGTCTCTGTTCATTTTTATGCAATCCCTATATTACACTTCATATTTCCTAAATTATTTATTTACTTGTTATACACATACGTGGAAGGTCTCGTAATAAATAACTTGGGCCCCAATGAGTTAATTAAAATTAACCAATCAGATTGCATAAAGCAACAAATGCCACGTACAGATATACATGTACACAAATTTTACAGCAGTACAACTGGGTAGGCTCATTTCCTCATGCCCAATTAACTACTTTTATCAACATACATTAGTCTTAGTCAAAATTGTCACACATTTCTTTTGTGTATATGCCACTGATGAGGAATGGAACTGCAGTTAGCAGTTTAAACACCTAAACTATGTACAGTACATAAGTTTTCAATAATGTTCTGTTCCATTCCGTTCTGTTTACTAAAAAGCGATGCGCTGAAGGAAAAGGTGTTCATTGCTGGTCTGAAACACATTCGTTGCCAGTTGGAACACGTTCATATCTGGTTTGAAACGTGTTTGTTGACAGTTGGAAATGCATTTGTCGCTACTTTGAAACACGTTCATTGCCAGTTGGAAACGCGTTCATTGCTACTTTAAAATGCGCTCACCACTACTTCGAAACACATTCGATCGCTACACTGAAAATATAATCTAGTAGTATGCTTAGACAGTCTTGAACACGTTCATGCCACGAACAAAAACGTGTTCACGCCAACAAAGAAACACGTTCATGCCATGAGCAGAGAAACTCGTTCACGCCATGAAAGGAACACGTTCACGCCATGAATGAAATGCATTCACGCCAAAAAAGAAACGCGTTCACACCATGAACGAAACGCGTTCATATTAAGGCATGTTTGCGTTCAAAACGCAAACACATTATACCTTGTATCTGAGCGGTACTGTATGTGGCATCATTGGTCTTTCAACAGATGAAATGAATGTTAGCGAAATGAAACGGAAGAACATTATTGGAAACATTTTTTGACGTTTACTATATCTATATGTGGCATTATTCAATCAACACACATTGTTACCTCTATCTCTACAGAATGATTTTAAGTAGGTCGAATACAATGATGAGGAGTTTGGTGACATCAGCAACACCACACAAGTGCTTGACTTTTGCCAGTCCCCATTGGCCCATGAATCCATATTCCATTCTCTTCAAGACCAACTGCAGTACCCCCTACAAGTGTACAAAAATTAAACCGTACCAAAATTTAACAGCTAAAGTCTATTCACGTTCACCTAAGTTGGTGGAGTACATGCAAAAAATGTCAACAGTGTAGGGTAGTGTTAGGGTATCATTACGTAATAGGGTAGGGTAGTTGTAGCAGGGTAAGGTAGTAGGGTAATGGGTATCACTAGAAGTGGAAAAATGTGAAGAATGCAATGCTAGTTCCTATTTTGAAATTGGGTGAATAATGGCCAAAATCTGTAAAGTCAAGTAGATTTCTAGTCATTTGAGTGTATGTCAGTGTATAATGGGGTATACATGTACATGTAGCTGCATGTGTCTCAATGACGCACCAATTACTCTTGTAATGATGTCCCACAATTGAATCAGGAGTGATGATACAACTATTTGACTGCTCCTGCCTCCAATCCTTTCAAATTCTGCACATATGTAATCCCATTCCACTTGATTTCCAATCTCAATTTCCTCCACATCAACCATTTGTGAAACTGTATGGAGTGAGTACAAACACAACATTACACAACACCCACTCTTGCAGGAAAGGGGAAAGTAGTCACTAGTATACATGTACGTATACACGATGCTTAACAACGTCCGGTTGATCAACTGGCCAGCTGGATGTTCAACCGGGATAGGCTTACGCCAGATAGGCTTACGGTACACACAAATGCAAATCAACATGGCAGTTTTATTTTGCTAAGCGTTACCATAAGAAAACAGTAGTCAAAATCACAGAGTAAATCAGTTGGGTTGGCAGGATGGGTGAAGCAAGGTGACGCACGGGACAGGAAAATTCCAAGACAATTTTGCGTGCGCGTAACTGTTTATTTCCGCCCGTGTAAGCGCAATGTCGTACGTGAGCTACCCTACTCATGGAATACTCAAAATTGTGGGCGATACATTGAATCTGGGCGATAAAGTTCTGGGCGAATTTATCGCCCAGATTCAATGTATCGCCCTGAATTTGCTGTTTTGAAACAAATAGTATTCCATAGAGGGGTACTGACATCTAGTCCTGTAGCTCTCTAAAACGCCCGGAAAACCTGCCATGAATACAGGCCAGTAGGCCTATTCATGGACGTGGAATTTGGCGTAGGCCTTCCAAAGGGGGTGGGGCTGCAGATGTGTCATGTTCAGGACCTACGTGCGAAACTCCTGTTCTCTAAATATGAGCCCGAGCTCGCTTGCTGTGTCCCTGCTTCTTTCCTGCCTACTCCTGATCCGTCAAGCTAAAACGACTCAGATCACTGTGCGCTATGTGGATGCCGAGAATGGCATGGAAGGGCCAGAATGTACCACCAACAGAAGTGTAGCATGCAAAACACTGTACGATGCCTTAAGCAGGAAAAACATCAATAATTTTGAACTGAGAGTGAGACCAGGTGTGTATATATACAGTAACTCAACTGATAAGCCAATTGAGTTGAGGGGGGCTGAGAATTTTACAATACAAAGGGACCCAGATGATGAAGGAGAGGTTATATTTAGCTGTCGTGGACCCACACAATTTGGTACGTTTGGAAATCTTGCAATTCTTTATGGTACAAATGTGACTCTAATGGGGATCACTGTGGAGAACTGTGGGCCCAATTCCTCTGGAATATATGTGGAGAAAGTTCAGGGACTCTTGGTAACCAACTGTACATTTAGGTAAGAGCAAATAAAACACATTTATTGCTTTGAAATGAGTACATTATATATTGCAGGGACAATAAAGGAGGAGGAATGCTGATCAATAATGCTATGTCTGTTAAAGTAGAACACTGTAAGTTTATGAACAACAATGGAAAATGTCCATCTTTGGAGGACAGAAACACTTTAAATTATACAACACAAAACTCTGGAGGTATCGGTTTGCTGTATGATAGCTCTTCAAGTGCTGAAGTTCACATAGAGAACTGTACGTTTATCAACTGTTCAGCTGATGACTCACTAATTGAAAGTAACCAACAAAATTGTTCTGATAACGACTCACTAATTGAAAGTGACCAACAAAACTGCTCTGCTGACGAGTCACTATCTGAAAGCGACCATCTACCTTACACCTATGTAACATTTGGCCACGGTGGAGCTTTGTTCATATTCCTTAACAATGCAAGTGACATTAACGTATCAGTGAGTGACTCTATGTTCATAAACTGTACAGCTCACCACAGTGGGGGAGCAATCACTGTTTCTATGAGAAGCAGTTCAAGATACAACACTATGGTCATTCACAGCACATCATTTACTAGCTGTCATGCAGAAAAAACTGGTGGAGGAGTTTCAGTACAGGTAATAAAAGAAAAGTTCTACTGTATAATTTCAGTTGTTATGAATGTATAGATCGTGCTACTCTGCCTTTGCATGATTATGGGTGCATGGTCAATGGCAGACTGCCAGTAATACTGTTGGCAGAGTGATTTTTTATTCTGACTCCTTCAGTTGCTGGAGGGTGTTGAGGAAATGAACTCGGTAGTGGTAGAGGACAGTAACTTCACCTCCTGTTCAGCGGTGGATGGAGGTGGGGCACTAAGTCTTATCATGGAAGGAGGCTTCCTGTCGTCATTATTTGCAAGTCCTACCATTGTCCGTATCAATCGAACTATATTTAATGAAAGCTACTCTCAAACTGGAGGAAGTGCTGTAGGACTTGTGTCCAATGCTAGAATTGATCAGTTCTCATTTGTAGCCGTAATAGAGGACAGGTAGGCAAAATTATAGCATAATGCATACTTACACTACACTTACAGGAACATGTAAATCTACTACTAGATTGTCTGTGGGAGTGGTTGATGAATACTAGAAACTTAGAATTCACATGTGACTATTGGCAGATTTTGTACAGTCAGCATTGTAGTAAAGTAATTCATTACATATTTCATAAGCCTTCAACAAATTCTCTGTATAATGTACAATAGCTATTCATAAGTTAAAAATGTGCATTGGAAATCACCAAACACATATGCCCATTTTATAGTGTCTTCACTAGAAATCGTGCTAAGACGCAGGGAGCACTGTTGATGTTCAGATTCCAAGTGGAACTAGTTGGCAATGTGACATTCTCCGACAATAATGGTGGAGCTGTGGTCTTGTTTCAGACAAGGATGAACATCACTGGAAATGTGGTGTTTGAGGGAAACAGTGCCACAATGGGAGGAGCTGTTACACTGCAAGATGAGAGCTTTGTATGCATATTTTCATTTACATGTGTATAAGAACTGTAACCACCATCACCTCTGCAATGCAGCTGAATTTATACAGTGGTGCAGAGGTGCTCTTCCTTAATAACAGAGCAGACTCATTGGGTGGAGCTCTACTAGTTAAAAATCCCAGTATAGGTCAGGATGTAGAGTCAATCTTCAACACAAACTGTTTTTTCCAGTACAATGAGATGGACCGTTCTAATGAGATCCTCACACCAGACAAATGGGTGAGAGAGTTGCGTTCAGTTTCTAAAACAGCTATTGATGTATATTTATCCAACATGCAGCATGCAAATGTTTCATTTGTGAACAACATTGCTCTATCTGCTGGTGCTGCAATCTATGCATATGATATCTCAGTATGCAATTTCACTGCTGATATGTGTCCAGATGACAATCTCACTCAATACAGTTGTTCAATCTTTGTGGAATCACCACCATTCCTGTTTAAGTGAGTGCACTAGTGCATGGGGGGAAGGAAGAAGGTGGGAAAGAGACAAGTTAAAGAAGGGAGGGGGAGAGGAGTGGGAGAAAGGGAGAGATAGTAGGGGGAGAGAGATAGAAAGTGAATATATTGTTATGGTTAGGTATATGTCATATTCCCTTCAGGAATAACTATGTAATTGGAGGAAATGAAACTTACCATGATATAGCAACTGAAGCACATCAACTTAACATCTCTAATAGTGTAAGATGAATATGCTAACTAAGTGCATATGCATGTGCAATTATAAACTGTTAGCTATATGCTTGTTTACAGAGGGAGAAGATTTCTCCAGGTGATATGTGGAAAATTAAGTTGGGTGCAATGGATCAAAGTGGCAACTGGAGAGAGACCCTATGGGGAATGGAGTATGATGATGACTCTGAGGTAGAATGATATAGTGTTGTATAATATAATGGCTGTAATCAGCAAACATTATTCAGTTTCACCCTGGAGGATTCACGCTGTACAGCCTCCCTGCTGATCCCATGTCTGTGGACCTACTATTTAAACCACACAGTGCACGACAAGAACGTTGTCAACAGTTGTCATCAGGTGATACTGCTACAGGAGATACTGAGATTGTTGAGTTCTTTTTAATAGAAGGTCTCAATGGAGAATATGTAAGTAAATGATACGTGACATATTTGCTATTTAACACTAGTGTTGCTCTCTTGGTACACAGGTGTACAAAGAGGACATCATTATCAGTGTGGCATGCTGCCATCCAGGATATGGGTACATATCTGAGAGTCAAACATGTTCCTTTAAGAAAAATGTGTCCCAAGTCATCCCTCACCTCCTCCGACCTGAATCCAGCAACAGATATGTCTACATCAGTGTAAGTATCTTGTGGATCACATGCTTAATATAATGGCACATACCAACATTTCAAATGTGCATGCAAAATGGTGAGGACCTATATACATGTTTCATGACAACTGTACACATGCACACAGCCTGGCTACTATGCAGGATTCAAAAATCACTATAATGACAATGGTAGTTTCTTCACGGTCAACCACATGCCAGAGTCCTTCCAGTACTGTAACCAGGAGGGGAACAGGTCAGGCTGTCTCTACAAGTATGACAATGCTGATGCCCAGTGCAAGAACACCAGGAAAGGTGTGTCTGCATTTTAATTAAGCATTCTGTATGTGTTTGTGCATATCGCTGTTCCTTAGTCTTGGGACAAAAGAAATTGACATGACTAATGAATGTCCTTGTTTCATTGTATACTCTACACCTTCTGCAGGGTTCATGTGTGGCACGTGTCGAGATAATAGGAGTGTTGACCTCACTCTAAGATCATGTATTAAATGCAAACACGAGCGTGATATACCAGTGGTTCTAGTCTTGTGTAAGGGATGCTTATACATGGACATTTAACATCAAATATATACCTCCTCTATTGCGTGCAATAGGTGTATTGGTTGTAATGGGATGTCTTCTGATTCTCCTCTGCAATATTGGTGTACCCAATGACCTACAGGGATTTCTCTTCTTTGCTCAAGTAGTTGGTTTTGTATACCAGAATGGGGCACTTGATGATGAGCTGCAATGGGTAATGCCCGGATATACACACAAGGTGGACGACCTTGGACTATATATTTATTATCTGTAGGATTTTCATCTGTCTCGGTTTATGGGATTCACTGTTTATCTTCCTAATATTTGCCCATTCACTAACCTGTCTGTGCTGTGGACTGCTGCATTTGGTCTACTACCATGTCTTCTGGCCATCACTACAGTCACTGTATACATCCTATGGTTAGTACATGCTGTTGTGTGTTTATTCTATTGGTAGGACTAAGGTGTGCTTCATTCTCACTTGCTCCACAACGATCATTCTACTCGTGTAGTAGTATGGTATGTGCCATTACCTTCACTAACTTGATTCTCTAAATGGTATTGGACAGTCTTTGGAGACAATTGTTTTTTTTGAATGTATCACTTCTCAGGAAATAGTGAAGTAATGGTGGTCCTGCCTACGCTCACTTTAATTAAAGGGGGTTTCCTATGTTTTTCCAGTGCTCGTGTGATCAAGTCTTTAGGCCAGAGGACTGTGTTTCGCGGTATCTGGCTCATCGTTCTCTTTGTCTATAAGTATGTAGCTGACACTGTGTCCAACCTTCTCAAATGTGTGCGTCTGAAGGATGGCAATGTCTTCAAACTAGTAAGTACCTTAGCTCTATGCTTCTTTCATTACATGACTTGTGAATCATATGCAGGTGTTCTACTTTGATGGCAGTATTACATGTTTTGAAGGAGAGCATTTGCCATTTGCCATAGTAGCACTGCTACTGTTAGTGTCTGTGGTAGTACTGGGGCCTGTCTTTATCATACTCATCAGTTTCAAGAGATACAAGGTACACAGTATTATACTAGAACACTTATGGTAGGCTTAAAGCTACTCTTACATCTTGCCACTTGCAGACCACACAGGCATTCACTGATGTGATTACAGATGGAGTGAGACTGGAAAGGAGGTGGTGGGGAGGGTTTGACCTGATCAGAAGACTAATGTTCATTGTCTTTGTCACACTATTTGACCTTCTTCAGCCAGACTATACACAGGTTAATAAGAATGCTAAATAAGCATAACGTTAATCTCTCATTGGTTTTCCCCTCTCCCTCTATCCTCATCCCTCCCTCTCCCTTCCTCACTCTTCATCTCCTTCTTCCCTCCCTTTCTCTCTTCCTTCCTCACTCTTCATCTCCTCCTTCCCTCCCTTTCTCTCTCCCTTCCTCACTCTTCATCTCTTCCTTCCCTCTCCTCCTCTCCTTCCCTTTCCTCCCTCCCCTTCCTTTTCCTCCCTCCCCTTCCCTTTCCTCCCTCCCCTCTCCTTCCCTCTCCTCCCGCCTTTTCCCTTTCCTCCCTCCCCTTCCCTCTCCTCCCTTCTCTTCCCTTTCCTCCCTCCCCTTCCCTCTCCTCCCTCCTCTTCCTTTTCCTCCCTCCCTTTCCCTCTCCTCCCACCCTTTCCCTTTCCTCCCTCCCCTTCGTTCTCCTCCCTCCTCTTCCCTTTCCTCCCTCCTTCCCTTTCCTTCCTCTCCTTCCATTTCCTCCCTCTCCCCTCTCACTTCTCCCTCTCCCCTCCTTCTTCTCCCTCTCCCCTCTTCTTCTCCCTCCCCCTCACTCTCCTCCCCTTTTTTCTCTGGTCCAGCTCGCTCTTTGTCTGGTTTGTATAGTTGTCATGGGAATCTTCTGTTTCTCAAAGCCATACTCTGACCTCTCCACTAACATCATTGAGACCATCATCCTCCTTGACTTGCTAGCCATCTCATTCATGTTTCTCAACTCCAAAGAAAGGGTGAATGTCAATGAGGCATGGTTTCAGATACTACTGATACTACCATTCATTTATGCATTACTCAACATCATTTTCAAGAGTGCACTCAAACTATGGTAAGTAAGTACCTAAAATCCAGCTCTACTGTAAAATATGTCTCAATGCATTGAGCTACTCCAAATTCTATGGTCATATAAAAATATACATCCACTACATGAGCTCAATTGCACTTTGTTAATAAAGGTGCCTAAAATAATATCTAGCTAAGCTACTATACGTGTACTGTTAAATGGACAAAGACAGCTGAAGATAATCGTATTTTCACAGGACAAAACATATTCCAGTTGCCCCCAAGGAAGCAATCAAGACACTTTCCCATAAGGTGCAGTCTCAATTAAAGCCCACCAGAAGTAAAACCCTCCCCAGAGGTCTACTAATGAAGAACAATTCTGTGGATCGGACTGGAGAGATGGATGATATGATAGTGTTGGGAGATGATGAGGGGATGGAGGGAGGGAGGGCCAGAGACTTGGAGTACATACACTATAGAGAAGAACTGCTAGACAGTTAGCTAGAACACCAGTAGATAATGTATGATAGCTTTGAGAGGTTTTGGTGTTGTTTCCGTTTATTCAATAATCTTGATATTCACAGAGCACTGGTTGTAATCATAGGCGGCGGAAGCGGGGGGGGGCTTTGGGGCTGAAGCCCCCCCCCGCAACTATAGGCTCACGGGCTAGGGTTGTACGAAGTATATAGGATGCACTAAAGTGCAGAACCCTTGGCGCCACTTAGTACTATTAGGGCATAATGCGCATGCGCGCTTTCCGCAGGAAAATGGCCGACGGTTCGGAGTGTTGGATCTCTGCAGCGGAGCGGTTTCAGAGAAGCCTTCACAAATTGTTTGACCTCCGTTGCCCGCTGAGTATGTGACAGCATTTTCAGGAGGAACAGATGCTCCAGAACCAGACACACAACTACTGTAACCCTGCGCATGCGCGCGCCGACAGTTAATAATAATAGCCCCCCGCTTCCGGTAATAACAATAATCACTCTCTGTAGGGATGATGCCGACACAGGCCAATGATGGCATACAATCATATAAACAAGAGTAAAAACATTTCCATTAAAATGGATGTAGATCTAGGGATGGCAGTGCCAAAAAGTAGAGAAACAAGTGCAGTGAAGCAAGACAGGGGATGAGGGCATGCAACAATAATAACTGCCCCACTTGTTTCTCTACTTTTTTGGCACTGCCATCCCTACATCCTTCAACATTTAATGGAAACTGTTTTTCGTTTTATACTGCTTGCAACCCCTTTTTACTGGTCGTGGTCATGTGAAACGCACGCGAGTAATAACGAGGAAATGGCGTTCAGCTACACGAAAGTGCTAGTATATCGTAGCTTTACTCGTCCAAGAGGGGCCCTACAAAGATTTCATTGGTGAAAGGCACTGCGCACAGGAATAAGAAGCCTTTTGGTACAAAAATCAAAGTAAATACTTGTACACTGTAAAAATATGAAGTTTGTATTAAACCATGGTATGGTTATCTCAGTTGCATCTTCTCTGGTGTTTACTGTTATTTCCCTATGGTGTGTATCACTATAATTGGTGGTCAATATTCTCAGAAACAGAAATGATGCAGTAATAGTACAAACATCCTTTTGGTTGCCAATAGTAATTATGGTGATACACACTATGGTTTCTGAGAATATTGACCACCAATTATAGTGATACACACCATGGGGAACTCACAGTAAACACCAGAGAAGATGCAACTGAGATAACCATACCATGGTTTAATACAAACTTAATATTTTTACCGTGTACCAATTTTGTGCTAGGCTGTTTGAAGAAGTAGAAGAAGAGAAAAAGAAAACACTCGTAGGCCATGTTATATGTCTAAAACGGCTTATAGCTGCTGTGTTCGAGGGTACTGAGCCGTCACATTTGACTTCAACATGGGCGTGTCGGCGCTCTACATGAGAGTCTACCAACATGCGTAACTCGTAATTACTAAAGGGATTGAATAGGCTGGGCCTAAGGAATGAGCCTGCTCCGCAACCACAACATACTCTGCTTTCATCGCCGAAAAAACGGCTCCCACTGTAGGACTCGAACCTACGTTCAACCGTTGACCGGACGGAACGCATTACCACTCTGCCAAGTGGGAGGCCTGAGGGATTTACGGTTCAAATCCTATAGAGTATGCTGTGGTGATCGAAACAAGTCGATAACTTATAAGCGGCAGGATAGAAATAATTTGGGATTGAATAGGCTGGGCCTAAGGAATGAGCCTGCTCCGCAACCACAACATACTCTGCTTTCATCGCCGAAAAAACGGCTCCCACTGTAGGACTCGAACCTACGTTCAACCGTTGACCGGACGGAACGCATTACCACTCTGCCAAGTGGCAACGCTACACATGTATTTTCACATGACTCAAAATAAATGTATGTACATAAATGAAAGAACAACGTAATAAGAGTAAAAAAATGCTGAAGGCTGTAGGGACAATCAGATAGACATGTGAAGAATGTATGCAGGTTGATGGCACAAAGCATATGTACTTCACACAGTAATTTTTTGTTGCATGCCATCATCCCATGTATTGTTTTGCCGCTACTTTCCTCATATCCTTTCAGCATTTTGATAAAAATGGTACTGCTGTCATGTAGAGTGTAGCTGAAAGTACTACATCTCCAATATACCTTGTGACATAATGCTAATAGGTTCTGATAAGGGCATTCCTCGCTTTTTGTGTGGTTGTGACTTTTGCATACATATCTATGTGTTGTCTTGGCAGTGGTAAAAATATGCACAATTTCAAAAACTGTTTGTTGCCCAGCTAACTTGTAAGTGTAGAGAAAACCGCATATGTGTAGAAAGTAAGCTTTAGAAAGATCATTTATATACTCAGCTTAGTTAAGGAATTTGTTGTAAATAAGTACCTGGGATGCATGTAAAAAAACTGTACAGTGATGACTCATGCCCTATTCAACTTCAGTCCTCAGCTGGAGCTGGGGATCTGCAGCTAGCTGGGATTGAATGGCAAATGGATGGTAAGTTACGTGTATGTTCATCAGTGAGTGAGGTAGAGATAGTAAGGATTTGCCAGTCTTTAAGTGTATGTGTGGCTCCACTCATGATTGTGGGAGTGTGGTTTATTGCAGTCATGCAGTTTCTTGAGTATTATTCCTAATTCAGAGATACTCTGTCTTCCGTGGTCATGATCTCATACTATACATATCTATGTGTTTACCTAGCAGGGGTACACACATACACAATTCCTCTTTGTTGCCCAAATTTAGAGCTAGCGTGTCATGTAGGTCTAGCCATGTACACAAGGAAGTGGCTTAGATACACTTGTGGATATATAAGGCTTAACCAAGTGAACTTTCAGTTCTAGGAAAAAAAGGAAAGCATAATTAAATAGTACATGTATGCTGAGCAGTATAATGACTGCTCTTCATGATGTCATAATCATATCATAAAATGTGATGTGAATTACCTTTTAAAGCACCTATTTTGCCCATTATATTTCCGGAACCATAAATGTTTACATTTTACTTTCCACATGTGTAAGCAATCGTGCTATAAATACGCAGCTTCTGATATGTGAGCAATTAGCTACTGATACTGGACTAGGTTAAAAGTGTGCTGTTGAACTATACTCAGACTGAATTGAACTAGAAAGATACATGGATATATAGCAGTGACTTCAGGTAGAGTCACATCTCTTTCATGTCTGTACATGTATTCCTGACCATTTAGAGTAGCTGCCTGCTTAGCCACTTCACTACAAACAGTAGTGATTATACTGTACATGCTTAATAACAGTTCTTGTTACAAGTGCAATACACAAATTATGTTCTTTTCCTTCAGGACTGGTGATAAAAATGTCTATGTTTAGTGAACTCCTGCTGCTCCTTGTGCCTCTACTTTCCCAATGTGTAGCCACTAAGTATTTCATTAGACCCACTGAGTCCAACATCTCCTGTCCAGGGGAACCATGCTTTACTCACAATCAGTACACCAGTGATTCTGACTACAGTGTCCATTCCAATGCCATCTTCAAGTTTCTACCTGGTACCCATCACATGGACAGACCACTTGTTATCAAAGATGTGAAAAATATAACAATTGAAGGTAGTCAGAATAGCCATGACTGGTCAGTAATTCTAGAGCCTCATTTCAGTTGTGCTGGATATCGATATCAAGACTACTGCAAACAAGCTGAAACTAGTGTCAGTAGAACATACACACATTGTGCAGTGGTTCAGCTGGTTAATGTTAGTGACATTACTTTAGCTGGACTTGATTTAATATCAGTGCAGGGACAAACATCTGATGCAAAAATTGGAATATTGGTGAGTAAAGCTGATGACTTGGTAATAAACTCCCTGGCTGTGAAGAATTTTTACTATGGAATTGCAGTGTGTAATGCATCTGAATCTAGCCTCACTAACATACTGATATCTGGCAGCACGGGTGATGGATTTGTCTTGAGTCAAGCTTACAATATTTTCTTGACTAATACAACCTCCAACAGCAACGGTGGGAATGGCCTCATTATATCATCCAGTAGAGGAATTAAAATGATCAATTCAGATATGCATAGCAATGTATTAAATGGAGTAAGCATTTTGTCTGTAACAGACTCTTCTTTCATCCAAATGACAACTCTCAACAATACTGAAAATGGAGTGTGTATGATGGCAAGTAACTTTACTCTACTTGACAAACTCTTTTTGCTGTACAACGAACAATATGGAATAAAATTATCCAATGTATATTATGTTCACCTAGCAAATATAATCAGCAATAGAAATGAAGATAGCGGAGTATATCTGACAACCACAGTAGGCACATGCATAGCAAATGTATCTTCACATAGAAACAAATGGAGTGGGATTGAAATCTCAAGAGCAACAAATATATACAACACTGCTCAACATTCTCTGTTCCCACAATGAATGGATTGGTACTAGTCTATTGGAGAGTAACTTTACCACAATCACAAATGCCTCGTCACTGTACAATGAATGGACAGGTATAAAAGTATGAAGTTCTAACAATACGACTATTCGGCATGTATTATCCAAAGAAAACACAGTGCATGGTGTTGGAATAGAGAGTTCATATGAAACTAAGCTAGTCAATGTTTTTGTGAAGCATAATAACTATGACGGTGTAAGCATCTACAATAGTTACAATACTTGCTTGTCAAGTGTGTACTCAGCCCACAATGTGGGGTTTGGTATATCGATTTACATGTCGTTCTCCACAACTGCAAAGGACATAAATGCAACCAACAATAGCAATAGTGTAGTCGAATTGTTAGAGAGTTCTGCCACCATCCTGTGGAACATAGTATCTGATAACAACTCAGAGGAAGGCATATATGTGAACTCCTGTAGTAATACTACCATAAAATGTGTATCAGCAAAGAACAATTCCAAGAGTGGCCTTCAAGTAACATCTTGCAATAGAATGTTGATATTGGATGTAGTCACTACTGGAAATAAATGGTATGGGCTCTACATAGAAAATAGTAATTTCACACAAATGAAAAACTTCTCACTAGTTTACAATGTGGGTGGCAGCTTGCAATTTTGGCAGACTCGTAACTCAGAGATTGAATATGTATCAGTTTTTGAGGATCAAGGGGAAGGAATAGCATTAGTTGAAACCTTTGATACATTTATAAGTAATGCATCATCTTCAGTAACTGCTTACCGGTCATTTAACATAGTGATTGCTAATAGTTTATTTTCCTACAACAATGTTTCTTTGTCGACAAGTACTGCTGAGCCCTCATCTCTGCCTGCAGTAGTTGTGCTTTATGAGTCAACATTGAGCATTGAAAATTGCACTTTCACAAGGAATATGATATCATCAATCAAAGTCTTTGGATCCAATGTAACTGTACTAGGTGACATGAAGATTTATAACAACACTGCTCTAGCTGGTGTAGGTTTTATATTTGTTAAAAATAGTACATTGATTCTGACAGAAAATAGCCACATGGTATTTAGAAATAATCATGCTATCAACAATGGCGGGGTGTTTCATATCTCAACTGAGCAATCGTACACTTTAGGGCAGTCACTGGATGACCTCGTAGAGCTTATAGCCTCTAAGTCTATTGTTTTTCCAGCTGGACATGTTGTGCCACAAAATCCATGCTTCTTACATGTTGAGGGACAGAGACTATGGAAAAGAATGATCTTTGAAAACAATACATCTGGAAATGGAGGAGATGTTATATATGGTGGAGAACTTGCACTGGGATGGGATGGAATCAACTGGAATTGTCTACTTAGTTTCAAGAATATATCTGACATGTCACAACAGAAAATGTATTCACCAATTTCCTCTACTCCATCTCGGGTGTGCCTATGTAATACAAGGGGAGAACCTGAATGTCTGATAACTGAAGATCCAAACAAGCGAAGTATATATCCAGGACAGACAATCACTATATCAGCTGTAGTAGTGGGACAGGACTTTGGAATAGTTGCAGGCTCTGTGTATGCACAGTTTTTGAACTCAACTACCAGTATCAGTTCACTTGAATCAGGGAAGACTGGGTTAGCGCCAAGTGGTTGTGCTACCTTTGAATATACAGTTTTTGACAGTTCCATTTCAAACAAAGTACTAGTTCTGACAGCTCAAAAGATGAAAGTTACCAATGTTTTGAGCTTACAGAACCATCATAATCTCATTGATTCATTGGCGTATGTTCAAAGTCTAGGAACAGAAGCTGATATAGCTGATATTAACAACCTTTTAGATTCAAATGCTACAAAAGCTCTTATAAAATTCACAAATGATGGACAAGTGGTATTTCCTAAAGAACTATACGAACTGCCAGTTTATATCAATATTTCTCTCCGTTCCTGCCCCTTGGCTTTCCAGCTCAGGACCAATCCACCATTCAAGTGTGATTGTGATCCACTATTAATGCCGATAGAAGGTGTAGAGTGCCACATACAAGACCAGACTATCAGCCGGGGTGGTTTAGTATGGATTGGCCTTGAACAACATGAAACTGTGGCCATTTCAGCGTACTGTCCATACGACTACTGCAAAAGGCAGAGAAACAGAGTGAGCCTCAGTAATCCTGACTTGCAATGCACCCACAACCACTCAGGTACTCTGTGTGGCGGCTGCCAGTCTGGACTCAGCCTCATATTAGGCTCTAATGAATGTGAATTATGTTCCAACAATTACCTTTTACTACTCCTCTTATTCACTGCTGCTGGGGTATTACTTGTATTTTTCATTAAATCACTTGATCTGACAGTAGTACAAGGTACAGTAAATGGGCTTATATTCTATGCCAATATGGTTAAAGCTGTGGACTATGCTATCTTTCCTCATAAGAGCCTTACTCCACTAACACTCTTTATTTCTTGGTTTAATTTAGACTTAGGAATAAAGATCTGTTTCTTTGATGGTCTAAATGCATACATCAAGACTATGCTGCAGTTTGCATTTCCATTATATATATGGAGCATTGTATGTCTGATAATCGTGGTTGCTAAACGCAGTAATCGAATGGCAAGAACAATGGGTAATAACTCTGTCCCTGTCCTGGCCACTCTTTTTCTCCTTTCTTATGCTAAGCTATTTCGTGCCATAATCACATCACTGTCCTTTACAATAGTATACACATCAAAAAGCAGTAGAGCAGTGTGGTCTGCGGATGGCAATGTGGACTACCTCAGCTCCAAGCATATTCCACTCTTTACCATAGCCACTGCCACCCTACTACTGTTGTGGCTCCCATACACTCTCCTACTCTTCTTAGAGCAGTGGTTGCATAAATTTAACTGTCATATTCTATCTCACTTGCTCATCAAAATGAAACCATTTCTCGATGCTCACTATGGATCACTGTTGGATTCACATCGCTATTGGTTTGGAGCCTTGCTGCTAGTCAAGGCCACAGTGCTCCTGCTATCATCACTACTTCCAGTTGATCATACTACTGCTAAAGTCTTGTCAATTGCCATAGCAAGTACAGCTCTTCTCTTTTGGGGACAAATTGTATATCGCAACAAGAAAACAACTCTGTTCAGTGCTTTCCTCTTTGCAAATCTCATTCTACTTTCAGCAACTAACTTGTTTGTTACAATCACGAGGGGCAATGTTTCCATAGCTTCCAACATATTTGTGGGAGTTGCCTTCTTTCAGTTTTTGGGACTAATTCTTTACAAAATGTTCAGGAAATTGAAAAAGAAAAGTGGATTAGTGTCTGTATGTCAATCTGTATTTAAGTGCAGCCAGACTAAGCCTGAGGATGACTGGGATGCATATGAACAAGTAACACAAAACAGACAAAGGAGAGTCTCAGAGTCAGAATTGGGCTCCAGCAATGAAGGTTATGGGACTTGGAACATGGAGAGTCTGCCTACTTATGGGGTGTCATAGTTTTATATATACGTAGGGAACAATATTAACATAATGTCTTACTGCCATGCCTACATCCTATAAAAATGCTTTTACTATAAACCAATGCTCATGTATATTCCACCACCATATCTTCCATGTAAAATAAAGTGTTGTAGTGCCATATTCCACAAGCTCTATATGCTGTAGTAGTCTTGCATATTTGTTTACAGCTCTTTATCATTACCCAGTAAGAATGTAGCAGACATAACTGCATGTTGGCCTTTGTTGAACATAAACAGTGAGTATTACTTAATGTGTTGACTTTGGCCTAATAAATATCAGACTGTCGTGCCTACATCCTATAAAAATGCTTTTACTATAAACCAATGCATGTTTCGTATCACGTATATTCCACCATCATATCTTCCATGTAAAATGTAAAGTGCACATATACAGTTGTAGTGTCGCAGCTCTTTATTGTTACCCAGTAGCAGACATAACTGTTTTTACTGTATGTTGGTCTTTGTCGAACATAAACAGTGAGTATATTCCTTGTGTTGACTTTGGCCTAATAAATGTCTGACTGTCAGACTAAATGTCTGACTGTCAGACTAAATGTCTGACTGTAATGTTTGCATTAAAGTGCACATATACAGTTGTAGTGTCATATTACAGAGGTTATATATACTTCAGCTCTTTATTGTTACCCAGTAGCAGACATAACCCTTTTTACTGCATGTTGGCCTTTTTAACCCTCGGCGCGCATGCGCAGCGAGGGTTACTGTAGTTGGGTCTGTGTGTCTCTCTGTCTGTTAACTCACCTCTGGAGCCTCTGTTCGTCCTGAAAATTCTGTCACGTACTCAGCGGGCAACGAAGGTCAAAAAAATTGTGGGGATTTCTCTGAAACCGCTCCGTTGCAGAGATACACCGCTTCCTGCGTTGTAGGGTACTGCAGCGACATTCCTCTCACTTTTTCGACGGCAGAGCCTTCCAAGGGTCCTAAAAAGGCTAACAATAGGCTAAACTCTACCTGGAGTACGACTCGATGTAAGGTAACAAGCTTCTTTCTGTTCAGTCTCCGTCTTTTGCCTAAAGTCTTCCGTATACTTTCCGTTAACGTAATAGATCTAGCGCGTGCGCTTTCAAGGATTCTGCACTTTAGTGCATTCATAAACAGTGAGTATATTCCTTGTGTTGACTTTGGCCTAATAAATGTCTGACTGTCAGACTAAATGTCTGACTGTAATGTTTGCATTAAAGTGCACATATACAGTTGTATACAGTGTCATATTACAGAGGTTATATATACTGCAGCTCTTTATTGTTACCCAGTAGCAGACATAACCCTTTTTACTGCATGTTGGCCTTTGTTGAACATAAACAGTGAGTATTCCTTAATTTGTTGACTTTGGCCTAATAAATGTCTGACTGTAATGTTTGCATTAAAGTGCACATATACAGGTGTAGTGTCATATTACAGAGGTTATATATACTGCAGCTCTTTATTGTTACCCAGTAGCAGACATAACTTTTTTTACTGCATGTTGGCCCTTTTTAAACATAAACAGTGAGTATTCCTTAATGTGTTGACTTTGGCCTAATAAATGTCTGACTGTAATGTTTGCATTAAAGTGCACATATACAGGTGTAGTGTCATATTACAGAGGTTATATATACTACAGCTCTTTATTGTTACCCAGTAGCAGACATAACTTTTTTTACTGCATGTTGGCCCTTTTTAAACATAAACAGTGAGTATTCCTTAATGTGTTGACTTTGGCCTAATAAATGTCTGACTGTAATGTTTGCATTAAAGTGCACATATACAGGTGTAGTGTCATATTACAGAGGTTATATATACTACAGCTCTTTATTGTTACCCAGTAGCAGACATAACTTTTTTTACTGCATGTTGGCCCTTTTTAAACATAAACAGTGAGTATTCCTTAATGTGTTGACTTTGGCCTAATAAATGTCTGACTGTCATGCCCCTAATCCCTATAAAATGCTTATACTATAAACCAATGTATGTTTTGTATCATGTATATTCCACTAGCATATTTTCCATGTAAAAATGTTTGCATAGTGTACATATAGAGTTGTAGTGCCACATTACAGAGGCTATATATGCTGCAGCTCTTTATTGTTACCCAGGAAGAATGTAGCAGACATAACTGTTTTTACTCCATGTTGGCCTTTGTTGAACATAAACAGTGAGTATCCCTTAATTGTTGACTTTGGCCTAATTACATTTAGAATAAGTATATATCTACTGTCAAAGAAAACCCAGTCATGCAATATATAGACCTAAATATTCCAGGTCAGTGTACACATACAGAGGTTAATTACTCAATTAACAGAACAAATGAAAGTGTACTTTTAATTGCTTGCCTTCAGGGATATTTTTCAGATGTCGGCAGTGTGACCTATGCAAATTAATTGGCCAGCTAGAAGACCTCGAATGTGATAAAGTGTAATTTGTGAGCATACAGAAGCACATAGCTAAAGGCAGGTAATATTGGAAGAAAAAATATCAAAATAATGGAGTGTAGTCCATAGAAGGACCATTGATATATATTTACTGATCTCTACCATCACAATTTTGCTAGAATATCAGTATAATTATCTCAATGTTCCTTCTCTGGACTATTTTGACTTAGACTTCATCAACAGATCTTTCTTCTTCCAATACTAGCTACTCGCCTATAGCAAATAATGTGTGCTTCTGTATATACTTCATCACAAACAAGGGCTCCTAGCTGGCTAGCTGGCTGATTAATCACCGCTAGGAGAAATGTGCCTAGAGGCAAGTAAGAGTAAACCTTCTTTATTAACTCCTAAAAGGCAATGTTGGTAATACTTAGTTGGATGCATGCATTTTTGGTGAGCGGGAGGCACAGTGACCTTTGTACCGATTACTTCATTATTGCGCATGCGTAGATTGGTGACATGCGTAGAGCACGATTATGATATTGCAATACCACAATGGAATTGAAACTTTATAATTCATATACTGTGGAGTAATTTGGGATCCACGGCATATAAAAGAGCGCAGAGACTATAGGTCTATACTACGTATGGATCATTGCTAACGATACGATTGCGTTTACTTGCAATGTCTGTGTTACTGGTTATCCTGCTGGAACTATGTTGGACATCACTGCACGTGGAAGGTACAAAACTTATAATACGTATAGTGTTAATCGTATTTTCGTGCTACATATCATATATATCATTAACACATGCTATTTTTGCATAAACCGTTTTAAGGATGAGACAACTAGATTCTATACCACTATCGATGATTTGAGGATGATCTTTTTTTTTTAATATAGTCAATAATCAAGAAAGCCAAGGTAGCTTATCAGTCTGTATTCAATAATTTTAATGCAGGAAAAACATTATACACAAACTTAGCAAGTTCTCCAAATTATAAAAATCTAGAAATGACATTAATATTCTTTCTAGAGTGATTCTTTCTGAGCAACTTCAAACAAGGATCTTCTGAAAAGGTTTTTGCACACACAGAGAAAAAATATACTTCAACATCCATTGTCAGACTGCAAATACCCCTGCCTTGCCTTGGCTTCGCCTTTATATGCAGTTGAGTAGATGGGGCGTCTGGCTATTGCTATAACCGGTCGGGGTTACAACGCTGGCCTTTTCACTTCCAGCGCATGCGTATGATGGTTTGACGGAGCTTAGATTCGAACACCCACCCGTCTCTCAAGCACCTCTCTACCATCCACTCTGAGCTGTCATGGCTCAGGATTTGGGACATGGCTCTAGATCACGGTGTACAGGGGACTAGGAACACTCTATGTCTCTTCAACACTCTCTCTTGACCACTTTTCGAAGATAGACTTTGACCCCGTTGTGAAGCTCTAGTCGTAGAGGACCTCACCTATCTAGAACATCTAATATGTGACCATCAAGAGCTGGGGTTGAGGCCTGTAGAGGAGATGTATTCAAGCCTTATCTCTGCTTCATCAGACATCCTTGATATTGGGAAGGAACTAATGTCATCTAAACATCCTTAAAATGGGTTTGTTTTTTTTTGCACCATGTTATTTCCTTGTTTGCATCTATGTATTATCCCCTTTCCGAGGTTTAACATGAACTTTGGAACTTGACGTCGGTTTCCAACTTCCCACGTATACGTATATGGTATACATGTACGTACATAATTGCCCTATAGTCATGACTATCCAGCGTGGTCAGCAGTCACAGGAGTTATAAGTAAGACCTGACAACATTCTACACCTTTATTGGTCTTTGAGTAGCAAGTTTCGCCAACTTAGTCGAGCACGCTGTGGCAAAGTGGACATACCGCCTGTATATTAGCAGAACTGTACTGTGCACTAGTAGGGGCTCGTCACTACACGCTCGTATAACCCAAAGAGCAGTCTTTTGTGACAATAACATCGTACTCTGGCAATTTTCACTATTGCTACTCTATATGACTTTTTAATCATCCATGAGATGCTTAGAAAGAAAGGCAAGGCAACACAACACAACACAAAGACAAAGCAACACAACACAACTCGCCCAAGGCAGTATTTTTCAAAGAAAAAAGCTGCCTCGGGTGGGACTCGAACCCACGACCGTCCGCTTGCTAGGCGACGCTCTTACCAACTGAGCTACCGAGGCAACTCAGCTGGCTGGGCTCGAATCACATATACAATACAAAGCAACCAAAGCACCTCAACCCAAGCATCACAAACCAGATGAACTGGTGAATTCGAACTTAGCACGAAGGAGAAGGCCGCGGTAATTAAACCATCAAAGACGCCAAACACCAAACCAAGTATATACATGACTTTTTAATCATCCATGAGATGCTTAGAAAGAAACCCTCACGAGTCAGAAGGTTCTTCCTGCCAAAATCGCGTTTTGGTTAATATATAGTACCGTGCCTTACATTGAGGGCATATACCTCCGCTCGAAGCCAGCTTGCCGGCGCCAAGCTATCATTTTAGCGTTTTCGCGGACCAGGCTCTCCTTTGCAGTGCGGGGAACAATAGTACAATGTACGTTCGCCTTAGCCTTGCGGAGGCAGGCCTTCTCGGGGGATCGATCCGGAGGGGAGAAGGCCTAGTTAATGGCTAAAACGAGTTGTGCATGCAGCTAAAATATTGGTTTCATAACGAGCGCAGTCAGATAGTGCATCAGAGGCGCAAGGGAATGTATATAGATCTACATTGGGTTTTTATGTAACTTCAACACAATCTCGTGCATCGTGCACGATTGGTCAGTGCGTAGGTGAAGGTATGACCCGATCTGCAATCTAATTGGATGCAGTATACGCTGTAAAGTGAACAAGTCGCGCATAGCGGCATCCCGACCCCTAGCAGAAATAGCCTGGGTTCGCGAGGCTATTTCTGCCATGGACTGTTCGTACGTATTAAAAGACCCTGCCCTCGTGCTATATAGTGAGACTTGTGTCGAGTTAGCCAAACGTCATTAGTCAATGTGATTCTGCGTCTATTACGCATGCGTACTGCTAGGAAAACCTGATTGGCGAGTTTACATGGCGCGTCCTCGCCACCATTTTGAAAGCCAATAAATTTGTCCAGAGCCATTCCTCGTGGGGATTGTGGTCTGGGGACGAGACTAGCGTAGTCGTCCGAGTAGTCGTCGGGTATTCCGTAAATGTATTTTTGCGTGAGCACTGACAGAAAAATCAGCCCATTGTCGAGACTTATGAGATATCATTGCCACACATATAAAATAATAATCACTACAGTTTAGGGGAAAATGTTTTCATACTGTTCATCATCCCAATGTATCGCTGCATATGAAAGTACATTCATGGTTCCAGTAAATCATAGTCACATCTGTTGTTCCCTCTTTGGTCCACTGAAGAACACCCATCATGCACGGCCTGTTGTCTCATCCTGCAAGGGGTTATTTTACACACAGACCTCAGTACTTCCCATGGAGTGGCTGCTTCAAGTCCATAGTACTTGTACAGCCAGAGGGTAGTCAACTTGTACAAGACCCACACCGACATGATGACATGTGGCACTATTGGAAGCAGGGTCAGTGATAAAGCCAGGTACTCAGTATTGATGACTGTATCCTCAACCCATAAACGCCAGAGAATTAACCAAATGCCCAATAACATGAGATGGAAAGTGAGAGATGCATTCGCTGCTGTTGTCTTGCATGGCTTGGCCCATGACACTGCTAATGCTAGTACAATGACAATAACTGCCTGAATAAGATAGTTTGTTGAACTAGTATAAGTGACAAAACTCTGCACACAGACAAATATGAAACCGGTGATGATGACCAGTCCAGGTAACATTCTATAGTCTCTTGTCCCATGAAGACCGTCCTTGAAGCTCGCCTGAAAAGTTTCCACAAATATTTTGATCGAAATTTGTGTCCGTGGACTGATATATCGTGTAAAGGTCTGATAGAGTGAAGTTGGATACACTATCAAGAGAAGTGCAGGACACAGGACTAGAATGAACATCAGTAGCAGAGCAAAACACAGGTAGGGATAATGAGATCCACTATACATTGTAATGGTGGGATCTGCATACATGATTCTTCTGATACTCTTTCCATGCACATTGTAGAGATGTACACCAGACACCATGGAGTTTGTTTCATAGATGACTAGAGATAGTGACATCAAAATGAAAGTTGAGAAGGCATGGACGACTGAGTCACTCAAGCTGAATGGTGTAGAGTACATCTTGTGGAGCAACTGGCAGAGATAGCGAACTCCTGGTATGTTTTTCACATTTAGCTCTAACGCAGCATAGGTAAGGAAGACAAGAAATAATGGAATGAGCGCTGTTATAAACCCCAGCATATGAACATGAATGCCTGTAATGTTACTACTAATACAAAATGGTGGTACAACAAAGAGAAAAAAGAGTAAATTCCACACTGCAGATATTGTAACAGAAATTTGAGTGAGTGTGACAATTGGGGATGAAACAAATGCAAGTAATGAGTCATAAATATGTTTGTCATTTCGAATAACCACAACATAGTACTGGCAAAAAATGATATAACCAAATATTGGGCCAAACATGATGTTGAGACGAAACATCACCAGAACAACAAAGAAAAGTACAATTGGAATAACCTCCAGAAGGATGTGCAGGCTCACTGCTGTGGCCATGTGCAGGTCAGAACAGTTAGCACAGTGGAGATCAAATGAATAAACAGCAGGGCCAAACCCTTCTAGGCACTGGCCACACAACAACCCTCGACGGTGATAGTAGCTACACATAGTGTGGTTTACCTCAGCTGGGTTACTTGGAACTTTGGAATACACTCTCTTAGTTACATTGTAAGGATCGAAATATGGGCACTGACCTGCTACCACAGTGTAAATATCACTGGACTTGTTATTACTGTCAGAATCATTATCAATTTCAGTCACACACCATCCAATTCTGATTTCTATTAACTCATTATGTCTGTCACAGGAGATGGCTCCATTAAAGGAAGGTCCACACTTAGTACACTTCACTGTACTGTTCCCATCATCCACAAACCACGTAGGACAGTCGGTTGTACTGTCTACTACAGCACTCAGGAAAAGTATATACAAAACAACTTGTGAAATAATCATGATATCTTTCTATTCAGTTTCTGTGCAAAGCTTCTCTCTTTACCTTTGCTGAATAGTGTTTTCTTGGGCCTTTATATAAAGCTTTTTGAAGCTCTTTCATGTTTGTGTGCATAGGTATATTTCCATTACCACACCTTTGTGTTAGTTTTCAGGTGCAAAAACATCAATAATCAGTCATGAAAATGAATTCCCATTTGTCTAATGGACCTGTGTAGAGATGAAACATGAAAGTTTCCCCTATAGCAGGGAATATTGATGACAGGTTGTTCTATACACACTTGTTTTATGCAACATTACAACACTTCAAAACATATGTCACTGTAACTCAAGTTGAAGTATAATTTTAATATTGTGACTTGTAATACGACATTCTGATGTGTAGTGTGATACACATACAGTGTACCAGTATGTGACAAGTGAATAAAGAAAAGAAATATAAGCTTTGAGAGGAGAGAAGGAAAGCTTTTTGGTAACCATTCAACTTCAGGGAGGACATAGATCTAATGTGGCCAGTTTCTTTGACAATGCAGTAGTCTAAGAATGTCTGGTGTGGAACAACAGCTCTCTAATGAAGGGGGTTTCACCATGCATGATGCATAAACCCTGAACTTTTAAAATTATATAGCAATGTTGCAATTGACCAAAAAATGAAACAAGGGTAGCAATGGCAGTGTGCCAAACATCAACAAAGAAATATGGACTATCTGAGAGTCTCTATGTAGGGATGGCACAGACACGCCCATTGAGCCTAACAAAAATAACGGCTCAGATCTCTCGAACGCGGCTGTTCTAAGCCTTTTCAGACACACGACCCGAGTGTTTTTATACACGGTAAGACTCTCAAAGTAGGTAAAATACATCAATACAACGGCACAAGGAAAATTCCTAAACTGCCGATTCTTCATCCTCTTCTTCAAACGACCTACCTCAAAATTTACATTTTTATTTTGGTATAAAACGATTCCTTTCTCTTCGGTGCATGATCCTTGGCCAACAGAATCGTCGTAGGTTCCTTCTCGCACGAGAAGACTAGGCAGTTACGTATAGTCAGACGCCATTTCCTCGTTGATTGCATATTTACTCATGCGCTATTAGACCATAAATATGCGCAGCAGAAGCCCGCAACACGCAACATATCAATTGCGCTGACACGCCCATTTAGTCTTAATAATAGCCCAGAACTCTCGAACTGAAGTAGTTACAAACAGACACACAGCCTGCACAAACCAATTACCGTACCTCGCTGCTCATGCGCGCGCCATAACATAGTAACTAAAATAAGCAAGTAGGGATGGTAAAGCACTCTACGAATAAGCAGAAATGGACACTGCTAGGTACCCAAGAAAAACTAGTGAAACAAGTGTAAAAAATTTCATTAAAATGTTGAAGGATGTAGGGATGGTAGTGCCAAAAGTAAAGAAACAAGATTGTAATAACCCGAGTGGTGCAGGATGAACAACTGATTATGATATGACCATACACAACTTATGTATGCAGGAAATGATTTAAAAACTCGTGGAAATTATGCATGCATGACAATGGCAGACTAACAACATAACATATAGTTCGGAGTTCAGAATTCACGCTACCACAAAGATGAATTATAATTTGTGTATGCAGACAAGGGATAATTGCATGCAACAATAACAACAACATGCGTAACCCCTCCCTACATTTTTCTTCGTGGGGTTACACATGTTGTTACATCACAATACAACCAATTTTTGTATACTGGTTATTTTTCACACATTCTTTACCTTGATATCATTAAAAGTGAAGAATATCCTTATATATAGTTTTCAGTGGGGATAGACCATAGCAATCCCTATATACACAGTACTACTGTACTGTGTGATAATCGTAGTGTTGTTGTATGTCTTAATTGCTAAATATAATACAGTCCTTGTTTTTGATCTGATTTTGGCTCTGCCTTCCCTACATCCTTCTGTGTTATTTTATTTTACCTCCCTCCCAGACAGCTAAAACTCTATGTCTGAGAGCTATAACCATTCCCCAATTTAGCTAGAGAGAAATTATCTATTGATATAGTTCAAGAGGCAACTGGTAACCACATATATACATATAGTGCCAGTGGGGACATTATGACTTTCTCATCCAGGTGCAACTCTATCTCTAAATGGCACCTCCATCCCTACTGATGGTAATGCACGTGTCAGCATCACTGACACTGTGTTTAGCACTGAAAGAAGTGGTGGTGGTCTCATCTGTCGGTCCAGTGGTAAAAATAATTGGTACCTGCATCCTAAGAAACAAAGTACTCTTGAAAGTGATAGAATTATGGGCAATCCTGATCCTCGAGGATGGCATACTACCAGACTCAATGACTCAGATGGCTACCAACTTGTGATACTGCGGAAAGCTACTAACCCTGCTATTTCAGCTCAGGAGGGCGTGTTTACTTGCAAAGATGATACTACTTCTACCTCAGTGGGAGTCTACTATCCTAGTGAGCATTTGGCAAAGATTTATGCATTACATGTAGCTGCACAGTTTAATGTGGTATTTGGAGGTGTCATTAACAATTCTTCTGGTAAAGTGACTTTAAGTCAGTTCCACATTTCACATACACATATATTTTTCATCATTATCTTCATATATGTATTATGGTTTATGCTACTACATTTTTTCTCTCATATAGTCAAGTTAGTGTTGGCCCGTATATTGGTCATATCTGCAAGGAATCGAATATTCAAAGTGAACTGCACTTCCACTGGTGGTAGAGCTCTGACCATGTCTGTCAGTGGACCAGATGGATTCAGTTCTAACTTGAAACAAATAAAGGAAATGAATACTATACAACGAATTGGAAATGATGATTTCTGTGCTACAACTGACACAATATCAGGAAGAAGCAATGGAGATGCATTCAAGTGCACAGCCTCAAATGGTGTGTCATCTGATCCTACTAATATTGTGGTGCTGAAAGGTGATTTGTGGATATTGTACTTTGTCATACAAATGAAATATGTTATTCATTTTCTCTTCAGTTGCTAACCGTCCAATAATAACATCAGTGGAAAGGGTAAATAGCAGTACTAGTTTGAGAGTGAAGTGGCGTCAGCCATTAGGAGGAGCCAGAGTGAATGGCTACGTAGTGCATTACAGAGATGATAACACTGGAATTGAGAAGAGTATAGCTGCAGCATCCTCCAGTACTTCTGATATCACAGACCTCACTAGGGATCATTCCTACACTTTGAAAGTGGAGGCAATCTCAGAACATCTATCAGGCATTTCTGATAGTGCAACTGTGACAGTAGGTAAGCATGTATATTTGTGTCAGAAGCTATATAGGGAGATTCATGCATTGCTCAAGCACAAACAATAATACACAGCAGTTTGCAACATAAAATTAGGAGGATTATATTACAGAAGTGCTTTCACTCATGTGGAGAGGTCATGTATAAACTCTGTGTGCTACACACCAGAAATATTATGTAGAAATGAGATATTGTGCTTCACAACAGATTAGAATGGGGCTCATGTCAGCATTAGACTATATTTTGGTGGAGAAGTAGCTCTACATGTAACATAATTATAACAGCTCAGTCAATATAGACAGTCAATATAAACACACTTGTGCTAGCACAGACATCTCATTAATGAAGTATTTTCATCCAGGTACAAGTCTATCTTTGAATGGCATGTCCATCCCAACTGATGGCAGTGGACGTATTAGGATCACTGACATTAACACTGACAGTAGCGATGGAGGTCTCATCTGTAGGTCGAGTGGTAACCTTGATTGGTACCTACATCCTACAGAACAGACTACTGCTGAAAGTAATAAGATTGTGGGCAACCATGATCCTCGAGGATGGACTACCACCAAATATACTGAATCAGATGGTGATGAACTAGTGATACTTAGGAGAGTCACAACTGGTGCATCCCAGGAGGGGGTGTTCACTTGTGGAGACAGTAGTATTGCCATCTCAGTGGGAGTCTACTATCCCAGTGAGTTGTGTACAGTATGACATAGTGATTGAGATCAAAATAATATTTTGTGGGGTGTCCTCAAAACATGTAATTCATAGAGTAACGCAGATTATTTACTGCAGCCCCCCTACAATCTGAAACAGGGGTGCAGAGCCCCCTTGAAAAGCGGCACCATTTTAGTACTAGGAGCTTACGAGCTGCCCTAAGGGACGCCGGAAAGAGTGTCATGACGCAACAGCGCCTCAACAATCTTGGTTCTCATTCTACAAACGGACGCACTTGATCTGCTTTCTGTTGCAAAGGAATTTGTATCTTGACCACACGCAGACATAATTACAAGAAGTCACTGTACGATTATAGGCCCAGGATGAGAAGCACGCAGCAGAACAGTTCTTGCAGCGAAAGAACGGGGAAGCCATAATACTTTTCCGCGCACGCGCGAAGCACGCGGTTCATAATCACAGCGCGCTTCGACGCTGCATCAGCCCCCTACTGCAGAACATCTTCCTATGCACACTGTTTTCTATACATTATACTCACTCAGTACTTCCCTTCTATAGTAAAATCAGTGTCAGCCGATGCTTTGGTGCTCTGCCAGGAATGGAATATTTAAAGTAAACTGCACTTCCACTGGCGGTAGAGCTCTGACCATGTCTGTTAGTGGACCAAGTTGCTTCTATTCTAACCTCAAGAAAATAAAGGATATGAACACTATTAATCAAATGGGAAACGATAATTTCTGTGCTAATTCAAATGCAATTTCAGGAAGGAGCAATGGAGACATATATCAGTGCATAGCATCCAATGGTGTATCATCTGATCCTACTAATGTAGTAGAATTGAAAGGTAATTTGTTCTCGCCTACTTATAATTAGATGTCAGTATGTATATATTTGTCTTTTATTCTCCAGTTGCTGGAGCTCCTAACATAACATTGGTAGAAAGAGTAGATACTAGTGCCAGAGTACAGTGGAGTCAGCCATCTGGAGGAGCCAATGTGACTGGCTATAAAGTGCACTACAGAGATGAAAGCACTGGCATTGAGAAGAGTATAGCAACAGCATCCGCTACTATTTCTGAAATTACTGATCTCATTAGTGATCATACTTACACCATCATAGTAGAGGCAACCTCTGAACATCTGTCAGGATTGTCTGATGTTGTAACTGTGGCAGTGGGTAAGATCAAGGGAACTATATAGAAAGCCAAGGGTTTGGGCTCTATTATTGTCTAACATAGTGCGTCTATTAAAAAAATAGATCTGCATTTTTGCAATTAAATCTGTGTGCAATGGGAATTTGAATTAGCTAATTCTCCCAAAAGAGTGTATGTATCAAAAACATTATGCATCTAGGTACATAGGATACTTGATTGGAGGCGTATAGAGGGCAGATATGGTTTTTGATCCACATGTTTATATTATACTGATTACATTTTTGTTGAGATGTAAAGATGGCCATACTGAAATAAAATCCGTAGAATGCATACTTTTGTATGCACCAATTTGCTAGTCTACTGTAGCAATTCAGTTGTACAACATCATGCAAAAATATGGATTAGACTGTATATTTATATGCCATCATGTCTGTCCCTTTCTTGTTTCTATGATTTTTGACATTTTTTTGTCTCACCTGCACTTCTGCATTCAGACCCGATTACTGAAGAGGATTTCTTTTCTGAGGGGAACAATGATGCAATCCATATCATTATTGGAATTCTTGTTAGCATAATAGTGGGTGTGGTCTCTTCGATCATCACTGTATGTGTAATAGTGAGGTAAGATCTGGCAGCATACATCCAACCTACCATACTGAGATACCTATATATCTACAGGACACCATCTGATAAAGTGAGTCTAGCATTTGGTCTATTTAAGAGGGATGGACAGCAGAATAAGGATGACTATGGGGAACCTCAGCCATCACCTGTGGCTTTACATATACAGGAAGAATGAAGGAGTTCGGGAAATATAAACTTTAACTTACATTTTTGAGATACACTGGACTTAGTATGTGATGTTTACACTTAGCAGCACACAGCACTTAGTGAGCTAGACTGTATAACTAGTTTAGTTGTATAAAAATGCAAGTTATCTGTATACAAATACATGCAGTTCTACAGCCTAAAAACTCGGCAGAGATCTGGTTATTTCGTCGTTCCCGAACCACAACGAGTGCGGCGCGGAGCGCCTGATCACGTGGTTTAAATGCCAAATTAAAGGCCCTGGTGTGTTGCCTTCACAACACTTTATCACACTGCTGCTAGGCTTCTTCATTTTTATAATTAAGTACTGAAAGTGTAAATGAAAGGTACTTCAAAGATCCGACCACTTCTGTGGGAGGTTTTTTCGAATATGCTCAAAAGGTGCGCAAAATTGCGCACTATTGTAAGTGAGCGAAAGGGTTACGTTAACCCTGAGCTGAAAACTCAGTTACAAGTACTCAACGAGTGTTTCGTACTCGATATAAGACCCAGCATGTAAATTAAACTTACGAAAATTGTATTTGTTCATCGTCGTCTTCATAACAGTTGAAACGGCCTATATACCAAAAAATTTGCACAAGTGCAACTCTAAGAAACTTCCATATTTGTTGGAAGACATTTTCTATTTGGTAGAAGAAAGATGGGGCCCAAGCGGGATAGAAGTGGTGTGGCTCGGGCACGATAACAAACCCGCACCTCGGCGCCACGCGTGCGCGCGAACCCTTCAAAACTCACGCGCTAATTTCCATGGCCGACCGCTTTCAACGGGTCATTGCTGAATCTCTGCCACCGAATGGTTTTAGAGAAACCCCCACATATTTTTTAAGCTCCGTTGCCCACTGAGTACGTGACAGTACTTTCAGGACGAACAGACGCTCCAGAGGTGAGATGTGACATAACAGACAGACACCCCCTTGCGCATGCGCGCCGAGGGTAAACAAGTGTAAAACGTTGAAGAAGGCTGTAGGGATGGAAGTGCTAAAAGTGTAGAAACAAGCATGTAGTAAAACGGCATGCAACAATAATAGCCTCCTCCCTAAATCTTTGATTTTATGGATTACGCATGTTGATATTGTTGTATGCCTGTTTTGCTGCATGGATGCTTCCTTGTTTCTACACTTCTTAGGACTTCTATCCCTATATCCTCCAATATTTTAAGTGAATAAAAATTTTTATATACTTGTAGATTTACTAGTAGCAACATCACATGAACAATAATTATGCTGTAAAGTCAGTTGTCAATGAGTCTCAAGTAGGAATAGTTGGATTTGAGTAGATCTGAGAAAGTCTTGACAAGAGCAGTAAACTTTGGATGCTGAAAAGACTGGGTACACCAGCAACGTGTCATAACTTCCCAGCTACAAGAGATAGAAGGAATCAAGTATCTTATGAACATACAGTAGAACCTCTCTAATTGAGACACACTTGAATGTGGATTGTCCCACCCTGTTAATCAAGATGTCCTCACGTACACTTTAGTGTGCCCTGATTAGAGTGGGTTCCTACAGTATACAGAATAGTATAGTTTACATTTCATCTGAACAGACAACATTGCTTGGTCTGTCCAGTCTTTGGCCAGAGAGCAATTCTTTCAATAGAATTGTGACAGAAATCTCAGAATAGGGTACTCTGCCACAGGTGAACACTTCCCAGCAGGTCACTCCAAATGACCACTACACAGAGAAAGGATTGTATGTGAGTGCTCATGAGCTAGCTTTACATAGTGCATGGGCTTCTGCAGGATCAAAACATATAACACAAAGGAGATAGTGTTGACTTTAATAGACTCACTTTCACAATATCAGTGGCAGATCTAAAGGGGGTAGCATGTCGCGCGAGTTTTTAAGCCACACCCAGTTAATGACATCATAATATGCACGCGGGCGCAAATGACGACCAGCGGAGTTTACGTCCGCGTGCGTACACTTAACCCGGGTACGGTGGCCGAGAAGGGCTTTTCGACCGTAAAAACGCGCGCATACGCTGTTACGAGGTTGGACACACGTAATACATGACGTACCGTATTGCAATTTTTGCTGACGCAGCATCTACTCCGCCATTGAAAATGTATGGCAAACTTGTATGCCTGTTGAAGCGAAGCTGAGGAAGGATCGAATAAAGTAAGTTAGCTAGATATATTTACCTTAGGCTACTTAATCAGAAAAATAGGGTGTACCCCATTGTACCCCTCGTTTTAGGGAGTTACAGTGTAGTGTATTAGAAGCGCTCTAGACCTCTGTACGTATCAGTTTTTACTTGGCTGCGTCGGTCACGCTAATCTTTGACATGTGTTCTAGCTACCTACAAAGTTCTGAAGTACTGTCAAATCGCAGCTGAGTAGAACTAGGCAATGACCAGAGGAGGTCAACGCTCCTGCGTGCAATCCTCTACGCGATAATTGCATTCTTGCACGATTCACGTGACCGTGTCCAACCTCCTCTGCCGTTACTGAATCCGTGTCACGTTCACATGACCGGTATGACAGTATGGTGAGCGGATCTATAGTGAGGGCTGCAGTATCTTCTATAATCCTATACAGGTGATTCTACGTTTTCTGGCCGCTCAGAGAGAAGTAGACAAGCGATAGGTCAGGCTAAACATCTCATTGGCCAAATACCGGAAGAAGAAAACCTCGACCGCTTTGATGAGTTTAGCCAGAACTGATTGGAGCAAACTTAGTTTTTAGTCTAGTTTTCTACGTCCCATTTCGAATTTGTTCTAGATGAAACAGCAGACAGGTGAATAGTAAGCATGAGTCAATAGAGCATGACAAAAACTACACAAAACATGGCCAAATTTTCATGAAATATTAGTATATTGGGCATATGCCTGGCCTAGCCTCGGTTCCCTGGCCTTCCCCGTTGCACGTAATTGTTCGTGTTTTGATTGTGCGGGGGAGGGAAACATTTGAAATTGGGGAAGGTCTGGGATGAAGCATCACGTGAGGGTAGACGCGCTAGCGCGCGCCGCTGTTGGCCTCATTCACAAATTGTATATACTCGCGAGAGCTGAGATATTCGACGTACATGGCTGGTGAGTATGGAGTATATATACGCTACGCTTTACACTGGCGTAAGTCTAGCTCTATTCTCGAACGAGAAGCTTAGGTAGTGACCAGCGGAGGTTGGCCACGATTAATTATGCACGCGCAACGTGATGACGTCATCACAGCTATTGACCAAGATGTCCGTGGCCGTTTGGAAGTGATATTCAAGCAGCTCGGACTCCCTGGAAAAGCTACAGCTGTCTGATTTAAGAGGTGGAACGTGGAAAACAAGGATTTTTAAAAGTATATACGGCTTATGAAGCTCTCAAACCACTGCTAGGGGGAACAGGGGTAAGTCAAACGCAGATACTTACGGCGAAATCGAATAAGTAGGTACCTTTGGAGGCCGTTTGCATCAAAACGCGAGCGTATGTATATACAAGATTTTTCAGCTAGATAGAGCAGAACTGGGAGTTTCTTAAACTTCACTTTCTCTGGGTGACAACCCCGCTAAGTTTGGAGTTATGAAGCTTTGAAAGTAGTGAAAATTGGGTAAAGGCGGTGTATTTGAGGCTTCGTTGCCATGCAAAGGGATTGCATGTGGCTGATAATTGATGGTCATTACAGAGCACTGTCATAGAGCTGTGTGATGGCTACCAGAAGTGTGGTGACAACTGCCCCAGATTTTGTATGGTGAGGCTCAGAATACTTGTATTTTATACAGACTGTAGCTGACCTCTGGGACAAAAGGTGTCTGTTTACTGAGGTGTCCTTAGGGGTTCCACTGTATACTGTACAAACCTTGACTGTGCTTGTAATTGTGTTTTCAATATTCCATGTACTGCAAATTGCTATAGTGTGAAACTTGTACAGCATGTAAAATAGTTCTTTCAGGTTCATATATTTACTTTTACAACACTCCTTGACACCATTCCTCATTATATACACTGCAGCATAAATCCTGGAGCACATTGTGACCAGGTGTATTTTGTTGTTTGCTCATCAGTGACTATGACAGAATATCCTCGCCCAACAAAGAACTCAGAAATGCAACAGCCATTCTGTCTCAGATTCAGGATTCATACAGGCACATCCTCCCCACTATATAGTGCATCAATAACTCTTTGAAGAAGATACTATAGTCCACTCAGCTTCTCACTTCCCATTACCCCCAAGGTAGCTGTGTGAGGGGAGACACTCTGAACTGTACTCGGACATATGGAGTATATGTAGATATATATTTTATTATGCTGTATCAAAATATTGGTCAATTGAAAAGCAATATCCTGTACAAATATACAATGTCATGAACAATCCTTCAATTGATGCTGAGAAAGGCAAGGCAACAACAACAACACAACAGAAAGGTAAAGCAACACAACACAACTCGCCCGAAACATTTATTTTTCAAAGAAAAATTGGCAGCCTCATGTATATGCAAGATATGTTGTGCTTCTCCCCTTGCGCGTGCATAATTAATCGTGGAATCAAAGTGCAGTCTTGTATAAGCTTTTCTCATGGGGCTTAGGAAATTGTGCCTCATTGAAATGCATAATGTTAGTCAGCAGCCTGGAAACATTACGCTTGGGCTCTGTGAACGACCATCAAGTAACAGCCACACAACCCTTTGTATGAATACATTCATGGGCTCCATCCGATTTACCTGCAAGGATAGAACAATACTTTAGCTCATATGATGTTACAACAAGTCTCAAAATCCAGTGGAGCTCTCTAAGTAGCCTCGGTTCCCAGGCCTTCCCCGCGTGCACGTAACTGTGCGCGTTTTGATTGTGCGAGGGAGGGAAACATTTGAAATTGGGGAAGGCCTGGGATGAAACATCATGTGAGGGTAGGCGTTGGGTAGACGCACTAGCGCGCGCCGCTGTTGGCCTCATTCACAAATTGTACATACTCGCGAGAGCTAAGACGTTCGACGTACGTGGCTGGTGTGTATGGAGTATATAAAGTTCAAAGAAAATTTTATTCTAGAACCATACCTGCACCTACCATATCATCTGAGAATACAATTGAGTAAGTTTCGTGTTAGTGCACACACACTACAAATTGAAGTTGGTAGATATCATCTCCCGTGCGATACCTGAGGAAGAGAGAATGTGTGTTTTTTGTGGCCCAGGATACATAGAAACTGAATTACATTTTTTGTTAGAGTGCTCAGAGTATGCAAGAATGGATGAAAGACAGCAGCTATTATTATACTGTGAACAGTTACGGTCCTCCTTCAAGTATTTTCCACTAGACAAAAGTTTCTTTTTATAATGTCCTCAATACACCCTACTCTACTCTATCTACTAGCAAAATATGTAAAGGCAGCATTTTATCATAGAAGAAAGAAGTTATTATATATATAACTGTGTCTGTGTTATATCGTGTTTCTGTGACTATTGGGTCTTCTGGCCGGAAAATGTCTATAACATTATTATAAAGGCTACGCTTCACACTGGCGTAAGTCTAGCTCTATTTTCGAGCGAGAAGCTTAGGTAGTGACTTCGAGGTCAATGGGGCGCGCGCTACGCATCATTCCTCACGTGATATTTCATCCCAGGCCGGCCGCGCGCCGGCTTCCCCGATTTTAAAAACGCTCACAATTACGCCATAGATATTAGAGACACGTAACCAGGATTGGAAACTGATGACGTCACGCGTAGTTCGTCAATGACGCATGCGCGGCCAACCTCTGTTGTCAAGTTGTTATCATTTTTGTCAAATATCTTCAGAAAAAGGAGCCGTTCCGGGAGAGAAAAACTTGTGTTTTTTTCTAGTTAGCAGGTAAATTTATAAGGTTTTTGCCTACAAAATGGTTCTTTCACATGCATATATTTATACTTTGGCAAAAAGAGCTACTGGTACTCTGCGTGCCGTGCGATACGGCAGATTTGTGATAGTTGTATTACCCACTTTCTCTTTTGTGTTCCTATAACTGACTAAATGAATACCTTGGCAATACTCTGTTTAGATAAGGCTATTGACACAGGGCTAATGCACTGGAATAAGTGGTTTTAATAGCCGTGACGGGCAGGTTGTGCTAGTATCGTCTTCTAATAATTCGAATGAATATAGTGACTTTGTGTACCTATTCTAGTATTAGTGACTACTCTACTGTAAAGTTCATTACTTTTTAAGGAAAAGAAAGGTTTTCTTTACTGGAATGATGCTTTTAACTGAAGCTTAGCTAATTAAAGGTAGCTAAAATTTCGTACCAAACAAGCAATATTACCTTCTCTCTACAGATATGCCGATTTGATCAGAGGAAAAGCAAGAAATAGGTCTAGGAAACCTTCATTGAAGATATCCATCTCCCTCCAAACAGTGAAGGTCTTCCGTGTTTCTATTCCTCACGAACTGCCAACACCACAGCCTCTAAACTTGCATCTTCCTATCTCTGCATACTTGTCAGCTCCAGTTCACGATCTGCAGCACCTGAGTAATCAAATATCTAGCCAGCCTCTTCCAAATGGATGGGTGAAATGCCAAGATACAAGTGAAGGTCAAATTATAACCTTTGCCTGTCTCACTGTCAACTCCGCTCTTCTGGACGTAAGCACCTCCTTTGTAGTCAAAGTTGATCACAATTAGGAATGGACTTTAGGCTGTCATGGTGTTCAAGTGCAGATCGATCAGTGCCCAGTTGTATCTACCATTCCAAGATCTATATCATGCACCAATGATTTGATCCACATCCTCACTGCTTGCAGCAATAGCCATGTCTGCTCTGGCAATCCCATTGAAGATTTTTCAGAGCTTGTAGAGGAGAATGGAGGGATATTTAAGAGCTTAACAGGTATTGTGCATGCATGATATTTATAAATATAATGAAAAACCTTTTCACCTTCTAGGAAGTGAGATTGTTGCAAGAATTAACACACAGAGTCAGACTATCCGCCACACAGCATGTACATTGCTCTTGCCTTCAGGTGGTAAGTCTATACGATGCAAGAGATGTGTACGCTTTAGACACAATCTACAAGTTCGAAAATGTCGTGTTCATAAAAGACTACCTAGCAGAACAGACACCAGTAGCTGTGTGCCATACAAAAGGCTCGCCACTAAGGAAATGGAGACAAGGATGAGAAAACTGCACCAAGAGCTCCAGAGAATACGTAAACATCGAGACCGCTTGCAGTCTCAATTGGAAGGAGTAGTGACTCTGCATGGCACAGTAGTTGATGAAGCAACACACAGTGATTTAATGACCATCATTCAGAATGAAGGAGAGACAATGTGGGAGAGAGCTCTACCAAATACATTTCAGGAGGTGTTTTGGAAACAGCAGGTTGATGCTGCATCTAGAGATGACATACGAGGTATGAGGTGGCACCCTACCATGATTAAGTGGTGCATCTACCTTCGGCATTTGTCTCAAAGTGCCTATGAGACACTTCACCAGTCACACTGCCTTCAACTTCCATCACAACGCACTCTTCGTGACTATACACACCATATCAAGCCATCCTCCGGCTATTCAACAGAAGTTGACGATCAGCTCTACCATGCAGCAAAGCTGAACCAGTCTGAAGAGAGAGAGAAGTATGTCTTAATATTACTTGATGAGATGTACATTAAAGAAGATTTAGTCTACAACAAGCACACTAGAGAGCTAGTTGGATTCACTAATCTTGGAGAGATAAACTCTCACTTGCTGGCATTGGAACAGTCACTGTCTTCATCTGACTCATCTAACCCTCCACTAGCACAATCAATGATGGCACTCATGGTCAGGGGACTGTTTTCACACTTACAGTTCCCATACACTCACTTTCCTTGCCACAAGGGGGTCACTGGAGACCTTCTCTACAATCTACTCTGGGAAGCTGTATACCGTCTAGAAAGGCTAGGCCTCAAGGTAAGGATGGAATGTGGGTAGTGTAATGAACTGTTACTGCAGTATGCTACTGTAGGTTATGGGTGTGACATTCGATGGTGCATGTATAAACAGACGACTAGTGAGATTGCATGATTCCCAGAGGCGACTAGTACACAAGGTGCCAAACCCATTTGCAAAAGATGGCACGGATTTTTTCTTCTTTTCGGATCCACCACATCTGATGAAAACGACCAGAAATTGCTGGGCCTCTAAATGGAGAAATCTCTGGGTATACATATACATGTATATGACATACAAAATATAATAGCAGAATTTTAAGACAGCTATTATCTAAATTAATCTAGAAGGGTGGAAGGGAGATATCCTGGAACCACTTGAGGGAACTGTACAGAAAAAGCAGGAGTGAGATGGGGCTAGTCATCCTTCCTCGCCTAAAGTTTGAACATGTGCAGCTTATTTCTTTCTCAAAAATGCGTGTAGACCTGGCTGCCCAAGTAAAGAAAATAGTGCTATAGTATTAGTGTAATTTAATTATTGTTAACTATAGGTACTCAGTGAAACTGTCTCCAAAGCACTGTCTCTGTTTGGGGGTCCGGAAGCAGAAGAGACTGCAAAATTTACTGGTATTTTTGACAAGTTCTTTGATGCTTTAAATGTTGTCAATTTATGTGATGGAAAGCATCAAAGAAAGTCCCATACAGATCCCATAATGACTTTCGCTTGAAGGTGAATTACATCCAAAAACCAGAACATTTTATGACTATATATTTGTTACAGTGGCTTGATTCCTTGGGTATTTAGATGAGTGGGAGGCTAGTGTAATGGCTCGTGAAGGATTTAGTCCAGCACAGAGGAAGACAATGCTCTTGAGTCAAGAGACACGATATGGCCTCAGAATGACAAGTATGTCAATCAATTATGACTATATAAGTATTATCGTGCCTGCAGCCCATTCCTTCATTGAGCTTGTGCGGTACCAGGAGTTACTATCTTCCTCAGCAGATGGATATGGCAAGATCCAATCGAAAATTTTTTTGGGTGCCAACGACAAAAGGGGGGAACACATGACAACCTTACAGTGCTAGAGTATCAACAAAACACAAAATCACTTCGTGTAGTGAACTCCTTTTGTAGGAACATTGCAAAAGGAAACTTTTCTTGTTTGCTCACGTGCCGAACACGTGAAGTTAGTTTTGTGCACTACTGATGCAGGCTTTGTGTCCGTCGAGCTGCCGCTGTTTCGAGCGCTGTGTTGTCTTTTTTGGCTACGTTGCTCCGTTCCTTTACTGTTGCAGGCAACTGGACCCGCTGTTGTACTCAGTAGGCAATATTCGTACAAGACATGTTGTAGGAGTCACTGACAATTGCTAGATATCCTGCTTATAGGTATGGAAGGGAGGTAGAACTCTGCACGAAAGTCAGTAGGTTTATATGTATTGCTACACAACTAAAAAAAACCAGTGAAACAAGTGTAAAAACATTTTCACTAAAATGTTGGGGGATATAGGGATGGAAGTGCCAAAAAGTATAGAAACAAGGTCAAAGTACACCATGCATGCATTCAAAGGCAGGGGACGATAGCATGCAACAATCATAACATGCATAACCCCATATCCCTACATCTGTAAATTTTAAAAGGGGTTACGCATGTTATGATTGTTGCATGCTATCGTCCCCTGCCTTTGAATGCATGCATGGTGTACTTTGACCTTGTTTCTATACTTTTTGGCACTTCCATCCCTATATCCCTCAACATTTTAGTGAAAATGTTTTTACACTTGTCCATGTTAGATTAAGTGCTTTCTGATGCCCTTTGATTTTCCTTCTCAAAGTATTATAGTGTATAGAAGCACTCACAGAGCATGTAGTTTGTCTGAAAGGCTTAAAACATCCGCGTTCGGGAGTTCTGAGCCGTTGTCACGGTAAAATGGGGACCCCCTAAAATAGGGACCCCCGTCCCCATAATCCCGGTAAAACGGGGACCCCCGTCCCCATAATCCCGGTAATATAGGGACCCCCCGTCCCCATTTTACCGGTAGGATAGGGACCCCCTCGTGAGAATAGGGACCCCTAGATCTACTACTGTCACGATGAGGTGTGGCGAATCAATAGGTCTAACGGAGGCTGCACGACGTAGAATAGGGACCCCTCGTGGTAATAGGGACCCCTAGATCATATGATCTATGCCTAGATCTGCTGCTCTCACAGGAATCAATATATAGGTCTATACACTGCTTTTGTACGCACGACAGTATGATAGGGACCCCCCTCCGTAGAAGAATAGGAAACCCGCTTTTCCTTCTGCAGTTATTCTAAAGCAAACAATTCTAATAGTGTATATGAAATACAACATAATAGTGCATATAGTCTATATACAACTAAATAATGCATTGTATAAAACCGAGCATTAGCCCAGGCATTGTGATCGATGTGCAGTAGTACACGTGGAATGATACCATTCTAGGCATCTGTTACACATTTTTTCTGCAGTGTCTTCCTCTGGAGTCTCGCACTCCCTCGTTGTGCTCTCTGTCCTAGCGTCCTCCATTGTCTTCTCCGTCGTATCTCCGTCCATTGTCGTCCTCTCCGTCATATCTTTTGTCGTTTCATACATTTGTTGTTTGGCCTTGTAAATCTCCTATCTTTGGTTGTTTCTGTTAGAATAGATACTGCAAAGTTTCGAAAGCAGTCGACTTTTTATAGCCATTTTGCAAGTTCTTTAACTTACAACGTAGCCATGCCTATGCTATAGATCTATATGTCTTGACGTCAACATCCGCCCGTCGAAGTGTGCTAGTTGACCTAGCCTATATAGCGCGTCTGCACTTCTTACAGGCCATATTTCAACTCATTTAGCAACCCTGCCTTCTCTCCACTGAGTCTTAACGTCAAAATTCACCCGTCGCAGAACGTTTGTACCGCGCAGTCAGGGGTCCCCATTCTCACGAGAGGGTCCCCATTTTACCGGGATTATGGGGACGGGGGGTCCCCATTCTCATGGGGTCCCCAAAATTTTATGACACCGTTACTTTTGTTAAGGCTAATGGGCGTGTCGGCGCCATCCCTACATATAGAGTCTACCGACTCTATGATATACGTATATATACACTGACTGCACGCCGTACACATCAGTAGTTTGTTACGAAACTCAGACGCGCCCCGTTCGTGAGGTATTAAACGGTCTAAAAAAGGCACTAGGACCCGACGCTAAGGACCCAAATATGCAATTAAAATCGTGCTCGTTAACCCCTTTCTCACGCGGTTCCCAGCTCGTCTCACCCGTATACTCCCAGCTCACCCGTACACTCCCGTATAGCAGCTGAGCTGAGCTGAGCAGTGTAGCTAGTGGAGGCAGTACAGCTAGTGGAGGCTCACAGGTATCACTCCTTCATCTATCTGAGCTTCACTACAGCCAACGTACGTATGCACTACGCCATAGTTTGACATATCTCCTGTCTCTTGGACTAAGGCACCACTCCACTGCAAGTAGCCTCATAGCTCATGTAGCTGGAGTGTGGGTGATTAACTGTATATGTAGGATCTCAATGAGGTTGGTGTGTAGCTGAACTGTGCATTTTGTGCAGTACAAAGCATGGGTCCTTAAAATGGCAGTTAAGGACTCGCTATTTCCATGCCATGCAATTGTAGATATTTAGTTCTGGGATCGTAATAAGACTGATAATTAGTAGTTCAGCATGTAAATGTGCATTTCGTGCTTTACAGAGCATGGGTCCTTAAGAATGGTAGTTTAGGACCCACTTTTTCCATGGTGTTGTGTGGTGTATACAGCAGTAAGAATGGCAGTTTAGAACCCGCTTTTTCAGAGATTTAGTAGAGTAAGTTTCCTAACTTCGCCATGCATCGAATTTCGCCACATACAAGAGGAGATATTGCAAGTACCAAACACGATTGATGCAAACCAACTACACACGCTAACAGATGACCAAAGGAAGTACTTGCTAGCGACAACTCCAATTCTCCAACTTACTTTTAGTCAAAACGGTAAGCGCTTGAAAAAAACTGGCGAATAATTCGATCTTCGCCAAAAGTGATCTATTACCGCCTTTGCACGAACTACAAACTTGGAGCCAGCTAAACCGTGCAATACCAACTCTATATAGAGAGCACTCCAGGGTGGAGCAACGCCAGTGAAAGAGAACTTTGCCACGCCCTGTAAGAGCGGATTGAAAAAACTGCTGAGTCAGCAATTGCAGAATTTGAACTTTCAATGGTCACGTGGTGCTGAAATCAAGGAAGATGGCCAATTTTGCAGCTGTTATGCAGTCAGAAGGAGAGAAAAGGTACTGAATGACCAATAACTATAGTTTTCTCTTTAGCTATAGATGGTAGCCTAGCTAAATCTAAAGATTGCTAACCGTGACAATTACGTGGGGGATCACGTATGTAGATCTACACATGTACATGCACCATATGCAGATAGCTATAAACTGAACTATTTATGTTATGTAGAAACTTCTTGCTACCAAGTTTAGGCCATCACAGCCCATTAAAGGACCGTGTCTCTAAAGTTTCTGATTCGACGTCTACGTGTAGTTCAGGCTTGCGAAATTATGCAAGCCGTAACATAAACTACCGCACTTGGACGGAGATAAGTATGCGCGAAGCTCTGAACTCTGTTCAACAAGGCATGTCTGTTTCAAAGTCGTCTGTCATTCATGGTATTCCTCGGAGCACCCTAAAAGATCATGTGCATGGTCGAGTGCTGCCTGGTGCCAAGCCGGGTGCACCAACTCTCCTGTCTCCCAGTGAGGAACGGGACCTTGTTGAGTTTCTCTGTAAGTGTGCAAGCACTGGGTATGGAAAGACTAGACAGGATGTGATGACTATAGTGAGCCATATGCTCACAGGCAGAGGAGAAAAGAGGAGTGTGACTGGTGGTTGGTGGAGCAAATTTATTGCCAGACATCATAAGGAGCTCTCGTTACGAACACCTGCCACTTTATCTCTATCCCGAGCGAGTGCCTCATCCCAAGCTTCAATAGATAATTATTTCGATGTTTTAGAGCACACCCTACAAGCAACTGGCCTTCATAACTATCCAGCATTGATTTTCAACATGGATGAGTCCGGTTTTCCACTAGACCCCAAACCTCTGAAAACCATAGACAGCCGGGGCGCAAAGAATCCATATTGTGTGTCCAGTGGCTCAAAGGCTCAAGTGTCAATAGCAGCATGTGTCAGTGCAGGGGGTCAAAGCTTACCACCCTACATAATCTGGAAAAGGAAAACCATGTCTCCGGATATGGCAGTTGGAGAATTGCCAGGCACTGAATATGGATTGTCAGAGAAGGGTTGGATGAATGGTGACCTATTCAGAGCATGGTTCCGGAAGATATTTCTAAGATATGCTCCAGCTAGTCGACCGATACTGCTGCTACTCGATGGTCTAAGCTCTCACTACAATCCAGATACAATTAAAATGGCAACTGAGAATGAGGTCATTATATTTACACTCCCTCCCAATACCACTCATATTACACAGCCATTGGATAAGGGTGTCTTTGGCCCCTTTAAAGCACACTGGAAACAGGTGTGCCACGACTATCTTCTCTCTCACCCAGGGCACGTTATTAATCCGTATAACTTTGTTCAACTGTTTTCAAAGGCTTGGATAGAGTCAATGACAGCTGCAAATATTGCAGCTGGGTTTGAGGTCACCGGGATATACCCTTTAAACCGCCAAGCTGTTCATCTACCTAGCGACTCACATACTCCTGAAGAAAGAGTTGTTCCTCATGATACATACACGCCATTCAAGCGCTATGCTGAGTCAGATCATGTAATGTTTTCATCAACTGATTTACATGCATCTCCGACACTTGCTATCCCGCAACGTCCTAATTCGCTACGGACCATAGCAACTGTGCCTTCACCAAAATTGAAAACTGTTCCATTGAGCGATATCACCAATAGAGTTACTTCAAGTCATGCTTCTGTTGGAGTGAAGAGCAATGAGAGTGAAAAAACACCTGGCAGAAAAAAGGAAGCATCATTGGGAGGAAAAAAATGTATGTCAATTGCTATCTACATGTATTTACATACACTGTTAACTACATGTCACAGTTTCATACAGGATTTTATGTTAGGGGGGGGAAAGCATCTTAGTTAATGAGTGGTTATACAGTATATATACCATTTAGGGTGATGATGTTTATTATGCATATAATTAAAGTCCAAAAGGCTTGGAGGGGGGGGGGGGGGGAGAACTCAGGCTAGGGGTATGAAACCCTGCATGTATGTGTCCACATACAGCACTCAAGTTAGCCCAGGTGCAGTGCTTTGTGTGTGAGAGCAGTGGCATAGTGACACTAAGGCCATGTGGTCATTCGATACTTTGTGGGACTTGTGCAAAGGTCGTAAAGAAGTGTCCTGGTTGCAAGGTACATTACATGTGTAATTAATTTTTGTGTTCTATTATACCATTCTAATCATTCATACTATAGAAACAAGTGAAGAGTTTTGCAACTCAATGCTTAATGTGTGACAACTCAAAACCAGGATGTGTTTTCCCAATTAAACCTTGCGGCCATTCCTTTTGTCGAGGTGCATTATATACATGTAGATTTCAGTCATATATACAACACTGTATAGTACTAGACACATTTTTGCCTTCATAATACATGTACATTTAGAATGTTCTAAGCGGATGAAGAAATGCTTTGAGTGCAAAGTTCCAGTTGAATCAAAAGGTATTAGGCAACGTGTACTGATGTTCGATGTTCATACACTGAACTGTCACTTATTATGATCCATTGTCTACAGAATTGGAAGTGCCCAGATCTCATGCACCAGACCCATCAGAAATGGCAGCTCTAGGAGGTTTTTCTGACCTGGATTCAGGTAGACTGATTGTGCCCTTCTTTACAGTGTTCATGTACAATGTACATGCACACTTCCTGTATGTATAGAAACCATGACAAGTGATGTCAAGAGTGCCTCCAATCCCACAAAGCCCCTGCAAAGGCATGGCAGAGCTCAGAAAGGCTCGATTGACCTGGTTACAGGTATATACATGTAGATGGACTATTGACTGACCTCCTATGTACATGTACATGTACACTAACCTTGTGTGTATAGAGTCTGAGACAAGTGATTTTGAGTGTACCTCCAATCTCACAAAGCCCCTACGAAGGTGTGGCAGAGGATCGATTGACCTGGTAGCAGGTAGATGACTGCAGAGGTTGTCTGTACATGGATACATTGTACTTACCTTGTGTGTATAGTGGCTGAGACAAGTAATGTCGAGAGTGCCTCCAATCCCACAAAGCCCCTACGAAGGCGTGGCAGAGCTCAGAAAGGGTTGACCGAACTGGTTACAGGTACGCAATGTACATGTAGATTGTTTATTGATTGAGCTCCTACATTTACATTGTATGTACATGCACACTAACCTTGCGTGTACAGAGTCTGAGACTAGTGATGTTGAGAGTGCCTCCAATCCCACAAAGCCCCTACGAAGGCGTGGCAGAGCTCAGAAAGGGTCGTCTGACGTGGTTGCAGGTACAATGTGTATTGATTGTACTCTTCTCTACATGTACACTAACCTTGCGTGTATAGAGTCTGAGACAAGTGATGTCGAGAGTGCCTCCAATCCCACAAAGCCCCTACGAAGGTGTGGCAGAGCTCAGAAAGGGTCGTCTGACCTGATCACAGGTACAATGTGTATTGATTGTACTCTTCTCTACATGTACACTAACCTTGCGTGTACAGAGTCTGAGACTAGTGATGTTGAGAGTGCCTCCAATCCCACAAAGCCCCTACGAAGGCGTGGCAGAGCTCAGAAAGGGTCGTCTGACGTGGTTGCAGGTACAATGTGTATTGATTGTACTCTTCTCTACATGTACACTAACCTTGCGTGTATAGAGTCTGAGACAAGTGATGTCGAGAGTGCCTCCAATCCCACAAAGCCCCTACGAAGGTGTGGCAGAGCTCAGAAAGGGTCGTCTGACCTGATCACAGGTACAATGTGTATTGATTGTACTCTTCTCTACATGTACACTAACCTTGCGTGTATAGAGTCTGAGACTAGTGATGTCGAGAGTGCCTCCAATCCCACAAAGCCCCTACGAAGGCGTGGCAGAGCTCAGAAAGGGTCGTCTGACCTGATCACAGGTACAATGTGTATTGATTGTACTCTTCTCTACATGTACACTAACCTTGCGTGTATAGAGTCTGAGACAAGTAATGTCGAGAGTGCCTCCAATCCCACAAAGTCCCTACGAAGGTGTGGCAGAGCTCAGAAAGGGTCGTCTGACCTGATCACAGGTACAATGTGTATTGATTGTACTCTTCTCTACATGTACACTAACCTTGCGTGTATAGAGTCTGAGACAAGTAATGTCGAGAGTGCCTCCAATCCCACAAAGCCCCTACGAAGGTGTGGCAGAGCTCAGAAAGGGTCGTCTGATATGGTTGCAGGTAGATTACTGATTGTGCCCCTCTGTACATGCCTGTTGCATTGCTTTGTCTTTCTGTTGTGCTGTGTTGCCTTGCCTTGTCTTTCTATGGAGTGATTAAAGTCACGTATATATATTATATACTGTATACTGTAGATACAAAGACATCCTCCATCAATGGCCACGAGAGTATTCACCAACCTGTGAATTTTCAGGGACATAAAAGTAAATGTACATGTACTATACATATGTAATCACACGAATGTATGTACAAGTACGGTGTACATGCACATGTATATTTGGATGCACATATGCACTAATACAAAATAGTTGTATGACTGCTGGAGATGCATAGTTGGAGGCTGCTTTCCGTTGGTCTTACGTACAGCTATAACCACCCTTCTTGTAGCTACATGTGTATATACAATATTTGCTTATCAAAATTTAGTTGCGATGCACTGAGGTTGCATGAAAACATGTACATGTACATGACAGTATTGCAGTACACATAGTCCCGGGCATAATTTGTGGGGTTTACAGTAGTTCTTATATATACAGTTCATGTACATGTACATACTTATACATGTACTTACACTAATGTATTATGCAAGTCTTTTTTCTATGTAGATTATCTTGAATGGGTCCACAATCTGCAGTTGTCAATGGCTGAAAAGGAAGTAATAACCAGTGGAGGGCTTCTAACTGCTAATCACATCTCAGCTGCTAATATGCTACTCAAAACACAATTTCCTCTTCAGAATGGCCTCAAAGATACCCACTATTTGGCTGCTAAAAACCAATGGGACTCTAATCCTCAAGATTTTGTTCAAATAATTTTCATTACGCCAGGACACTGGGCCTGTTTATCCAACAAGTTTAGTACCGGAAACAGTGTTGATCTGTATGACTCAATGTACACCATGCCATGTAAGACGGGCACTATCCTTAAACAAGCTTGTTGTATCATGAGATCAGTAAGCAATGGGCAGTCTAGTATCACTATTAATGTGATTAGAGTTACCCCACAAGTTGGAGGTGCTGATTGTGGCCTTTTCTATGGCACATGATTTGTGTTCAGGTGTCGATCCTTTCAGTCAAAGGGCAGTTCAAGATCAAATGAGACCACATCTTTTACAGTGTTTCGAAAAACTGGAAATCTCACCCTTTCCAAATGTTCCAAGAAAAGGATTACACGCTATGAATCGGGTGATAAAATCGGTTTCTTTTAAGATTTACTGTGTGTGTCGAGGTCCATCCAGCCGTCCAATGGCCAGCTGTGACATTTGTTTGGAATGGTTCCATCCTAGTTGTGTGACTATCCCAGAAGAAGTGTTTATAAATGAGGATATTGAATGGATATGCCCAAGTTGTGAGTCTACATTTGTACATGTTTTCTTTAGTGCATATAATTTACATCTATATGCATGTCTGTCTGGTATTGAATTTCAGGCATGACACAAAAAGGACCTGTACTGTGCACAGGTAATTTGCAATACATATACATGTATGTACATGTACATGTACTATATGTTTAGTTTCTGTGATCCTTATGCATGTACACAGAGAGAGAGTCATCTATTCATTCTGAGACAAGTAATGTCGAGAGTGCCTCCAATCCCACAAAGCCCCTACGAAGGTGTGGCAGAGCTCAGAAAGGGTCGTCTGACGTGGTCGCAGGTACAATGTGTATTGATTGCACTCTTCTCTACATGTACACTAACCTTGCGTGTATAGAGTCTGAGACAAGTAATGTCGAGAGTGCCTCCAATCCCACAAAGCCCCTACGAAGGTGTGGCAGAGCTCAGAAAGGGTCGTCTGATGTGGTCGCAGGTACAATGTGTATTGATTGTACTCTTCTCTACATGTACACTAACCTTGCGTGTATAGAGTCTGAGACAAGTAATGTCGAGAGTGCCTCCAATCCCACAAAGCCCCTACGAAGGTGTGGCAGAGCTCAGAAAGGGTCGTCTGACGTGGTCGCAGGTACAATGTGTACTGATTGTACTCTTCTCTACATGTACACTAACCTTGCGTGTATAGAGTCTGAGACAAGTAATGTCGAGAGTGCCTCCAATCCCACAAAGCCCCTACGAAGGTGTGGCAGAGCTCAGAAAGGGTCATCTGACGTGGTCGCAGGTACAATGTGTATTGATTGTACTCTTCTCTACATGTACACTAACCTTGCGTGTATAGAGTCTGAGACAAGTAATGTCGAGAGTGCCTCCAATCCCACAAAGCCCCTACGAAGGTGTGGCAGAGCTCAGAAAGGGTCATCTGACGTGGTCGCAGGTACAATGTGTATTGATTGTACTCTTCTCTACATGTACACTAACCTTGCGTGTATAGAGTCTGAGACAAGTAATGTCGAGAGTGCCTCCAATCCCACAAAGCCCCTACGAAGGTGTGGCAGAGCTCAGAAAGGGTCGTCTGACGTGGTCGCAGGTACAATGTGTATTGATTGTACTCTTCTCTACATGTACACTAACCTTGCGTGTATAGAGTCTGAGACAAGTAATGTCAAGAGTGCCTCCAATCCCACAAAATCCCTACGAAGGTGTGGCAGAGCTCAGAAAGGGTCGTCTGACGTGGTTGCAGGTAAAATATTCTATATATGTATGTATTGATTGTACTCTGTACACTATCCTTGTGTGTGTAGTGTCTGAGACAAGTGATGCCGTGAGTGCCTCCAATCCCCTACGAAGGTGTGGCAGAGCTCAGGGAAGATCGTCTCGCAAGGTTGCAGGTAGATTGATTGTTTATTATTGTACTCCTCTGTACATGCACTCTAACCTTGTGTGTATAGAGTCTGTGACAAGTGGCACCAAGTGTGTAAAGAAGATGAAGCGTTATCCTAGTGAGTCCACATACTTGCCATTTATAACATGTGGTTAATGTAGCTTGTCTACATTCTATAGGGTCGTGCTATCAGTAGTAACAAGAATATCCTGTTAATGTATTATACTGCTAGTTTTGTGTTTTTATTGTTGTTCTGTGTTTGCTTCGTTGTTCGAACTAAAATTTAGCAATATTTTGGCGCTGCGCACGAAGTGGGCGTGGTAAGGTTCCTCTGCTCCACCCTGGGGTGCTCTTTATATAGAGTTGCATGGCACTGGCTGGCTGTTTGTGTGGATGTCGAGGGTGCCTCCAATTCCACAAAGCCCCTGCGAAGGCGTGGCAGAGCTCAGAGAAGATGGTCTTGCAGTTGCAAGGTTGCAGGTAGATCGATTGTTTATTGATCGTAATCCTATGTACATGCACTCTAACCTTGCGTGTGTGGAGTCTGTGACAAGTGGCGCCATGCAAGAAGAAGACGAAGCGCTATCCTGAGTCCGAGTGAGTCCACATACTTAGCCATTTATAACATGTGTGGTTTAATGTAGCTTATCTACATTCTATAGGGTCCTACTGTCAGTAGTAACAAGAACATCCTGTAAACATATATTATAATTGTGTGCATTACATAATATTTATTTGGATACGACTGATTATGGTGGTTTTGTTGCTGCGTTTCGAACTTTGCTGACTCAGCACTTTTGCATTTCGTTCTAACTGGGCGTGGCAAAGTTCTCTTTCACTGGCGTTGCTCCACCCTGGAGTGCTCTCTATATAGAGTTGGTATTGCACGGTTTAGCTGGCTCCAAGTTTGTAGTTCGTGCAAAGGCGGTAATAGATCACTTTTGGCGAAGATCGAATTATTCGCCAGTTTTTTTCAAGCGCTTACCGTTTTGACTAAAAGTAAGTTGGAGAATTGGAGTTGTCGCTAGCAAGTACTTCTTTTGGTCATCTGTTAGCGTGTGTAGTTGGTTTGCATCAATCGTGTTTGGTACTTGCAATATCTCCTCTTGTATGTGGCGAAATTCGATGCATGGCGAAGTTAGGAAACTTACTCTACCTAGTTATGATAGGACATATGAGACTAGTGGATGGCAGTTTAAAGTGTAAAGTGTACATATTGTGCTGTACAAAGCATGGGTCCTTAAGAATAGCACACTGTTTCCATGCAGTTTCTTCCATGCAATTTAGTGCCTATTGCAATTGCCAGACAAAAGGTGAAACTATATTGGATGGCAGTTTAGAATGTAAAGTGTGCAATTTGTGCTGAACTAAGCATGGATCCTTAAAAGAATGGCAGTTTAGGACCCGCTGTTTCCGTGATGTTTATGCAATTGTAGATATTTAGTGGCCATGGCATTTGCAGCACATTAAATGAGACTGGTGGATGGCAGTTTAGATTGTGAAGTGTGAATTTAGTAATGTACCAAGCATGGGTGCTTAAGAATGGCAGTTTAGGAACTGCTGTTTGCATGCAGTTTCTTCCATGCAATTGTAGATATTTAGTGCCTATTGCAATTGCGTGACATTAATGAAACTATTGGATGGCAAGTTTATATCAATGCAATTGTAGAGATTTAGTGGCCATGGCATATTTGCAGCACATTAATGACACAGGTGGATGGCTGTTTAGAGTGTAATGTGTGCATTTTGTGCTGTACAAAGCATGGGTCCTTAAGAATGGCGGTTTAGGACCCGCTGTTTCCGTGAAGTTTATATCAATGCAATTGTAGAGATTTAGTGGCTATGGCATTTGCAGCACATTAATGTGTCTGGTGGATAGTGTGAAGTGTGCATTTTGTGCTGTACAAGGCATTGGTCCTTAAGAATGGCAATTTAGGACCCACTGTGTACGTGAAGTTTTTTCCATGCAATTGTAGATATTTAATGTCTATTGCATTTTGTGCTGTACAAGGCATGGGTTCTTAAGAATAGCAGTTTAGGACCTGCTGTTTCCGTGAAGTTTATATCAATGCAATTGTAGAGATTTAGTGGCCATGGCATTAGCAGCACATTAATGACACAGGTGGATGGCTGTTTAGAGTGTAAAGTGTGCATTTTGTGCTGTACAAAGCATGGGTCCTTAAGAATGGCGGTTTAGGATCCGCTGTTTACGTGAAGTTTTTTCCATGCAATTGTAGATATTTAATGCCTATTGCATTTTGTGCTGTACAAGGCATGGGTCCTTAAGAATAGCAGTTTAGGAACTGCTGTTTGCATGCAGTTTCTTCCATGCAATTGTAGATATTTAGTGCCTATTGCAATTGCGTGACATTAATGAAACTATTGGATGGCAAGTTTATATCAATGCAATTGTAGAGATTTAGTGGCCATGGCATATTTGCAGCACATTAATGACACAGGTGGATGGCTGTTTAGAGTGTAATGTGTGCATTTTGTGCTGTACAAAGCATGGGTCCTTAAGAATGGCGGTTTAGGACCCGCTGTTTCCGTGAAGTTTATATCAATGCAATTGTGGAGATTTAGTGGCCATGGCATTAGCAGCACATTAATGACGCAGGTGGATGGCTGTTTAGAGTGTAAAGTGTGCATTTTGTGCTGTACAAAGCATGGGTCCTCAGGAATGGTGGTTTAGGACCCGCTGTTTACGTGAAGTTTTTTCCATGCAATTGTAGATATTTAATGCCTATTGCATTTTGTGCTGTACAAGGCATGGGTCCTTAAGAATAGCAGTTTAGGACCCGCTGTTTCCGTGAAGTTTATTCTAGGTGACGCTGGAGTGTGGGTGATTGACTGTATATGTAGGATCTCAATGAGGTTGGTGTGTAGCTGAACTGTGCATTTTGTGCAGTACAAAGCATGGCATTAGCAGCACATTTAATGACACAGGTGGATGGCTGTTTTGAGTGTAAAGTGTGCATTTTGTGCTGTACAAAGCATGGGTCCGAATGGGAGTTTAGGACCCACTGTTTCCGTGATATTTATATCAATGCAATTGTAGAGATTTAGTGGCTATGGCATTTGCAGCACATTAATGTGTCTGGTGGATGGCGGTTTAGAGTGTGAAGTGTGCATTTTGTGCTGTACAAGGTGTGGGTCCTTAAGAATGGCAGTTTAGGACCCACTGTTTCCATGAAGTTTTTTCCATGCAATTGTAGATATTTAAAATTAAGAATGACAGTTTAGGACGTTTCCATGAAGTTCATTGCGGAGGTACATGTATAGTGCATCTGAGACTAGTGGATGGCAGTTTGGGTTTTAAGAATGACAGTTTTGGCCCCGCTGTTTCTGTGAAGCTTAATTAGTAGCTATGACCATTAATGAGACTGGTGGATGGCAGTTTAGAGTGTAAAGTGTGCATTGTTTTGCTGTATGAAGCATGGGTCCTTAAGAATGGCAGTTTAGGACCCGCTGTATTTCTATATTTAGTGCCCATTGCAATTGCGGAACAGTAATGAAACTGTTTAGAATGCAATTTGTATTTACAAAGGGTGGGCCTTAAGAATATTAGACCTGCTGTGTCCATGCAGTTGAGTTAGTGCCTGTCGTGATTGAATAAGACTATTGGAGGAATGTAAATTGTGTGTTTCAAGCTTAATAGGATATTCGTCTTAAGAATAGTGTGCTGTTTCAATGAAGTTTATTGCTTTGCACATGGTACATGTACTTCAATAAGACCCTAGTGGATGGCAGTTTTGAGCTATGGGTCCCTCTAACAATGACAATTTAGGACCCGCTGTTTCTGTGCAATTTATTTCAATGAGATTTGTGGTGATTGAATAAGACTATTGGATGAATGTAAATTGTGCATAGAATATGGGTCTTAATAATTGTGGTTTGAGACCTGCCGTTCCCATGAAGTTCATTGTTGAGGTATAGTGCATATGGTACTTTAATGAGACTAGTGGATGGCGGTTTAGAGCTATGGGTTTAAGAATGACAGTTTAGGCCCCGCTGTTTCCGCTTGGCTTAATTAGTAGCTATGGCCACTTAATGAGACTGGTGGATGACAGTTTAGAATGTAAATTGTGAAATTTGTGCTGTACAAAGCATGGGTCCTAAGAATGGCAGTTTAGGACCCGCCGTTTTCATGCCATTTATTCCATACAATTGTAGATATTTAGTGCCTATTGTAATTGCTGGACATTAATGAAACTATTAGATGGCAGTGTAGAGTGTAATGTGTGCAATTTGTGCTGAACTAAACATGGGTCCTTAAAAGAATGGCAGTTTTGGATCTTCTGTTTCCGTGCAATGCAATTGTAGAGATTTAGTGCCTATGGAAGACCATTGGAAATTGTGCATTCCGTGCTGTGTAGAATATGGGTCTTAAGAATGGTGGTGTCTTCTGTTTCCATGCTCTTTATTGAAGACATATATTGCATATTGTACTTTAATTAGACTATACTGGTTGGCAGTATAGAGCTATGGGTCCTTAAGAATGACAGTGTAGGACCTGCTGTTTCAGTGCAGTTTAGTTGTGTTTAGTAGATATATGGCAGGACATATACATTGTATCTGAGACTAATGGATGGTAGTTTAATGTGAAAAGTGTACATTTTGTGCTGTACAAAGCATGGGTCCTTAAGAATGGCAGTTTAGGACCCGCTGTTTCCATGCAGTTTATTCCATACAGTTGTAGATATTTAGTGCCTATTGCAGTTGTAGGACTGTAATAAACCTATTGAATGGCAGTTTAGAATGTAAAGTGTGCAATTATAGTGTACAAACCATGGATCCTTAAGGATTGCAGTATAGGACACACTGTTAGTACAGATAAAGTGCTGGTAGTGATTTCCTCAGGTGGAGTTTCCATTGATGACACTCGCTTTCTAGGTGACGCTTTTATCAACTGAGATACTGAGGTTTTAGGGCCCAGTTTTTCTTAATGATTTAGTGCCTATGGTGATCGCAGTTTTGATGTTTGTTGTGCATTTTGTACATGTAGATGGAAATTTAGAATATGTGCATTTTGTGTTGTACAATGGCAATTTAGGACCCAAGCATATATTTACCGCAGTGGATAGCAGTTTGGAATATAGCATTTATATGTAATGTCTATCGTGCTCTTAAGTCCTCGATGTGACCATTGGATTGTAGTTAAATGTCAATTTGTGCTGGATCCTTATAGTTTAGGACTCACTGTTTCTATGTATGTGTATGTGGTTTATTGTAAGCTGTTATGTAGATTTAGTGCCTGTAGTGAATGCATGACCTTAGTGAGTCTGGTTGGTAGCAGTTTAGAATATAAAATGTGCTCCTGGTGCTGAAAAAGAGTCCTTGAGTGGCAGTTTAGGACTCATTCTCATTTGACACACATGCATTTTCTCTCCTTTGCAGACTGTTGTGTGGTTGGAGTGGACAGGTGTTTGTACACAGCTAAGGCAAAAACGGATGACCACACAGACAGATACTGTTCACAATAGATTGAACTGTTCAAACTTACTGTACAATTTGATTGATTGAGCATGCACACCGTCAAATCTCTTCAGTTGGACTGAATACAATGCATGGCAACATGAGTCTATACTATATGGAATACCTTTGTACCCCATTACAGTATATTCTCTGCTCTCCACAAGTTCTAATTCTGTCAAAACTGCCATTGAATGTCCAGCACAAAGTGTGCACTTTGTTTCGTTCAATGCTATCCATTTTGGTCCCACTGTCACTATAGGCACTATATGCATGTACATCTCTTCAGTTGGAGTGAATACACTGCATGGCAACAGAGCGTACACTCTTATACTGCATGATGTATACAATGCTACTCACTATGCAAATCTCTGCAATGCACTGCAGAGTTCTCAACCGCTAATGTAAGGATCCAACCTTCATCCAGCATGCTATGCAAGCAGTCTTATCCCTCTAAAGCCCCGTCTTGTCATCAGGCACCGAAGACAGAATACATGCATTGTAATGAATCTGAGAGACATAGTCCTTAACTGCCCACATATACATGCATCTTTGTAAGACTCGTCAATGAACAGCAAATATAGCATTGTCTCAACCAGTCTCACTGAGGACCAATCCTGCCACCACCATAGGCACTAATAGTTGTGTTTAAACTGCCCACTAGACTCACCTTTGAAATATGCAGTCTGCATTGTACAATTAACGCTTATCACCTGTCTCTCTAGATCTGAGGTCTTGTCAATACCATAGGCACCAGAATACCTGTGGCAACAGACACACTGCCACTCCACCTGTGGAAAATGAAAGAGAGTGCAGCATGTGCACTGTGTAGGAAGGATCAGTCCTCAAGTTCTGAATATCTGTGAAATAGCATGGGATGACAGGAGGTTCAACATCTGTCATGATGCAGTGCTAAGAGGGATTGCACCTGTCATGACAGAGTATCTCCCACCTCATGCAGATATTACCCACCAATGATCTCAGCTCCTATTCTTTCCCTCAGCACATTGCTCCTAACTCTTCATCCAACACAATCCCTTAATCTCTCTAAATAATTATGAGGTTCTTGACTGGGAACCACTTCATGATCTTAAAGATCATGAAGATATTATGCCAGCTATATGTTACCAGATATACCCCATTTGCTACCACCACCCTTGAAGTCAGAATGCCAGGTAACCCACTGACTTGCATCGGGATATTGTCTGGTGGGGCGATTCCTCTAAGAATTTTATGTCTAGTAGAAGTGTGTTTTGAGACACATTCACTGAGGCAGCAGAGTGCAAACAAAAAGACTTACTAGAGAGAGCAAGACTTTCAAGAGAGAGATAGAGAGAGTACACAACAAGCTGCAGGTCTCTGGGCAGTCTCCCTTACTGACATCCAAAAATCTCATGTCGTAGGCACATGCCTGATCTCTTAAGACAGAAGTTTAGACCAAGCAAGCCAAAGAATGTGATGATATATATCACTGGGTGAAAAGTAAACTATACTGATGCAGGACATCTAAAGGATAGAGCTAAATGTCATGTATATAATATACAGGACATTTAGCTCTATGTACTACTGGATAGGTGTAGGAGATGTCGTGAAATGTGATCTATTCCATAGCAGGTCACATAGGAAACTTACTTTTCATCCTGGCATCATCAGAAGGAAGCTAGCAGCTGCAGCAGAGAACACGGTTCAGGATAATGACCACCAGGAGATGTTGGAAGGGTCTGCAGAGGATGGAGAAGCAGCATTACTCCAGAAGTAGCACAGGTTTTGGTGAAGACACTAAGCCTGATAGGATTTCAAGTTTAATTGCCCTAGACAGCTCAGTCAATAGTACTTAAAAGCACATCCTAAGGGCACAATTATTGTCACCTTCACAATGAATTGTACAATGCTATTCCTTCATTCTCACTTCTTCCATCACTGTATATATAGATATAGGCCCAAAACTCTGCATTGGACTGCACCACCATAATGGGTCCTAAACTGCTAACCACCCTTTAAAATGTGTTCTTTGAATTGTACATTGTTCAATGTGTACCTGTCTCACTAAGATCTTTTCTACTAAATTGAACAGAACACACTGCAAAGAAAACTGTCAATCTTAAGATTCAGTCTTTTTTACAAAGACTCACATTCTTTCACAAAACACTTTGCCAAATGCCCTTTGTCAGTGCTATGAATATATACATGCCGACTAAACTTGCATGTAGATAAATAGACAGATGTATGCATCAGGAGATAGTGTAGGTGTGAGGGAACTGGTGGGTATACACCTACATACACAAAGATCAACTGAGCTACTAGTGCTCAGTCTATATACCTGTTGACTTTTCAAGCCACACCATTGAAATAAGTAGTTGATTCTCACTACATATATACCACTGGAAAGTGAAGCCTGGGAACAAATTATATAGCCCTCGAATCCAACTATACAGCCTCAGGTTAAGAAGGTCAGGGGGAACAGATTAGTAGATGATGCAGAACTAAAGTATACTTGTAAATACACACTATTGACTGTTCAAGTATATGTAATGATATATGCTGGACCACCACCCTTACCAATTCATTTCTTGTCCAACATGAGATACTCACTTTGCAATGTAATACACTATTCACCTGCCTCTCTAAGGTCCTGTGATCAAATATTGAACCAAACACACTGAACTGAAACAGAGAGTCTTAATAAGAACTCATATTTATAACGGATAACACATGCTACAGTGAATGTGTCTCAAAACACCCTATACTAGACATAAAAGTCTTAGATAAATCGCCCTACCAGACAATATCCCGACGCAAGTCAGTGGGTTACCTGGCATTCTGAATTCAAGGGTGGTGGTAGCAAATGGGGTGTATCTGGTAACATATATCTGGTATCATATCTTCATGATCTTTAAGATCATGAAGTAGTTTACAGTCAAGATCCTCATATTTGGAGAGATTAAGGGATTGTGTTGGATGAAGAGTTAGGAGGGTTGGTACCTATTGAGCAGAGCAATGTGCTGAGGGAAAGAATAGGAGCTGAGGTCATTGGTGGGTAATATCTGCATGAGGTGGGAGATACTCTGTCATGACAGGTGCAATCCCTCTTAGCACTGCATCATGACAGATGTTGAACCTCCTGTCATCCCATGCTATTTCACAGATATTCAGAACTTGAGGACTGATCCTTCCTACACAGTGCACATGCTGCACTCTCTTTCATTTTCCACAGGTGGAGTGGCAGTGTGTCTGTTGCCACAGGTATTCTGGTGCCTATGGTATTGACAAGACCTCAGATCTAGAGAGACAGGTGATAAGCGTTAATTGTACAATGCAGACTGCATATTTCAAAGGTGAGTCTAGTGGGCAGTTTAAACACAACTATTAGTGCCTATGGTGGTGGCAGGATTGGTCCTCAGTGAGACTGGTTGAGACAATGCTATATTTGCTGTTCATTGACGAGTCTTACAAAGATGCATGTATATGTGGGCAGTTAAGGACTATGTCTCTCAGATTCATTACAATGCATGTATTCTGTCTTCGGTGCCTGATGACAAGACGGGGCTTTAGAGGGATAAGACTGCTTGCATAGCATGCTGGATGAAGGTTGGATCCTTACATTAGCGGTTGAGAACTCTGCAGTGCATTGCAGAGATTTGCATAGTGAGTAGCTGTAGTATCCTTAAGTATTGTAATTGTCATGCGTATTCCGGTCACAACACTGTCATAGGGCGTCATTGTGTCACGTGATTTTATTCAGAGTATATATGTGTGTGTGCATTGACAAATTCAGTTGTTAACCCTCGGCGCGCATGCGCAGGAGGGTTACTGTAGTTGGGTCTGTGTGTGTGTGTGTGTGTGTGTGTGTGTGTGTGTGTGTGTGTCTGTCTGTTAAGTCACATCTCACCTCTGGAGCATCTGTTCGTCCTGAAAATACTGTCACGTACTCAGCGGGCAACGGAGGTCAAAAAATTTGTGGGGTTTTCTTTGAAACCGCTCCGTTCAAGAGTTATGGCGTGAAACGCAAGCGAAAGAGCCAATAATTATGCTAATTAGATCTGGCTTACCCGCGATCAGGTATTCCTGTTCGAAGTACAGCGAAGCACCAGCGGTTACTGCATGAGGGAGTACAAGCATGGGTACTGCTCCGGTCAAACCTATAGCGCTTCCAGCAGTGTACCAGTGGCGTAGCTACGGTAGGGCCAGGTAGGGCCTGTGCCCTACCAAAAATCAATGCAAACCATGATGCATCAAATTTCGCGCGCACTCGTACTTACTGTTGAATGCGCCGCCTCGCCGCGCAAACAGCCAGCTGATCGCCGAGAGTATGCCATGTACCATGTCTACTGCCTTTAGTCGACAGTTTACTCTTTTCCAGTGCTCTAGCTCAGACTGTAAAGGTGATGATGGCTACCATGGCACTAGATCTACTAAGCGTGTGAGATTGTCGTCGGAGTCAGAAGAAGATCATTGTTTTGTATTTTTATAACTTTTCTGACTGTGTGTTAGCGTTGTTTATTGCACCAAAAACAGTCTCAGAACTTCAGAAGGCCTAAAATTTAAATTTTCGAGGGGGAGCCTCCTAGGGTCTGTTTATAAGTGCGCGCCCGCACAATTTGCTATGACGTACCCTACCATAAAGCATTCCCTGGCTACGCCACTGAGTGTACAGAACCAACCTTGAGCTTCAATCGCACGTGTCTTTCCAGCATTCGCGCACGCGCATTATATATGAGATTTACCGCGTGCGCTTTCAAGGATTCGCGCACGCGCGGACGCCGAGGGTTCTGCACTTTAGTGCATTCATTGTTACAGTAGTTGTTTTTCCGTGTCGATAGTCCGTTAGGTTGCAAGCCGCGCAACTCATTGGCAGCGACTTAACAATTGGCGACGAGGACTACCGACTCTACGCGTCATGTCAGGCAGCCACCACGGTCAACTGCCGCAGTTCAGTGGCACCCCGTCCGACTGGGATGTATTCGCGGAGCAGTTGACGTTTTATTTCGTCGCGAACGGTATTGACAGCGCCGACAAGAAACGTGCTATTCTTCTCAGTGCGTGTGGGACTACTACATACAAACTCCTGAAAGCACTCGTTGCACCAGCAGAACTCTCTACTAAGTCTTTTGATGAACTCGTGAAGTTGGCTCAGGAACATTATAACCCACAGCCGTCGGTTATAATGCGCCGGTTTCGTTTCAACACGTGTGTTCGCCAGGAAGGGGAATCGGTCAACCATTTCGTCACTCGTCTTCGTGACTTAGCCTCGTGCTGCGACTACGGCCATGCAGCGAAGGAACTCATCCGAGATCGTTTGGTCTGCGGAGTCAGGGATGATCAACTTCAGCGTACCCTACTTGCCGTGGCGAAGCTCACCTTCGAAAAAGCTTATGAGCTAGCCGTTCTTCACGAAGCAGCCGTACAGAACTCTCGTCTCCTCGGTGGCCCGTCCACGACTCTCACACCCGTACATTTCGCCGATCCTGATCCTCCTGCGTCACATCGCACTACAGGCCCATCGAACGACCGCGCCAATGACAAGGAGTGCTACCGCTGCGGAGGGAAACACCTCGCAACGACTTGTAGATTCAAGGACTCAGTCTGCAACTTCTGTCGGAAGAGGGGACACCTCCAACGAGTTTGTCAGACCCGGTTACGACAAGGCCCCCAGTCCCTACAGGGGAAGTTCAAGCAAAAGAGCAAGCCGCAACCACGCCGTACACACAGGATGGAAGAAGGGAACGCGCCACCCCTGTCTACTTCTACAGCTACCCCTGGCACTGGCCCACCTGCTACTGATAATGCGCCCACAGAACCGCCTCCGATTGAGTACAATCTCTATGTCGTGGGCAGAGACAAGAAGGTGGAACCCTACACGACCACAATAGCTCTTAATGGGGCCACGCTACAGATGGAGATAGATACAGGCTCCGCCTTGACACTTATTAGTGAAACCACTTACTCTACACTGTGGCCTAAGGGTAACTCCCCTCGCTTGGAACCTACACCTGTGAGATTGCGGACTTACAGTGGTGAGGAACTCAGGGTGGTGGGGAGGGCTGTGGTAAGGGTGAGGTGTGGGGAGCAGGTGGAGGACTTGGGATTGGTGGTGGTTGGTGGAGGTGGTCCAAGTTTGCTGGGTCGGGATTGGTTGGGTAGGTTGAGGTTGGATTGGCAGAGAATTCGCAAGTTGTACGAGACACCATCGACGGTCGAATTGTTGCTCGAAAAGTACAGAGACCTATTTCGAGAGGAACTAGGCACTATCAAGGGAGTAACCGCCAAACTCCATGTGAATGCAGATGCAAAGCCATGTTTCCACCGACCTCGCTCAATTCCGTATGCTCTCAGATCGAGGGTGGACGAAGCGTTAGAGAAACTGGTGGGTGATGGCATACTGGAGGCAGTGCAGTTCTCAGAATGGGCAGCCCCAGTTGTTCCGGTAGTGAAGAGAGACGGCACAATTCGACTTTGCGGAGATTACAAGTTGACGGTTAACTAAGCCGCACTCGTGGATACATACCCACTCCCCCTGGCCCAAGATATCTTTGCCTCACTAGCCAATGGCAAGTCGTTCACAAAGCTTGACCTGGCACACGCATATCAGCAGTTGCCGCTCGATGTGGAATCACGACCATATACAACCATCAACACACATAGGGGACTCTTCCATTACACTCGACTGCCATTTGGAGTGGCAGCCGCACCTGCGATTTTTCAGCGTACAGTGGAGTCGCTCCTGGGGGATCTTCCCCATGTCTGCATCTACTTAGACGACATTCTCGTGACTGGTGAGTCTGATGCTGCCCACTTGCGTAACTTGGCAGCAGTTCTGGAGCGTCTAGAGTCTGTGGGAGTCCGCCTGAAACGAGAGAAATGCTCATTCATGATTCCGGAAGTCGAATACCTAGGCCATCGTATATCTGCTCAAGGCATTCAACCTGTCAGTGAGAAGGTCCGTGCTGTGAGAGAGGCGCCGACACCCAAGGACATTTCCCAGTTACGCTCTTTCCTGGGGATGGTCACTTATTATGGAAAGTTCCTCCCGAATATGGCTACCCTGATGCGGCCACTCTATGACTTACTCCAATCAGCAAGGAACTGGAGCTGGGGGGACGCTCAAGAACAGGCTTTCCGTAAGGCCAAGGACCTACTGTCGTCGGCACCACTCCTCACACACTATGACCCGTCAAAACCCCTTCTACTCTCATGTGATGCCTCTCCGTATGAGGTTGGGGCGGTATTGTCACATCGACTGGACAACGGTACAGAGCGACCGATCGCTTATGCGTCCCGAACTCTTACGCCCGCCGAACGTAACTACGCCCAGTTAGACAAAGAGGCACTGAGTATTGTCTTTGGGGTAAAATATTTCCACCAGTACCTCTATGGTCGCCACTTCACTGTTATCTCTGACCACAAGCCATTGAAGTACATACTAGGTGAGACCAGGGGCATCCCTCCATTGGCTTCGGCTCGTGTCCAGCGTTGGGCTCTGACACTGAGTGCTTACAGTTATACCATCTGTTATAAACCAGGAGCCGATAATGCAAATGCTGATGGCCTTAGCCACTTACCTGTCCCTAACCACATCAAAGAGGTACCCTTGCCTGGGGATGTACTTCTCCTATTCCGTACCCTGGATGATTCGCCAGTCAAAGCCGTACAAATCCGACAGTGGACTGACACTGACACTGTTCTCTCTCGCGTGAGGAGGAACCTTCTCAGTGGCTGGGCTAACACTACTGAGCCTGCACTACAACCGTACCAGTCTCGTTCTACTGAGCTCAGTGTGCAGGACGGCTGTATTCTATGGGGGAGCCGTGTTGTCATTCCTCAGGAAGGAAGGGGAGCCGTAATCTCTCTCCTCCATGAAGGGCACCCTGGAGTTACCAGGATGAAACGGTTGGCTAGAGGTTACGTATGGTGGCCAGGGATTGACAAAGACTTGGAGTTCACAGTGGAGACATGTGCTGAGTGCCAGAAGAATCAAAAGTCACCGACTCGAGCACCCATGCATCCATGGGAATGGCCCGACAGACCATGGGCGAGACTTCATATTGACTATGCAGGACCAATTCAAAACAGGATGGTTCTAGTCATCGTAGATGCACATTCCAAGTGGATCGATGCCCATGTCGTGGACTCCGCTACTTCTCAAGCCACAATTGAAAAACTTCGGCTGGTCTTCTCCACTCACGGTCTCCCTGAGACTATAGTTTCTGATAATGGGACAGCCTTTACAAGTGATGAGTTTGCTGCATTTGTCCAACAGAATGGTATTAAGCATCTTACAAGTGCACCATATCATCCGGCCTCAAACGGGCTAGCGGAGAGAGCGATACAGACACTGAAGAATGCACTCAAGAAGAATCCAGGTGGAGTCAGTCTCCCAACTCAGATCTATCGTTTTCTTTTCCAATATCGACTCACCCCTCACTCCACTACAGGCATTGCCCCCGCTGAATTACTCTTGGGCCGGAGACCACGTTCTCACCTCGACTTCTTATTCCCTGACATAACTGATCGAGTCAGGAGGAAGCAATTTGAACAGAAAGCAAACCACGATCGTCAAAGTCGGGAACGACAGCTGGGTGTGGGCCAAACTGTGTGGGTCAGGAACTTGCCTGCGTGTTCGTCATGGCTTCCAGGAACTATATCTCGGGTTCTTACTCAACAGAGATTTCGGGTAACCCTCACGGATGGCCGCGTGTTCGACAGACACATTGACCATGTGCGCCTCCGAACTCCTGTTCCTGAGACAAGCAGTTCAGAGACGTCTATGGGCCCGGTGGTTCCTCTACCGGATATGACTGAAGATGACCAAATCAATGAACCTCCAGGGAATCCACAACCATCCGACCCACCTGTACCTCCCGCTGATCGACCCCCTCCTACGTGCCCCAGACGTTCCACAAGAGCAAGTCGACCTCCTGAGAGACTCGTGTGATGTTGTGAACTCATGTTTAAACTTAGAGGGAAGGAGTTGTAGTATCCTTAAGTATTGTAATTGTCATGCGTATTCCGGTCACAACACTGTCATAGTGCGTCATTGTGTCACGTGATTTTATTATAGTATAGTATAATATATATGTGTGTGTGCATTGACAAATTCAGTTGTTGTTACAGTAGTTGTTGTTTTTCCGTGTCGATAGTCCGTTAGGTTGCAAGCCGCGCAACTCACTGATAGCGACTTAACAGTAGCATTGTATACATCATGCAGTATAAGAGTGTACGCTCTGTTGCCATGCAGTGTATTCACTCCAACTGAAGAGATGTACATGCATATAGTGCCTATAGTGACAGTGGGACCAAAATGGATAGCATTGAACGAAACAAAGTGCACACTTTGTGCTGGACATTCAATGGCAGTTTTGACAGAATTAGAACTTGTGGAGAGCAGAGAATATACTGTAATGGGGTACAAAGGCATTCCATATACAGTGGAACCTCCCATAACGGACCCTCCGAGAAGCGGACACCCACGCTACAACGGACACTTGCCGTGTTACGGATTGAAACTACCATAGCTGTAATACATTAGCAACCTCCGAGAAGCGGACGCTTCCCGATTCCGGACAGCGGACAAAATCTTTGCGCCGAACGGCGCTCCACCACGTATTTTTGCCTCTAAATAGCGGACACCCGGAAGCCACTCCCCTAAAATTGCAAAGTTGCGCTTGCGCAGTACGGCGCTATGTACGAGCGCAACATCAGTAAATTTTTGTGTATACAGCGAAACCTCACAAGCATTACAAGGAAGCAGTACTTGCTTTAGAAAATGTACGTGTACAAGTTTCTTGCATTCAAAGGACATGGAAAAAGTATGTATTGGTGAGACATTGCCAATATTACACATCAATTAGCAAGACAGACAACTTTACTTGACTATTTTACACAATAACTCATGTACAAACTTCACTACATTACTTATATTCCACCCCAAGTTATAAAATCAAAATATTTCATGAACCTCCGAGATAAGGACAACCTCCGAAGAAAGGACAAAAGTGCTGTTCCCAAAGTGTCCTTTCTTCGGAGGTTCCACTGTAGTATAGACTCATGTTGCCATGCATTGTATTCAGTCCAACTGAAGAGATTTGACGGTGTGCATGCTCAATCAATCAAATTGTACAGTAAGTTTGAACAGTTCAATCTATTGTGAACAGTATCTGTCTGTGTGGTCATCCGTTTTTGCCTTAGCTGTGTACAAACACCTGTCCACTCCAACCACACAACAGTCTGCAAAGGAGAGAAAATGCATGTGTGTCAAATGAGAATGAGTCCTAAACTGCCACTCAAGGACTCTTTTTCAGCACCAGGAGCACATTTTATATTCTAAACTGCTACCAACCAGACTCACTAAGGTCATGCATTCACTACAGGCACTAAATCTACATAACAGCTTACAATAAACCACATACACATACATAGAAACAGTGAGTCCTAAACTATAAGGATCCAGCACAAATTGACATTTAACTACAATCCAATGGTCACATCGAGGACTTAAGAGCACGATAGACATTACATATAAATGCTATATTCCAAACTGCTATCCACTGCGGTAAATATATGCTTGGGTCCTAAATTGCCATTGTACAACACAAAATGCACATATTCTAAATTTCCATCTACATGTACAAAATGCACAACAAACATCAAAACTGCGATCACCATAGGCACTAAATCATTAAGAAAAACTGGGCCCTAAAACCTCAGTATCTCAGTTGATAAAAGCGTCACCTAGAAAGCGAGTGTCATCAATGGAAACTCCACCTGAGGAAATCACTACCAGCACTTTATCTGTACTAACAGTGTGTCCTATACTGCAATCCTTAAGGATCCATGGTTTGTACACTATAATTGCACACTTTACATTCTAAACTGCCATTCAATAGGTTTATTACTGTCCTACAACTGCAATAGGCACTAAATATCTACAACTGTATGGAATAAACTGCATGGAAACAGCGGGTCCTAAACTGCCATTCTTAAGGACCCATGCTTTGTACAGCACAAAATGTACACTTTTCACATTAAACTACCATCCATTAGTCTCAGATACAATGTATATGTCCTGCCATATATCTACTAAACACAACTAAACTGCACTGAAACAGCAGGTCCTACACTGTCATTCTTAAGGACCCATAGCTCTATACTGCCAACCAGTATAGTCTAATTAAAGTACAATATGCAATATATGTCTTCAATAAAGAGCATGGAAACAGAAGACACCACCATTCTTAAGACCCATATTCTACACAGCACGGAATGCACAATTTCCAATGGTCTTCCATAGGCACTAAATCTCTACAATTGCATTGCACGGAAACAGAAGATCCAAAACTGCCATTCTTTTAAGGACCCATGTTTAGTTCAGCACAAATTGCACACATTACACTCTACACTGCCATCTAATAGTTTCATTAATGTCCAGCAATTACAATAGGCACTAAATATCTACAATTGTATGGAATAAATGGCATGAAAACGGCGGGTCCTAAACTGCCATTCTTAGGACCCATGCTTTGTACAGCACAAATTTCACAATTTACATTCTAAACTGTCATCCACCAGTCTCATTAAGTGGCCATAGCTACTAATTAAGCCAAGCGGAAACAGCGGGGCCTAAACTGTCATTCTTAAACCCATAGCTCTAAACCGCCATCCACTAGTCTCATTAAAGTACCATATGCACTATACCTCAACAATGAACTTCATGGGAACGGCAGGTCTCAAACCACAATTATTAAGACCCATATTCTATGCACAATTTACATTCATCCAATAGTCTTATTCAATCACCACAAATCTCATTGAAATAAATTGCACAGAAACAGCGGGTCCTAAATTGTCATTGTTAGAGGGACCCATAGCTCAAAACTGCCATCCACTAGGGTCTTATTGAAGTACATGTACCATGTGCAAAGCAATAAACTTCATTGAAACAGCACACTATTCTTAAGACGAATATCCTATTAAGCTTGAAACACACAATTTACATTCCTCCAATAGTCTTATTCAATCACGACAGGCACTAACTCAACTGCATGGACACAGCAGGTCTAATATTCTTAAGGCCCACCCTTTGTAAATACAAATTGCATTCTAAACAGTTTCATTACTGTTCCGCAATTGCAATGGGCACTAAATATAGAAATACAGCGGGTCCTAAACTGCCATTCTTAAGGACCCATGCTTCATACAGCAAAACAATGCACACTTTACACTCTAAACTGCCATCCACCAGTCTCATTAATGGTCATAGCTACTAATTAAGCTTCACAGAAACAGCGGGGCCAAAACTGTCATTCTTAAAACCCAAACTGCCATCCACTAGTCTCAGATGCACTATACATGTACCTCCGCAATGAACTTCATGGAAACGTCCTAAACTGTCATTCTTAATTTTAAATATCTACAATTGCATGGAAAAAACTTCATGGAAACAGTGGGTCCTAAACTGCCATTCTTAAGGACCCACACCTTGTACAGCACAAAATGCACACTTCACACTCTAAACCGCCATCCACCAGACACATTAATGTGCTGCAAATGCCATAGCCACTAAATCTCTACAATTGCATTGATATAAATATCACGGAAACAGTGGGTCCTAAACTCCCATTCGGACCCATGCTTTGTACAGCACAAAATGCACACTTTACACTCAAAACAGCCATCCACCTGTGTCATTAAATGTGCTGCTAATGCCATGCTTTGTACTGCACAAAATGCACAGTTCAGCTACACACCAACCTCATTGAGATCCTACATATACAGTCAATCACCCACACTCCAGCGTCACCTAGAATAAACTTCACGGAAACAGCGGGTCCTAAACTGCTATTCTTAAGGACCCATGCCTTGTACAGCACAAAATGCAATAGGCATTAAATATCTACAATTGCATGGAAAAAACTTCACGTAAACAGCGGGTCCTAAACCACCATTCCTGAGGACCCATGCTTTGTACAGCACAAAATGCACACTTTACACTCTAAACAGCCATCCACCTGCGTCATTAATGTGCTGCTAATGCCATGGCCACTAAATCTCCACAATTGCATTGATATAAACTTCACGGAAACAGCGGGTCCTAAACCGCCATTCTTAAGGACCCATGCTTTGTACAGCACAAAATGCACACATTACACTCTAAACAGCCATCCACCTGTGTCATTAATGTGCTGCAAATATGCCATGGCCACTAAATCTCTACAATTGCATTGATATAAACTTGCCATCCAATAGTTTCATTAATGTCACGCAATTGCAATAGGCACTAAATATCTACAATTGCATGGAAGAAACTGCATGCAAACAGCAGTTCCTAAACTGCTATTCTTAAGGACCCATGCCTTGTACAGCACAAAATGCAATAGGCATTAAATATCTACAATTGCATGGAAAAAACTTCACGTAAACAGCGGATCCTAAACCGCCATTCTTAAGGACCCATGCTTTGTACAGCACAAAATGCACACTTTACACTCTAAACAGCCATCCACCTGTGTCATTAATGTGCTGCTAATGCCATGGCCACTAAATCTCTACAATTGCATTGATATAAACTTCACGGAAACAGCAGGTCCTAAACTGCTATTCTTAAGAACCCATGCCTTGTACAGCACAAAATGCAATAGACATTAAATATCTACAATTGCATGGAAAAAACTTCACGTACACAGTGGGTCCTAAATTGCCATTCTTAAGGACCAATGCCTTGTACAGCACAAAATGCACACTTCACACTATCCACCAGACACATTAATGTGCTGCAAATGCCATAGCCACTAAATCTCTACAATTGCATTGATATAAACTTCACGGAAACAGCGGGTCCTAAACCGCCATTCTTAAGGACCCATGCTTTGTACAGCACAAAATGCACACATTACACTCTAAACAGCCATCCACCTGTGTCATTAATGTGCTGCAAATATGCCATGGCCACTAAATCTCTACAATTGCATTGATATAAACTTGCCATCCAATAGTTTCATTAATGTCACGCAATTGCAATAGGCACTAAATATCTACAATTGCATGGAAGAAACTGCATGCAAACAGCAGTTCCTAAACTGCCATTCTTAAGCACCCATGCTTGGTACATTACTAAATTCACACTTCACAATCTAAACTGCCATCCACCAGTCTCATTTAATGTGCTGCAAATGCCATGGCCACTAAATATCTACAATTGCATAAACATCACGGAAACAGCGGGTCCTAAACTGCCATTCTTTTAAGGATCCATGCTTAGTTCAGCACAAATTGCACACTTTACATTCTAAACTGCCATCCAATATAGTTTCACCTTTTGTCTGGCAATTGCAATAGGCACTAAATTGCATGGAAGAAACTGCATGGAAACAGTGTGCTATTCTTAAGGACCCATGCTTTGTACAGCACAATATGTACACTTTACACTTTAAACTGCCATCCACTAGTCTCATATGTCCTATCATAACTAGGTACTAAATCTCTGAAAAAGCGGGTTCTAAACTGCCATTCTTACTGCTGTATACACCACACAACACCATGGAAAAAGTGGGTCCTAAACTACCATTCTTAAGGACCCATGCTCTGTAAAGCACGAAATGCACATTTACATGCTGAACTACTAATTATCAGTCTTATTACGATCCCAGAACTAAATATCTACAATTGCATGGCATGGAAATAGCGAGTCCTTAACTGCCATTTTAAGGACCCATGCTTTGTACTGCACAAAATGCACAGTTCAGCTACACACCAACCTCATTGAGATCCTACATATACAGTTAATCACCCACACTCCAGCTACATGAGCTATGAGGCTACTTGCAGTGGAGTGGTGCCTTAGTCCAAGAGACAGGAGATATGTCAAACTATGGCGTAGTGCATACGTACGTTGGCTGTAGTGAAGCTCAGATAGATGAAGGAGTGCTACCTGTGAGCCTCCACTAGCTGTACTGCCTCCACTAGCTACACTGCTCAGCTCAGCTCAGCTGCTATACGGGAGTGTACGGGTGAGCTGGGAGTATACGGGTGAGACGAGCTGGGAACCGCGTGAGAAAGGGGTTAACGAGCACGATTTTAATTGCATATTTGGGTCCTTAGCGTCGGGTCCTAGTGCCTTTTTTGGCCTATATAATACCTCCGTTCGTATGCGCTGTACGGGTGACGTCATCAGTTTCCAATCCTGGTTACGTGTTTCTGTAATAGATTACGCGCGCGCAACGGGGAAGGCCTGGGAACCGAGACACACGTATACTCTAGCGCTCGTTGGGCGATTCCAAAGCCGAGATATAGCCGGAATGGTACACTGTAAAACTACTTGGGGCCATTTCCAGCTTCCTGCACGGATACCCTTCAAACTACTCAAGTAAGTACTGGTATTATTAACGTACAAAAGAGATAAAAATATCTTGTGTTGGGGTATGATTGACTAAAATTCCACCTGTACAATGAAATGCACTTGTAAAGTGCGTAACCCTCGCGCAGTTTATGACTACCAAGTAAATATATTAGAGCTCCTGACTCTCTTCGTGCTCTGCACATACTTGTTGCAAAACTATAACAGCAAAGTCGTGCGGTTGCGATCTCCAATTAATGCGCACCTTCAGGTATAAACCGCTGCCTAAAACTGATACACTTCTGAAGATAGAGCTCCTAACTTCCTATTACGAAGTAGCAATAGTGCTTGTCAATATATCCATGTTTGGCTATCACAACAATCATGGTTCACAAAAATCGGCAATTTACCGCTTTTCTTCAACAATGCAGGTCCAGTCTCCTCTTTCCGCTCCAAACGTTAACTGTGCCGAGCGCTAATGCTACTTCTTCATATCTCCAAGTTTGGTACTTATAGCAGCCACGGTTTACGAGAAAACCTGTTTACAGACAGACAGACAGACAGACACACACACACACACACACACACACACACACACACACACACACACAGACCGACTACAATAACCCTCCCGCACATGCGCGAGGGTTAATAACATTGTACAGGTGACATTGACATTGTCAATATACATGCATAAACAGTGTACTAAATGAGAGTTGCAAATACATCTACTCCACAGAATGGCCACATCCAGAAAGTGCCATGATGGCACTAGTGGCCCATGTAATCTCTGTCATCCAAGTACACACATGTAGAGAGATTAAACAGTGAATAATACACATTGCTATGCAAGTTAGAACTATATTGAGATAAATGGGTGCATTTGTTGTCCATGTTCAAAGGAGATCCAAAGAAACATAACACATACACGGTCCCCGATGGCAGAAAATTGGGTAAGCGTAAACATAAGGCTAAGTGAGTTATTGAACGCTGTAGAGATACAGCCAAAAACACTTGCCTGGCATCACAGGAAGACATCCAGAACCTCTTGGAGCAGCCAGTCACCTCATTCACTGTGGAAGATTCAGAGGTTGCTGTTCCCTTGTGTCTGACACATTATAATCTTCTTTATACACAACTCATCCGAGGCCTGTGGGGGTAAACCAAGAACGATTTAATCAGCACTGTCCCCACCCAGAATCAATCAAAAAGACATCGCCTATCAAGGTCCTCCATAGACAATACTATATAGACATGTAGTGATGGATGCTCGCTTCACTTGTCAACTATCTACACTGTAGCTAAATATATTTTTTTCTTTTTTAGCCAAGTACCTGACGTGACTTTAGATGCTTTCTCATCCACAATGCAAGTAAGCTGTATACACAGTATCACCATTTCCTATATATATATATCTTTGTGTGTGTGTTGGTGCTAACTTGTAGATTACAGGTGTGCTATACATGTTTTCGTGTACAGTATGTATACATGTAAATGCATGGGTGACCTTCAACTGAGTTTTTATTGCGCGTGTCTAATATATATATGAGGATAAGTAGCATGTTTATTCGTATCCACTTCATACAATCTGACTATCATATAGCATTTATTGTCAATTGCCTTATTGTAAGGCAATGTTGGCCAATTGCCTTATTGTAAGGCATATTGGCTAGAGAGTGTTGTACAGTGTACTGTATTTGCCTGAGTATAGGTTGCTCTGGTGTATAAGTCGCACTTCCAAAATGTGGATGCTAAAAAAATTATTTAAACCGTGGAGTATAAGTCACATGCACAGTGCTAAGAAGTGGTCTAATTAGAGCCATCCAGCTGTGCGCTTGTATGAATGACCATCATGTCTATAAACAAGTATGGGCACTAGTCATTGGACATCAGCTTCAGGTACAGAAGGCAAGGCAGAAAGAGGGAATACGCATGATCTCAGATGTTAGTAACCATGTCATTTTACATATACATGTAAGGTGTTAATGGATACATAAACACTAGTAGACTACATGTATGTGTCTGAAGGGCACATAACTTTTGCGTTTGGGATTTCTGCACTATTTTATATGTTGGAGGTAATGAGTGTGTCAGTGTCATCCCTACATGATACGGATCCCTACAATCTCTGATATCACGTGCTACATTAACATTTGTTGTAATGTTTGTTTTTGTAGGCTGCACTGTTGATGTTGCTCCTGAACACTGCATTTGCAGGTATGTAAGGCCTGTACTTGTTACAGTAAGAAGGAAGTACTCTGTATTACACACTGCACAAGATTCGGAACTGTAAATTATTGCTAGATGACTGCTTATGCTGTATATACCACACATATCCAGTGATGCTTTATTCAGTCAGCTATCCATAGATACTTTGACATTCCATGGCATGCATCATGTCAGAGTAACTAGTACAGGATTACCACCTACCCACTACCCCCCTTGTCAGAATATCCGCGTATGCCAATTCTACAGTTATTTTGGCATACAATGTACACACAGAGGAGGTTGGACACGCGTAATACATGACGTAACCGTATTGCAATTTTTGTTGACGCAGCATCTACTCCGCCATTGAAAATGTATGGGAAACTTGTATGCCTGTTGAAGCAAAGCTGAGGAAGGATCAAATAAAGTTAGTTAGCTAGGCTATATTTACCTTAGACTAGTTAATCAGAAAAATAGGGTGTACCCCATTGTACCCCTCGTTTTAGTGAGTTCCAGTGTTGTGTATTAGAAGCGCTCTAGACCTCTGTACGTACCAGTTTTTACTTGGCTGTGTCCGTCACGCTAATCTTTGACATGTGTTCTAGCTACCTGCAATGTTCTGAAGTACTGTCAAATCGCAGCTGAGTAGCATTGACCAGAGGAGGTCAACGCAATCCTCTACGCGATAATTGCATTCTTGCACGATTCACATGACCGTGTCCAACCTCCTCTGATGTACACAGATACTCTGACGAGGGGCGTAGGGGGTAGAGTGGTAATCCCTGGACAGTACATGTACTAGCTGTCAGAGTCATATGTACTAAGGATTGCAGCATGCAGGCAAATGCATGGGATAAACCCATGTAGGGATATGGGGTTACACATGTTTCTGTCATGTTTTATGCTGTCCCTGACCCTGTTTAAGCATGTGAAGATGACTCGAAGAGTGAACGAAAGCCTAGCTATTAAAGCACAATGTCATCTTTGCGCTAATCACAACCGTATTACGTACGTCAGACGGTTTAGCCCCTCCCCTTACAAAATCCTGCTGAAAATGGACCCATATCATTAGCTAACTTACTAGACAGACAACTGGTCTCTACAGACACAAACTCTTAGGCAAAAGAAACATGAGATCAATTAGGTACTTATGAACATACTATATAAATTGTTGAGCTGGTGGAATGTCATTATGCTTTGATTAGGTGAAGTGGTTGCTTAGCAGTAGCACTTGTAACAGGTAATGTATGGATGAGTTCATTAACCTCACTGAGCATACCCTTGACCAAATTATTCTGGTTACGTTTACATACATGTGGCAGCATCAACAACTTGATTGAAACATTATTCCTCCCTTGGAAGCACTTAGTAATATCTTCAGAGATTTCAAGTTTCACTATTAGCAGCATTCATTAGTAGAGATTCTATATTAGACTGATCAAATCGCTTTTCTCCTCCCACACATGCCTGTTCAAGAGTTTCAAAGTCATTCTTCAGGAGATTATAGCAATGTGGTAAGGCTCCTTCATCAAGGGTATTCTTTGATAGTGAGGTAGAGTCACATGAGTCACCGGGAAATGTGGTCTTGCCTTTGTGCATATGTAGTGTCACAGTATCTATTATTAGTGCATTACCTGGAGTGTGTGGCCCTTTTCATAAACATGAGGAGGACTACAGCCACCCTTGCTCCTCTGCTTCTTACACTTCTTACAGTCTGGTCTTCCGAGAATCTAAAGTGGGGAGGTGTTTGAAACTTTCTTTGAAGACTTGCACGGCTCGTTCTACCAGTCCATTGCTTGAAGGGTGATATGGAGCTGACTTCACATATCGAATGTTATTGCTTGCCATAATTTCTCAAATTCGTCACTACTCAATCAGTTTGCATTGGAGTGACTCTCACCAGTCTTGTACTCAATACTATAACTGTATCCTCCCAGAGTAAGAGCCCAGCGCTGAATTCGTGCTGATGCTAGAGGAGGGCTAGCATGATCTTCTTTGAAGAGATGGCGCAATGGTTTGTGATCAGAGAGAATGATGAAGTGGTGCCCAAAAAGGTACATGTAGGAATGAAATCACTTGACACCAAACACGATGGCGAGTCCCTCCTTCTCTAACTCGGAGTAATTGCGTTCGGCAGGAGCTAGGGTGTGTGATGCAAATGCTATCGGGCGCTCTTGTCCATCAGAGTATGGATGTGAGAGGACCACCCCCACTCCATATGGGGAGGTGTCACACGCCAGCACTAGCTCCTGATCATGATTGAAGTGTACGAGGATGCAATCAGATGTCAAAAGAGCTTTCACGTCTTCAAAGGCCTTCTTCTGTTCCTTGGCTCATTTCCACTCTGTCTCCTGCATGAGCTTGTACAAGGGAGCAAGGATCGTTAATAGATCGGGGAGAAATTTGCTATAGCAGTTAACCAGGCCAAGGAAAGACTTCAACTGAGAAACATCCTTAGGAGCTGAAAATTTCTGCACAGACTTGACTTTCTCACTTGTTGACTGCAGGCCCTCCTTCGTGATCTTGTACCCAAGGTACTTCACTGCATGCAGAAGGAAAGAACATTTGTGTGCTTCAACTTTAACCCTGCCCTGTGAGAGCACAGTGTTGAGCTTCTGCTAATGATCCTTTCCTGACACCAGAATATCGTCAATGTACACCTTAGTACCTGGCACTCCTTGGAGCACACTTTCCATGATTTGCTGAAACATGGAGGGAGCAGAAGCTATGCCGAATGGGAGCCGCTTGACCCGATATAACCCCTTGTGTGTAGTAATAGTGATCATCTGCTGGGAATCATCATCCAGAACAAGTTGCTGGTATGCATGAGCAAGATCCAATTTTGAGAAAACAGTCCCTCCTGCAACCGATGTCAGCATATCCTCAATACGAGGCAGAGGATAAGTGTCAATCTCAGTTGCCCTGTTAACTGTAACTTTATAGTCATCGCAGAGGCGTACTGATCCATCTTTCTTCATGATGGGGACCACTGGAGTTGCCCACTCAGAGAACTTGACAGGCTCCAAGACTCCTTCGGCCACCTGACAGTCAATCTCCACTTCCACCTTGGAACGTATTGCAAACAGAACTGTATGTGCCGTACAGAATCTAGGCATAGCCCCTTCTTTGAGATACAACTTGGCCTTCACTCCTTCAATGGTTCCTAAGCCTGGCTCAAACAGTGCAGAGTGCTTGCTCAGGACGTTCTCCAATTCTTCATTTGTTCTCGTGTCTACTTTATTAAACTGGCTCCAATCCAAGCGAATCACCTCCAACCAGTCCCGACCCAATAGTGAGGGTCCCTTGCCATCCATAATCACCAAATTATGTGTAGCCCCCTGGTCTCCATAGCCGACATCCACCTCTATAATACCATACCACATTTAGACTCTGACCTGTGTAACTGCAGAGATTGGCTGGTGAGGGGTTGATCTGTGGTGTTTGTATTCCTTCCCCAGTAGCGAGATAAGTCTCATGAGTCATTAGGGACAGGGTCGCCCCAGTGTCCACCTCCATACACACCAGTTTGTCCTGCATGAGTATCTCAACTTCGTATGGCTTCTGCTGCTTGTAGAATGTACCGATTGAAGGTTCTTCATGGGGGCCTTGTACTCAGGTAGTGTCAAAGGTTCCTCTTCTGCCATTGCTTCTCCTGCACCAACAGAATGGGTAGGCTGCTTGCCTTTATCAGAGTCAGGGATGGTCTACTTCAATCACTGACGACAAATGGCAGAGATATGGCCGTGCTTGTGAAAATAATAGCATTTTGCACTTTGGAAGCAGCACTTTGTTGAGTCGTGTGTGGCACCACAATGTCTACAGGGCGGTGTGTTGCGGTCTGCTGCAGGTTTTTGGGGAACATGGCCCTTACTGCGAGGCTTCGTGTACTGTACTTTCTTAGGGGCATCACCAGCAATCCCTTTTTCCGCCGTCTCCATAGCACGTAAGAGCTTCTGAGCCTTCTCGAATGTGAAGCCATCCTCCGCCAGAAGTTGTTGCCACTTCTCATTTGCAATTCCACAAACTAGGTGGTCACGCAACATCTCATTCATACGAGCAGTGTTCCTGAACTTACAGGTCTCCGCTAACTGCTTCAACTGCGCGATGTAGGTTGCAAGAGATTCATGGGGTTGACGAACGCGAGTGTGGAGGAGGAAACGCTGCACAATTTCAGAGGGTGCTGGCTGAAAGTACTGCGTCATCTTGTTGATGAGCAAGACAAGCGACACGCTGGTAGGAGAGTCAGGCGAGAGCACATCTTTGATGATACGGGAGGTCTTATCCCCCACACTGCTAAGCAAAACCACTCTCTTCCTGTTGCCATCTCGAATGTCGTTGGCAAAGAAGTACTGCTTGGCCCGTTCGATTTTTCGACTTGCAGTTGCCAGTCCTCTGATCGAACTCTTCCAACGTGCCATGTGTAGCCATTATTCACCTCATCACCACTGTAATAACCGTGTACACTGTCAGCTATTCAGATTCTTAAAATGGCACCGAACTGTAATATATGCCAATACACTAAATATATATAGCCGCTAAAACGACAGGAAACACTAGATTCCTCACACTTTTAAGCCTGCTGTACGTCCCATAAAGAAAGTATGGAGACTCCATTGACCAGATTTAGCTTTTACAGCTGCAGTTCATGTGGGTTGCCCCCAGACAATGCCTGCAACTTCAGTTAGCCAGTGTTTACAAATGAATGGAGTTATAACAGCAACTAATGAGCAATTAACTGCGTAGTTACTTCTCGGCTCAGGAGAATGCAAATAGACTTTGTGTGTAGTCCTGAATGTGTAATAAGCAGGGAAGGGAAGGTACATTTGTATATGGAACACGTTGTTTTGGTTTGAGAAAGGGCCTACGTACATGTATATGCTTGTTTTCCCTCAGGTGTACAGTGTCAGCCATTCTCATCATCTCCTGATGAGATATGCCCTGGAGATAACGTCACATTCATGTGTAGAGTAGATAATGCTACATACACTACCTGGGCAGTCACACCTAGTGGAGGAGTAAAAGACTGTGTTCTGAGACACAACAAACAGAATGAAAATGATACCTGTGGACCTGGAGGAGTATTCAACGCATCTCTCACTGACCAGTCTGGAGATAACTACACATCTATTCTGAGAGTGGAGTCAATATCTGATGGTCTCAATGACACTAGAGTGAAGTGTGAAGATCCATTTAGGATGGATGTTGGCATGGAGACTATTTGTATTATAGGCAAGTTATTTATCAGAACTTGCTGTGATTGTGGAGCAGGAGGGTCATGGGCTTATTATATACAAATGTAAAAACATTTTTTATTTTAAAATGTTGAAAGATATAGGGATGGAAGTGGCAAAAAGTGTAGTAAACAAGGAAGCAAAACAGGGATGATGGCAGCAACAAGAACATGCGTAACCCCATTAAAATGATGCTTCCTTGTTTACTACACCTTTTGGCACTTCACTACAGCCTTCAACATGAAAAATGTTTTTACACTTGTTTCACTGGTTTTATGCAAACCTGTGTTCTCATGAGCCCCACCCCCTTCTACTCCCATGCATTTGAGCCCCACTTCATGGAATGCACATACACAAATACAAAAATGGCTTTCAACAAATTGATAAGTTCATTTATACACTTGCAAGTGAAGTTCCGAAGATTTTCTTTGTCAAGGATCACGTACGCACACAAGGGAAAGGAGTCGTTTCATGTAAAAACAAAAGAGCACTTGTGCCAGTTTTGTGTTAGGCCAGTTGAACTGAATTAGAAGATGAACAAAACGGCGGTTTGGGCAATTTCTGTAAGTCATTGTAGCAGTGTATTTACATACTCTGAGGGTCTTAGCAGGTACACAAAACACTTGATGATTACGTGTGTCTAAAAGGGCTTGTAACTGCTGTGTTTGGGAGTTCTGAGCCATACTTTTTGTTAAGGGTTAATGGGCGTGTCGGTGCCATCCCTACATAGAGAGTCTTCCGACTCTCTGATAATAGCCTACACAATGTATATGCCAGACCCTGTATCCATACACAATAATTATATAGCAACAGTTGAATGTAGGTTTCAGTCCTACAGTGGGAGCCAATTCTGGCGATGAAAACTGAGTGTGTGGATGTGAAGTAGGGGGGCCTTGGGCTTATATATAACGGCATCCATGCAAGTTTTGCCTATAATGCACCCTGTATTTCATACCATATATTTAAAACCCTCTGAAATACGTAGTTTCAACTACAGTTACCAAGCTGAATATCCATGGCTCTCAGAACACAGTAGTCCATAGACACAGAACTACCCTACTGTATGATACATACATGTACAGTGAACTCTCCAAATAACGGACACTTTGGTGCAAGGCCTACTGTCCGTTATCTGGGTAGCGTCCTTTATTGGGGAATTATTGTGTGACCACATTTTATGTTCCTTGTTCCAAGTTCCTTGCAAATATAAGCTATAATGGCTGTGTGAATATGTCTCAAGGCCACGAGAGTACATATTCCAATCTTTAGTGGACAGAGAACTCACATAGCTATACTTTTACTAGATATGAATGTCGGCAGAGCGAGACAGGATTCTATTTAATGCCCTAATTTGCTGCGCTTGCGCCCAATTAGATGGCGGCGGCAGTTGTTGGGTGTCGTTAGGGCCTAGCCCCACACCCACCGTCCGTCATTCAAGGTAACCTTTCTATGGAGCTGGATCAGTCAGTGCAGTTCCTCCTGTCCGTTGTCCGGAAATAAGAGATGTCCACTATTCAGGTGTTTTTAATGTACATGTATGTATCTAATGGGAATTTGGCCGAGACATGAAGGGTCGTCCATTATTTGGTAGAAGTCCGCTATTCGGAGTGTCCGTCAAAAGAGTTTACTGTATACATGCAATTTATAAGACATGTAATAACAGTATGAAATATTTTTTCTTCATGTGTATAATAATTAATGAATTCCTCCACAGATGATACATCATTGAATTCCATCAATGCCAGTGTCTCTGTACCAGACCTTTGTAATAATACTGCTTGTATGGTAAATGTGAGATGGAGTGAACCATTTGTCAGTTGTGGAGGCTCTGTGTCACACTATGTGTTGTCTGTGACTCCACCCACTCCTGGTTGCCAGTCTGGATCTGACTCAGGGTCAGAGTTCATGACTACTGAGACACAATACAACCTGACTGTGACTGCAAATCAGACATACATCCTCAATATCAGTGTTATTAACAGCTGTGGAGATATAGGACAAGCTGCTGAATACATTATAGACATTGGAGGTAAGGATGTGTACATAATTATGTACTGCAGCATTTTGTTGTGGTACTAGGAGCTGCATGTGTGCCCTTGTATAGACATACATAAACAAGATAAAAATCAAAAATGTTGAAAGATGTAGGGATTGTAGTACTGAAACACCATGCACTGTTCAGGCAAGGATGATGGAACACAGCCATAATATAACATGCGTAACCCTTTTACCAATTACAGGTGTACAGATATGGAGTTATGATGGTTGCATACCATCATCACCTGCCTTTGCCTGAATGCTGCACCTTGTTTCAGTGATTTTTGTTCACTATGAATAGCCAAAGTAAATTTTACCTCCTTTTTTTTGAATAGCCAAAGTAAATTTTACATGCCCAAGCAGAGTAGCTATATAGTGACTTCTACATCCTCAGTTGTCAATAGGTAATGCAGTTAAGCAATGAGGATGCAATTTGCACGAGATCGTGTTTGTGGGCCACACCCCTTTCAATTGTACACACAGCTATACGGAAGTGCTAGTATACTTAGCCAGTTTGGCAGGTTTAGAAAGGCTTTACAAAGAATCTGTTAGTCTAGTATCATACACGGATCGGAAAGCAGTTTGATAAAGAAGAAGAAGAAGAAGAAGAAGAAGATGGAGAATTGGTGTTTTTGCAATTTTCTGTATGTTGTATTATATGTACTTTGAGAGTGCTATCGGGTATATAACCATTTGCGGAGACAGATGTGTGTCTACAAATGCTTAGAACTGCAATATTCAGGAGTTTAGAGCTGTTTTGTTTGTATAGGGCCAATGACCATGTCAGTAGCCCTAGCCCTACATATAGAGTCGGTATTATAGATTATTTCAAGTACGTATGAAAGGCATACAGTGTTCAGGGAATGCTCTTAGTATTCTAGAGTTGTATTCAGAGTGTACTGTGTAATCACATGACTCCTTGTATCCAGTTGTTCATATGCTGTTCAATAAATACATTTGTTGGAAGTTGTAGGTAACCTCATGTATGGACCTAACCTAATGACCAGAGGTATACATACCCACTGTTTCAATATCAATCACAAGCACTATGCCCTTCCAACATATTAGTTGCAAGGCCATGTACCTATGATCCGTAGAGTAAGTCCTTTTATACATGTACATGAAGTTACCTACATGTAGTAACTTCCAACATTCTATAGTGCCAAGCTACAATATTGACCTACCTGAATTCAAAATACAAAACACTCTTGATGGCTGAAAACACTGTTTAGACTACAGTAACTTCAAATCAATGAATCCTAGTGTGTGGAAAATAAATTCCGTGCTTGGTGAAGTATATTAAGACTCAGAGCAATCCAAATGTATGCGAAGTTTACTTTGCCATACGGTAGCAAGTCTAGTAATAGTAAGATGCATGTAGATAAAGAGATATTTACTACATACAAAGAACAAGTTTGAAGCTAGCCTCTTTTTTCTCTGTTTTTTCTTGCTGACTTTGGTTGGGAGCAAGAAAAAACAGAGAAAAAGGGGCTAGCTAGACTAGTTTGAAGCTGGAGTCGAGGATCGTAGCTCATGATAAAGTAGTAGCCATCAATATTGTCAATAGCACTGAGAGTTACACTTCCCTCCTGAAGAGTTGTTGATATTCCATTTGAGCATTTGCTAATCCAGCATTTTTGTTATACTATAAAGCCTTTCTGTTGCTATCATCTATATGTAGGGATGGCGCCGACATGCCCATTAGCCTTAACAAAAATAATGGCTCAGAACTCCCAAACGCAGATGTTATAAGCCTTTTCAGACAAACAACATGCTCTGCGAGTGCTTCTATACACTATAATACTCTCAAAGTACACAGGTACAGTGTTTTTCGGAAAATTGTAAAACTGTTCATCATCATCTTCTTTCTTCAGTTCAATCGGCCTACAGTTAGTAATCGCTCTAATTCTTTCATGAAAACCATTTATACTGGAGCTTGTATGATCCTTGATTAACAAAATCTTCATACCTTCTCCCAATGCCATCAAACTCTTGGTCTGCAACCTTACAAGTGTTAGTTTTAGACACCATTTTCTAGTTTGCTCACATACCAAACACATGAAGTTAGTTTTGTTGTAGCCTGTCGGTTTCTTTGAAGGACTAACTGTTGCAGGCAAGTTGACCCGCTGTTGTACTTAGTATTCGTACAAGACAGGATGTAGGAGTCACTGACAATTGCTAGCTGCCCTGCGTATAGGTATGCAATGGAGTTAAAACACTGTACAAAAGTCAGTAGTTTATACGTGTTGCTAAGTAGTTTATACGTGTTGCTACACACAGTAAAGAAAAACATTTTCACTAAAATGGTGAAGGATGTAGTGATTGAAGTGCCAAAAACCATAGGAACAAGGTCGAAGTGCAGTATGCTATCATCCCCTGCCTTTGCCTGCATGCATGCTGCACTTCAACCTTGTTTCTATGCTTTTTGGCACTTCAGTCCCTACATCCTTCAACATTTTAGTGAAAATGCTTTTACATTTTAGTGTTCTCATACATGTATCTGTAGATGAGATTGGGTAATCTGTTTTCCTATGTACCATCTACCAGGGGTCACTACAACCTGTGGTTACAGCTATGTATACAGTACTAGTGGTCAGGAAACAGAGGGGATTACCATCACCTGGCAGAGAGTTGATGTAAGCATGGTGTACATGTACTATAAATTGTAATGTACACTCAATATAGGTGCAGGGATCCTCGAGAGTATTGTGTTCTGTAGGTTCTGAATGCAGAGGCTGACTACAGGGTAGTGATCATTCCAGGATCTGGAAATGAGATGGTGTTTAATGATCCTTTGATGTTCAACTGTACTGGTGACTCCTGTAGTTACACCTTCTCATCTGATGGTATTACTGACTCATACTCTGTGGCTGTGGAGGTTGTGGGATGTACCATTACTAGAAATGAATGTACCAATTCTTCCAGTGGTAAGTAATGCACATACATGTAGTTCTTATACGGAGAAGATCGATATTCACCTGATGTGCTTCCTCATTGCACATATACAGGAAAAAACTTTTCGAAATGTGATCCCAGTGGTCTGTTACCTGGAACTGTCAGTGAGGACTGTTCCGATGGCCTCGGTGTTGTGTTCAGCGGCACATCTGTTGGTGATAAAGCAACATACATTTACTTTACCACCTCTGACTACTGTATTATCAGTACTAGTGGACTTAATTTTACTAGAAAGTGTCTGGACACTGGGTTGTGGAGTGGAAATGTACCTACATGTATTAAACTTAAAGGTAACCATTCCTACACTAACACAGTTTTTACATGTAAACTCATAGTTAAACTAACATGGTTATTACAAGACTTAGTGTAACCCGAAACTAAAGGATATTGGGAGCATGTTAGTATTGTTCTGAACCGTTACAGCTTAATGGGCATGTCAGCGCCATCCCTACATAGAGAGTCTACCGACTCTCTCTCTCTCATAAATGTACTTCATAGTTGGCTCATCTCCTCTTTATGGTCCTTATGTATGGAAACACTAAGAGGGCAGGTTGTACGTATTTCTGCTTATAACTATTATTATACATTCTCTACAGTGTGTGATGACATAAAGTTGGAGTGGGTACACATTATTCTGATAGTAATAGGAGCCATTGTCTATGCCATTGGAATATGTTTTGCCAATGGTTTTGGAGTTGTATTGTTCAAGAAAGCCAGCAGCTACATTGGTAGGTATACCATGTATATTACAACACATGAACTTACTGTAATTCTATACAAGAGCTAAAATGTCGGCAGATGTAGAGATGGGAAGTGCCAAAGGGTGTAGGAACTCAAAACAGAGAATGATGGCGTACGACAATAAATTATGCGTAATAACACAGGGATTACGTATGTTATTATTGTTGTATGCCATCATCCCCTGTCTTGGGCATACGTACATGTATATACTACATCTTGTTCCTACACTTCCATCTCTATATCCTCCAACATTTTAATGTTTTTACTCTTGTTTCAGTGCATGTACATCAGCCCATCCCTTTCGCAGCTCATGGCCATATGAAAGCTCAATAACAAGGAAATGGATTTCAATGACATTTTAGCATATTGTAATTAGTGTAAAGTCTATTTGACTTCACCTGGACCCTCGAATTTTAGCAATAACTTCATTATTTTTCACTTAATTTCAAAATAAAGAGTACCATTGGATTCCTCGCGTTTTGCCGCGTCTAGTGATAGGTCTCACTAAATCTTAATCTCTATCACTCCAAAGGTAGCTGTATGTCCCATAAGGAAAGTATGGAGATGCCATTGACCGCGAGGAATGTAGTGCGCGTGATCTCAACCAAACACGCCGTTTACGCGCGAAGGCTTCTTACGTGCTCGAAGTGTTTGCTAGTGTGAAAAGCAGCAAGAAAAAGGGGCTACCTGGGATTCTCAGGTTAGTAATGCTAGCTAGGCTCCCATGATACTAGCTGGGTGCCCACATTTTCAATGAGATGTAACGTAGCAGTCAAAACGGTACTACTGAACTATGATATCATGGATCAACGCGCTTCCTGCGTCATGGCTCACCTTTAGCCACTTATCCCTAGTCTTCGGCCTAACCAAGCATACTACTCGAAAAAAACGCACTTCTCGTGGTGGTCAGCACTGCCGCGTGGTTTCCCTCCAGTTACCTGCGCATACCACTACCCGCAAACATGCAGGAAGTTGTCAAAATGACGCGCGCCAGCGTAACACGTAAAACAGCTGCAACTTCCGGGGCCCAGGTGAACGCGAATAGACTTTAGTAGTGTAAAACTTTAGAATGCTCTGTTGTTGAAAATCATGCATCATCACAGTAGGAGGCTACACATGTTATTATTAACCCTCGGCGCGCATGCGAGCGAGGGTTACAGTACTTGGTCATGTGTGTGTGTGTGTGTGTGTGTGTGTGTGTGTGTGTGTGTCTGTCTGTCTGTCTGTTAAGTCACATCTCACTTCTGGAGCGTCTGTTCGTCCTGAAAATACTGTCGTGTACTCAGCGGGCAACGGAGGTAAAAATATTTGTGGGGTTTTCTTTGAAACCGCTCCGTTCAGGGGTTATGGCGTGAAGAGCCAATATGCTAATTAGATCTAGCCTACTCTGGCTTACCCGCGATCAGGTATTCCTGCTCGATGTACAACGAAGCACCAGCGGTTACTGCATGTGGGAGTACAAGCATGGGTACTGCTCCATTCAAAGCTATAGCGCTTCCAGCAGTGCACAGAGCCAACCTTGAGTTTCAATCGCACGTGCCTTTCCAGCATTCGCGCACGCGTTAAAAGATTCGCGCACGCGCGGACGCCGAGGGTTCTGCACTTTAGTGCATTCATTGTTGCATGCCATCATCCTCTGTTTTGCTGCATTCCTACATCTTTCGTCCCTACATCATTCACGTTTTTACACTTGTATACTATACTTTATGCCCATCAGATGTTGCATTTGCAGTGGCAATAGTGGGGACTACTGCTTTGATATCTTTCCCACTGACTATTATACTATCATGCACATCAGTGATAGAGAAGAAGAAAGGTGAGTATTTGGCCCTAATTACCACCTCAGCTGTATCTGTTTCACTGTATTTGTAAAATTGTTGTGACATACATGTACGTACTGTATACATGTGTATACATCTTCATGTGTATTGCAGTGTTCATGAAGATATGGTACCGGACTCTGATAGTACTTGCAGTGGTCATTACAATCCTGTCCTTCATTATGTGGCTGGCAATGATTATATATGTCAGCAATAATGGTGAGTATTAGAGAGTCGGTAGACTCTCTATGTAGGGATGGCGCCGACAGGACACCGATTTTCCAAAATAGAATGCCTCAGAACTCCCAAACGCGGCAGTTACAAACCCTCTTAGATACATACACGTACTCTACGAGTGATTCTGTACCCACTAAGACCCTCAAAGTACGTAAAATACACAGCTACAATGACTTACGGAAGTTGCCACACACCCCTTTTTGGATTTTTTTTGTTCATCATCTTCTTCTTCTTCTTCTTCAGTTGAACTGGCCTACCGCAAAAGTGGCACAAGTACTGTCCTTGGTTTTTACATGAAACGAATCCTTTCCCTTGCGTGTGTGATCCTTGACCAAGAGAATCTTGGTAACTTTACTCAGGGCTCTGTAATCGCAAATTTTCCTTATTTGTTGGAATCCATTTTCTATATGGTCACGTGCATCACGTTTCATAGAAAGGTGGGGCTCAAGCACGCGCAGGTCCGGGGGAGTAGAAGCAGGTGGGGCTCATGCGAAGACAAGCAAGTAATGATTACTCTACGTACAGAAATGGACACTGTAGGTACCCAAGAAAAACTAGTGAAACAAGTGTAAAAAACATTTCATTAAAATGTTAAAGGATGTAGGGATGGTAGTGCCAAAAATTAAAGGAACAAGATTGTAATAAGTTATTAACCCAAGTGGTGCACAGTGAACAACTGATTATGGTATGACCATACACAACTTATATATATAGTTTGGAGTTCAGAGTTCACGCTACCACAAAGATGAATTACAATTCATGTATGCAGACAAGGGATAATTGCATGCAACAATAACAACATGCGTAACCCCTCCCTACATTTTATTTCAGAATTCTTGGATACTCTTGTAATCTTCCATGTAATGATGACGTAAAATTCCTTTTTTGGAATAACCATTCTTTGAGTAGCCTACGGGTAGCACAGTTATCGTAGCTCTTCCTAAGTCGTTTCGTAAGCTCTTCGAAGGCTGAGAAGCCATTAGCAGGAGAGACCGTAGTTGCTAGTAGCATGGACGCAAAGCAGTAAAGTTATTCTTGAGGCCCAACGATGCCAGATGCCTGCTAAGCTCTGTTAGCAGCTACCACATCTCGAAATAAGCCACAAATACTGGAAGTGCTGGCCATCGATGGCACCGTACAAGCTGTCAATGAGCTACATGTATATGTTTCCGTCACTACTGAAACCCAACCCATTAAATTGGTCACTGCCGTAGTGTTGCATAATAATAGCCGCTTAATTATACGCATGCGCAAACAGCAGTTACCAGGCGTTCCATGTCACTTCTTGATCTGCCACTTCGTCAATGCACATGCGCATTTTAAATTTCTTATTTTAACCAATTTTTTCTGTCGTTATATTCATTAAAATAAGATTACCATTATTATTTCTGGATTTACAGTAGTATTCGAACATTTGTACATACATGTATAGTGTGTGTATTCTCCCTTGTTATTTGATATTGTGTATGTACATGTATTCCTTACCCCGTTTTCAGACTTTTGTGACTATGATGAAATGCATATACGAGGGGATAACTCAGTGTGTGAAGGTCCTAGTGGTGATAATGGAGCAAGGACTGGTCTGGTGGTAGGCAGTTGGCTGTTGGCAGTGCTTGTGTTCCTGGTGTGGATCATGCCTATACCTCTCTGGAGTCGTGGAACCTTCAAAGTGTATGTCACTCTCTGTATACATACATGTACATGTAAATGTACATTTAGTTTAAGCAGGGCCAGGTTGCCAACCCACACCAACCCTATATATATATAAACATTTTTATTAAAATGTTGAAGGATGTAGGGTCTAGGATTATACACAGACAAGAAATCAGTCATTTTGTCCAAAATGAAGGTAAGTACACATATCAATTTTGTAGCTAGGTCTGTCTAACTGATGAAGAAGATAGAATTGCCATTTTGCAAATTTCTCTATGTCAAGTGGTGTATTTTACGTATTTTGAGAGTAGTGTGAGGTATATAACCATTTGTAGACGGATATGTACTGCAGCGTTCGCAAGTTTTGTGCCGTTTGATTTGTTAAAGCTAATGGGTGTATCAGTGCCATCCCTACATACATGTAGAGTCTACCGACTCTCTGATAAGGAAATGCCACAAGAAGTAAATATATACACCCACTTCTCTCTCTCTCTCTCTCTCTCTCTCTCTCTCTCTCTCTCTCT